>JBBBVU010000019.1:3511460-3523357 GCA_037177055.1 Atherinosoma microstoma
TGTACAATGCAACAACATCCAGCAGCAATTACACAACCGTGTATAATGCAACAACACCCAGCAGCAATTACACAACAGCGTACAATGCAACAACACCCAGCAGCAATTACACAACAGTGTATAATGCAACAACACCCAGCAGCAATTACACAACATTCTACAATGCAACAACACCCAGCAGCAATTACACAACAGTGTTCAATGCAACAACACCCGGCAGCAATTACACAACAGTGTTCAATGCAACAACACCCAGCAGCAATTACACAACAGTGTTCAATGCAACAACACCCAGCAGCAATTACACAACAGTGTTCAATGCAACAACATCCAGCAGCAATTACACAACAGTGTTCAATGCAACAACATCCAGCAGCAATTACACAACAGTTTACAATGCAACAACACCCAGCAGCAATTACACAACAGTGTACAATGCAACAACATCCAGCAGCAATTACACAACCGTGTATAATGCAACAACACCCAGCAGCAATTACACAACATTCTACAATGCAACAACACCCAGCAGCAATTACACAACAGTGTTCAATGCAACAACACCCAGCAGCAATTACACAACATTCTATAATGCAACGACACCCAGCAGCAATTACACAACAGTGTACAATGCATCAACACCCAGCAGCAATTACACAACAGTGTATAATGCAACAACACCCAGCAGCAATTACACAACAGTGTACAATGCAACAACATCCAGCAGCAATTACACAACAGTGTATAATGCAACAACACCCAGCAGCAATTACACAACAGTGTATAATGCAACAACACCCAGCAGCAATTACACAACAGTGTACAATGCAACAACACCCAGCAGCAATTACACAACAGTTTACAATTTAACAACACCCGGCAGAAATAACAACACAGTCCACAATTCAACAACGCCCAGCAGCAATTACACAACAGTGGACAATGCAACAACAGCCCGCAGTAATTATAACACAGTCCACAATGGAACAACTCCCAGAAGCAATTACACAACAGTGTACATTGCAACAACACCCAGCAGCAATTACACAACAGTGGACAATGCAACAATACCCAACAGCAATTACACAACATTATACAGTGCTACTACATCTTCTATCAACTATACTACAACAATGATTAAATCTCCTACTGCTGTATCTCAAAATAGAACAAGCCCAATCAGCACAACCATTGCACCAATTGGATACTTGGAACAGAACACAACTGCTCTCAATTTTAATACAACAGTGTCTTCCAGTGTTACACAAGTTACTCATGCTACAAGTGGAACAAACACAACAAAGCAACATGTTACAACTGTCACGGACAATTCAACTAAAGCCACCGTTGCTTCAGTGAGCAACCAGACTGTAAACCACACAACAGAGAGCTTGACTGCAGTAGTTAACAAAAACAACACCAGTTCCACCACACCTTATAGCAGCATTCATACTACCAAAGCACCAGAGGTCAACTTGACAACATCAGCAGCTAATACATCCTTTGTTATGGCTGTAACTGCAGCCACAACCACTACAACTGCCACAACTACTACAGCACAGGACAAAACAGTTAATGGCGTCTCCTCAACTTTTACAACTCCCCAAACAACTACTCTCACCACTACAACTACCACCACAACCACTACTGCAACAACTACCACCACTGCCACGACTACCACTACAACCACTACAGCAACCACAGTGACAGGTAAGCAAAGACAGAGGGGTTTGATGGAACAATGGGATACACATACAGACACATGGCTCATTGGGTCCTAATGAAGCTGTACTTCTTATTAAGATGCTGAAGTGACTTCCACAACCACAGTAGAGACAACTACAAGTGAAAAAGTAAAGGAGGAACAAGCTAATGAGCTGTTGGATCAAACACAAGATTCCTCTCAGCTCAACTCATCTCAGGTGAAATGTCAACTGAAATGTAACAGTTTTACTTATGAGTACACAGTTTCTATGTTACTTTGGATGTAAACATTTTGGGGCATTTCAGGTGTCTCAGCTGGTGGATAAATTGGAGAAAGTGCTGGATGGCCCTTCTGTCTCTGAGTCATTGGGACAAAAGGCCATCGAAGTAGTCAGCAACCTGATGGATGGTGACTTGTCGACTCTATCTGAAAACTCCAACAGGTTGGACTCATGTGTCCCTCAGAAAAAGATTAACATGAAACCTGGTATGTCATTTTTCCATAATGACCATATTGTTTTGTTTTTTGACAACAGGCTGATTCGATTGGTAGATGATCTTGGTGTTAAGCTGGATGTAACAGGTGACAGAGGCATTCTCTCCTCAACTTCACTGGTTCTGGCAGTCAGAACAGTGGATGGGACCAACTTTCCAACAACGTCTGTGGACATTTTCAATACTGATAATGTTCAGGTAACCCAGATAAGATAAGAGTGCAGTAAACTGTATCTGTATTACAGAAATCTCTAAGTTAAACACCTCGTTTCTATTCATGTAGGTTTTTATTTGAGTAGACATACACCATAAATTCCTACCCTTTAATCTTGGGGAGAAACTTCACCTTCTATTGTATTTCACTCTGTAATTTCCCTCAGGTATGTTTAAACTTTTAGCTTCTGTGGTATTTTCATGACATGGGTTGATACAATGTATCTTGGAATGGCTGGCTTTCTTTACTACTACCTCAAAGGGGGTTCCCAATGAGCTGAAAAACCATGAGAGCCTGAACACTGATTGGTCATGATTGGTAAGGGAGAACCATTGCTTGAGGGCATAAACTCTACAGCAGTGCTCAAACACCAACATACGTCCTTGTTCTATGAAGCACTTTGAAAATCCATTACAGTTGATAAAACAGATTCTCACCCTCAGAGACAAGATACTGTCTTTAATGGAAAATGAAGCATGGCTCTTCCCTGCTTCATTTTCCATTGCAGAAAAGGAAAAAAGTATCAAAGAAAAATATGGAAGAACCATGTTGAGTCAAACCATGCTGTACCACACCATATAGTGGAAAACAGGAAACAAACATAATGTACCAAGAGGTTAGCAAACCTGTTTAATGAACTAATAGCTTATCATTAAAACTATTCACTATGTTTTGAAGACTTCATAGTTGTATGTAGCCAACATTGGTATTGAAATCATGGAAGCAGTGTATCATATAGACTTCAATGGTCTTATGTTTTTAAAAGTCTAACAAATCTGACCAAACACCAAGCAAATCAACTTAACAAAACAGATTTCCCGTCTTGGAACATTAGTTTAATCCAGTGCTTATATTCACAAGACAGAAAAAAGCATTTCATTGCATTTAACTCTAGGGAGTAATAACCTGTCTATCTTAAGGCATTACGGACCAAACACGCAATCATAAGTTCTAATTTAAGATTGACTTTCATATATCTTAAAGGGATACCGTGTAACTTTTGACCCAAATATTATCCTAATGTGAGTAATAATGGATGATTTCTGGGGTCAATATACAGTGTTTGACATATGTTGGCACTCCGAGGGGGCTGCCCTCGTCAAAAACCAGACCTTGTGACTTTGCAGGAGCTGATCCATCACTCATGGGATTGATTATGTGACCTGCAGCGCGTTGCTTTACGGCTCCTCCTCTATAAACACAGAGGGCTCTGCTTTGTGCTACTTTTCCTCCTCTTGCATCTAAAGTTTGTCATGGCTGAACAAAGTAAGAAGGTGAAAACAAGTCTAAGGAGGCCAGAAAGAGAAACAGTTGAATTTTGGGGGATGTTACAGGTTTAGGACCCCTAGTGGCCAAAAGTTAAATGGTATCCCTTAAAACATTCAATGTAACATTGGTGGTCAATTTCAAAAAGTGGGTTACGTAGCATGCATACTACTTTAAAAGAAACAACGTTAGTTTAATTTCTCATTTTCATTTGGAAAAGCCATTTGCCTCGCATGTTTCTGCAGACTTTTCTCCTAATTGCTTACTTCTCCATTATGTGTTTCACCTGTCACTGAATTGCCTTTCTATTCAATACTTTTCCTCATCTTTCTCAGGTTATTTGGATTTTACACAACTTTAGTTATAATTTCCTGGTTTCCTTCTTGTTTTTGGTCTATCCTGATTATTCTTCTAGACTTTTGTTAAACTGTAAGCATGTTTGGCCTGGCCTCTACATCGTTGTGTCTTGTTTCTGCACAATTTTTACATCTTTAACAAATTGGTTTTCCAATTTGTACATCCTTGACTCCTCTCCTCGTGTTTCAGTCATTCAGTATTCTTTCTGTCAGATAGGCTACATATTAAGGTTATATATGTGATATCTAATTAAATTCACAATGTGGGTTTTATATGTCACATGCCCTTTAAATGTCATGGAGGCCAAAAAGACTTGAACAAAGGACACACTGATGTATCCTCACTTGTATCCTTTAATTGCCATTGTAAGGGTATACATCATGCAAATGAAAGAAATCAAAAAAGCACCAAAAAATTTTAAATGGAAGGGCTGTGGTTTAAAGTGACATCACTTGACTTAAGCCAGAAAAAATATATTTTTTTAAAAAGTATTTATTTATTCTATGTTCTGATGTGTTTCAGCTCCGTGCTCTCAGCAGGTCCCGGTTGAAGAGGTCAGGGTCACCTCTGGGCTCAGTGTACTTGCCTCCCTCCCTCACAGCAGGTCTCAGTCCTGAAGAGCAGCAACAGGCCAGCAGAGTCCAGTTCACCTTCTACACTAAAAACTCCCTATTCCAGGTACATTTCCACTGATTCCTAGTCAATTGTCCATTTAGTGGCTATTTTCATTACTTATATTGAACAATTTAACCAAATTTTGAACAGTTGTGACATGTTTGAAAAGATTAGTCTGTGCCACTCGGTATTGAGCAATAGTATTGCTTAGATTGAATGTGAGGTGTATATGACAGCTCTTTAACCTCCATGTCTGTATGTTTCTATTTTTGCAGGATGAATCTTTAGATAACAAAACTGTTGTTAGTCCAGTTCTGGGCTCCAGTGTTGCTAATCTGTCAATCAGCAACCTGAGTGAAAACATTGAGTTTACCATCAGGAATATCAACCCTGTACAGGTGAGTCTTTATTATTACACAAACAACCTCTTGCAAGTATAAATTCCCCAAAATGCAAACTTTAAATATCAATTTTTTTTTAAAAAGAATGTGGCATCATGTTTAGCAAATTTTTATGTGGCATTAAAAGGTTCCTCTGCTGCCCTTTTTCTCATGCTAAACACCACTTATTTGTTCTCGGTTTATAGGCAAACAGTACAGCTTGTGTCTTCTGGGACTTTGCCTTAAATGGTGAGTACACACATTCCTTTTTTCTCTTAGAAACCAAGGTGAACCAGATTTAAATATACCAACATATGGCATGTCTTTTGTTTAGGTAATGGAGGAGGCTGGAAGTCCGATGGCTGCTTTGTTGTCAATGCCACTCCTGAATATACAACCTGCAGCTGCAACCATCTCACATCGTTTGCAATACTGCTGGTCAGTGCCAGTGTACCTGTGGTCATGTTTGTTTCAGTGCAACATAACAGCAGTGTCACTACAGTGTTATTCATTGAAGATCATATCTAGAACTAACTATATATACATTTATTTAATCTCTTGGTAAGAGACATCCTATGGGCGGGATGTGAGAAATAAATGTGTCTTTTACTCAGTTTACCTTCCAAGTACCTACATGTTATACACCATTGGGCTACAATTCTAACTATAGATTCAGTAAACACTGAATGATGATGATGCTGAAACAAAAATGTTCCTTTTACATCAACAAGGGTCTGCTAAAAGTACTTCAGTAAAATAAATGGTCCACAAGTCTTTCATCCATAAAAACCTGTTTTAGGTGATAATTGAAGGATTTTAAGGGGTTAATTATACATGCAGCAATTTCTTTCTGTGTGGATTATAAGGTGTGTGTTTCTAACATATCCTTAAAGCAGGCTTGCTTTCCTGGAAGAACATTACTGAACCAATCTATTCTGGCCAAATCCACAGAACTCAAGCTAGATACGCCAAACTTTCAATTGCTGTAGACGTATGTACACTGAAACCTCATATAAGTCACGTAAGAGCAAAGCTGGCAAAATGTACTGCAATTCTTGTAAAAGTAAGTTACATCCTGGATCCCAAATCACTCCACATTCTATACTTCTCACTGTTTTTACAATATCTATCTTACTGCGTGGAGGTCTGGGGGAATAGCTACAAAAGCACACTACAGCCGATATGCAAACTTCAGAAAAGAGCAATAAGGACAATAAACAAAGCCGGATACATGGAACACACAAACCAACTATTTATAAAATCTTGCACATTGAAATTTATGGACTTGATTATTTATTGCTTTATACATTTTTTGTACCGTTTTGAAATTAATCAACTGCCAAAAAATATCCGGAAAATATTCGCAGAAAGAGAAGGAGTCTATAACCTAAGGGGGGATCTAAATTTAAAAAAACCAAAAGTAAGAACAACAATGAAAAGCATGTGCATATCGTGCTGTGGGATGACTTTGTGGAACAGCCTGGAACAAGAAATGAAGCAAAGTTCAAACATAAATGTATTCAAAAAGAAGTATAAAAACTTATTTTTAACAAGATATATGGAAGATGAGAGTTAAAAATGGTAATACATAGAGACAGAAGTTGTTAAGGATATTCAAACAATCGATGTGTACATGTTTTTATGTGTGTATGTTTATATGTGTGTGCATGTGTATGCATGTGTGTATATGTATGTGTGCGTGTGTCTGTGTGTGTATATTATGGATGCAGTATGTATGCATGTTTGTACTGTATGTATGCGTGTGTATATATTTTGTATATATATAATGATTTTGGATAATTATGGATATTGTATAGTAATTAGATATAGAAATTATGATGAGTAGGAAGGGGTGGGTGATTCAAAAAAGTGTATACTTCTTCCCACACCTTTTTCAAACTTGTTTTTTTTATGATTTGATTATGAAATGTTATCATTATTTTCTTTGCAATTCTTTTTTAAAATTTTAAAATTTTATTTTTTCTTTGTTTTCGTTTTTTTTTTGTTCGAACATTTTTTTATTCATTCATTCATTCATTCATTCATTCATTCATTCATTGTCTGGAGGTTGATGTATATGACAGGGGGGATGAACTTGATATGTTAATGGACACTGGCTCCAAATTTGACAGGGTTTGCTAATTTAGTAGTCAAAATATTACCAATTTGTCAACTTGGCTTTAGGAATACCGCTTAAATACCAGAAATTTTTCAACCCACTTAACTCTGGAAGTATTTTTGATAGAGGGATTGCTCACCTGAAGCTTTTTCATGCACCTATAATGACTGAAAGTTTGCATGAGCAAGTTTGTTTCATGTGGGTTTGGTCAGTTGTTTGCTTGTGTTTTACACATTGATACATTCACCTTATTACCACACAGACACAGCAACACCACAATAAATACATGTAAAAATAAGTAAACAAATGAGTAAACATCAAAATAGATTAATAAAATTAGAATTCAATTAATTAATAAAATTTGTTTTACATTCTATTTTTTCTTAATATATTAATTTATTCTTTTGTTTTGGCAGTTTTGGTCTTCCTTACTTCTCTTAATCAGAATTCGGCCTAATTTAGACTAAACAAATGAATGGCAAAATTATGCAACAAAAGGGATCTGACCTCGTTTTGATGTTTGTATTCTCTGTTTATTGTGTTTCACACAGGATCTTTCCAGAGATGGAATATTGGATCGTCAGCATGCGCAAATTCTAACTTTCATCACCTACATCGGCTGTGGAATATCTGCTATTTTTATAGCTGTCACCTTGCTGACATATGTTTCATTTGAGTAAGAATCCCAAATGTTTTTCCCACCCAGAATATCTAAATCTAATCTTTACTCAGAATTTTTTTTTTTTTTTTGTCATATATAGAATTAGCATTTCAAATAGCTTCATTCTGTGATATTCTAATGTGTTGTACTTGCAGAAAACTGCTCCGAGATATACCGGCCAAGATTCTGGTTCAGCTCTGCCTGTCCCTCCTCCTCCTCGACCTGGTCTTCTTGATGGACGGTTGGCTGGCACTCTACCCTGCCCTTGGGCTGTGCATCAGCACGGCTTTCTTCCTGCACTATTTCCTGCTGACATCATTCACCTGGGCTGGGCTTGAGGCCCTTCACATGTACCTAAGCATCGTGCAAGTGTTCACGCCCTACCTGAGCAGATACATGCTTAAATTCACATTGATGGGCTGGGGTAGGAACCTTCAAAAATATCACCTTAAAGTTAAATTTGTTTGTTTTTTTTGCTCTAATTACTGAGAACTTATTTGTTATTTGTAGGTATTCCGCTTATCGTGGTGATTATTGTGATATCAGTGGACAAAAACAACTATGGTCTGGTTACATATGGAAAAAACACAGATGGCACTTCTGATGACTTGTAAGACATTTTTATTCTTTATTTTCCTCATAAATCAGGATGTTATCACTGTCCGTCATTTGGACTAGTCACACACGTTGTATCAGACAGGCATAATGATACTAAAATGTGTCTAACATTCCACAATGGCAAGTCAAACATCACTCATGGGAAAACAGGCACAGAGAGACATCTGACCTTTTAAATTGGATATCTCATCCACCTTAGCAACCATTTAAAAATGCTTTGGAAGCCACATTGATTGTCAAGCTTTTGGACTCTCTTCTTGTTGCTATGACCACTTAAAGCTTTTCTGTGTTTGTGTGCGTCACCCTGTAGTTGTTGGCTGCGTAATGACATCGCCTTCTACGTGGGCGTGGTCGCTTACTTCCTCCTCATCTTTGTTCTGTGCCTGCTGGTCTTCATCATCGTTATGGTCCAACTGTCTCGGATCAAGAAGCAAAACCCTCAGAACCAGGCTCCCAACAGGAGTGTGATGACCGACCTGCGCAGTGTGGCAGGGCTCATCATTCTGCTCGGCCTCACGTGGGGGTTTGCTTTGTTTGCCTGGGGGCCTCTCTATTTACCATTTGTTTACCTTTTCTCCATATTCAACTCTCTGCAAGGTGAGACATTGTTAGATACAGTGCTTTAGTCACTAACATATGAGAAAACATAATTCTTTAGTGAATCATGTTTCCTAAACTTGTGTATTTATTCATATCATCCAGATGCTTCTTTCTCACCTTTACAATTGTTTTGCAGGTTTCTTCATCTTTGTTTTCCATTGTGCTGTAAAGGAGAATGTCCGCAGACAGTGGAGAACATATCTGTGTTGTGGAAAGTTGCGATTGGCTGAGAACTCTGGTGGGTTTTCTTTTTTTGACAATTTTAATCTCCTGAATTGTGTTTTATATTAGTTGTACTCCAACTGACCTGGCTTCCGTTGGGTTGAGAGTGCTTGATTTGAGAAACACTAATGATCCTTCTTGAAGTCAGAACTCTGTTAGAACTTGCTTTAGAATTTAGTTTTCTTGCATGTAGTTTGCAAAATCTAGTCTAAAAGCAGGAGGTGAATTCATAAAAAACATCTTTACAGTCACATCCAACATGCAGAAATACAGTATGTTCATAGGGCAACCTCTGATTTAAAGCTGTTCTTTATATAAAAGTCAGCAGCCCAGTACTTACTGCAGGACTTTACTTTGAACTGCATGAATATATTTAACAGATCCAGATGAGAGGGAAAAAAAGAAAAAGGCCTCCATCATTGATATATTAGGATTTCACCACTAAACAGATTTCTTCAGCTTTGCCAAGAACAAAATATAACATTTTTGGAAATACAATTAAACTGCAAACTTACATCAAAATCAGTTTTTTCCCATTTCATGGATTGTAACTACAGCATATAACTCAGAAATCTGAAAATAGCTTCTGTTTGCATGAGCAAGTCAGGCAGATTGTTATCTTGCACATGTTACATGTGCACAATGACTCATATCAGACCTACCAATTTATGCAATGCCACACTCCAGGCCACCCTCCTTGGCCTTCCCAAGATTTGTTAGATTTAGCCCCTAAGTCTTTAGGCTCCTCCAGAAGCTTTTAGGCCATTTGGATGGCTAGATGACAACTATTACTTGATCCTTAAACAATAAAGGGATACCACTGCATAGCAAAAGGGTATGGCTCAGGGGAAGATGTAGGATTGGGCCTTTATCAGTGATGGACATGCTACATTGTAATTGGTTGTAAGGCAGCAACTGATGCTCCAACAGTCATAGAGACCTTTTTTGTAAGTATCTGTTAGTCATGTGATGATCAACAACAAACTGCTTCCATTCCTTTTAAACTAAAATGTGAGGTAGGGTATCAACTGTTCTTATAACTTAAAGTAGAACTTGATAACATATATCAGCAGTTTATAGAGCGGCGGGTAGAGTCTGATCAGGTCAGTAGCGTTGACTAATCAGAATGGACAGGGTTTTTATGGAGGCATGTTGATTCCCTAATCTCTGTTTTTAACAGGGAATCTGTGCAGAAAAAATAGCTGTTTATACACACTTTGAGTAACTAATTAGTGAATGTGATTCATTTACAATTATTTATCCTGCAGAATGGAGTCGAACGGCAACTCACAACAAGAATCTGTCAATTGCCACGCCAACCACCTCAAATCCCCACTTCACCTCTCGAAGCTCCTCTGTCATCAGTGACGTCACCAACAGCAGCAGTATGTTCTGCCATACCTGATCATCCTTTCTGTACAGTAACCAGAATGTGGTGTAACGTGTGACTCTGTCTCCCATCAGGCTCTGTGTTTGCTGACAGCGGAATATCCGACGGTACAAACAGTGATGTCGTCCTCAACGAGATTCACAGACGAAATATGTCACTGCAAGGGGAAGTCTGATATCTGAACATGCAAGGCATTCTTTTTAATGTCCTCTCTTAGAAAGCTGAGGATGATTAGATATTAGTGAGTGCCTGCAGACAGAACTGATTATCGATGCACCCAAGAAATCCTTAAGTGTTGCACAAAATGAAGGTTTTGAAGGTGTAATGAAGGGAAACGTGTCAAGGAGGAGCGAGACTGAAACATTTCTAAAAATATGAGTCCAGTAAATGGAAAATTGTCTTGATACATTTTCTATGTGTACAGTAGAAATAATTAAGAAGCACATTAGCAAAACTGAGGCTAGTTTCTGACTGAAAGACTTAATTATGTCACTGTTAGAGCTGTGACTGCATGTAGAACCCCAATTTGAAAAAGTGGGCATTGTAAAAAAAAAAAAGAATGCATAGATTTGCTAATCTTATTCACCCATAATTTATTTTCAAGAAAACATAACTTATAACATAACACAACTTATCTGATGTTGAAACACAGACATTTTATCACTTAATGGAAAATATTAGCTAATTTTGAATCAGCAACACATCTCCAAAAAGTTGGAAAAAGGTGATGTTTATCATTGTGTAGCATCCTGTCTTCTTTTAAGAGCTTGAGTTTTAGGAGAGGAATGTCCTATCCTAATCCTAATCCTATTTTTATCTGAAGTCGGATTCTGTCCCTGACAGTCCTGGGCCATCACTGCCAGATTTGAATTTATTTATTTATTTTTTCCCTTAAATAATTTCTACTGCTCAAAGACCCTTATGATGGAAAACGATATTGGACCTAAGTTTCCCTTGCCCGGATGTAGGTCACCGGGGCCCCCTCCTGGAGCCAGGCCTGGGGGTGGGGCATGGGGGCGAGCGCCTGGTGGCCTGGCCTTCGCCCGTGGGGCCCGGTCTGGCCCAGCCCGCGGAAGAAACATGGCCCCCCCCCAACTGTGGACCCACCACCTGCGGGAGGGGCCGTAGGGGTCGGGTGCATAGTGAGCTGGGCGGCAGCCAAAGGCGGGGACCCTGGCAGTCCGATCCGCGGCTGCAGAAGCTGGCTCTAGGGACGTGGAACGTCACCTCTCTGGCGGGGAAGGAGCCTGAGCTGG
>JBBBVU010000019.1:3534155-3544794 GCA_037177055.1 Atherinosoma microstoma
ATGCATTAACACATTGTGTGTGTGTATATATGTGGGTGTGTGTGTGTGTGTGTGTGTTTTCCAAACATTTAGTCTTTTATATAATGAAGGCTTACAATGTATTCATTTACAGATAATTTTCATTGTCATCATGGCCATGAAATGTCATAAAGTATTATAATTGCATTATGATTCAAAAAAATAAATGAATACTTTAAGACATTTCATAAGCTGAATGTCCAAGAAAATCAGTGTGCACAGCCTTTATTTGAAGCAACCCAGAGAAAACTGCCTTAAATTGCAGGAATATGAGAAAACAGCAGGAGATCTTATAAGTCATTAAATTTGGATGAAAAAAAATTAATATTATTACAAAATCTTATGAAGTGTTCTCGAAAAAGCTTTCATGTATCCAGTACTTTTTTAGATCAGAATTTCCCACTGAGATCACTCATGGAAATGTTAAGTGAAATCCAAATGTTTTAAATTCTTTTATTTAGAATTGACAGCTGAGGTTGGAGACATGGTTTTCATTTCTTTTTTCTTTTTAATTTTTTTTAAGAATTTTCCAATTCATATCGGACAGATGTGTTTGATACATTCTGACCTCTCATCTGATGTGGGAAAGATTAGGTTTCCAGTTGCCGTGGCAAAAAACTCTGACAGGTAAATCCACATACCTTCAAAACCCAGAGTTGGACCTAAAGTTAATTTAGTAAGCTACCAGTCTTACTTCACATTGCAAGCCTAAACTCTGACTGTATCTCTGGGTTTGACTTTGATTCTCAAAACACAACTCTGTGACTCCTTTTAGCTCAGAACCAAGACCCTAATTATTCCATTTTGTACCCTCAGCACTGTTTGTGTTAAAATCATTACTGTTAGTGTGATAATGAAACTATTAATAAAGTTGTATAATCTGGCTCACATGTGAGTCAAGCAATTTCTTTTTAATGGACATGTTTTTAAAAGCATCTGGTTTTCTGACAGGCAGGCACATTTAGACTTGAGTTAGACACCAGGGAAATTACACTCTTCTTGGCGCTGGCTGTCAGCCGACCTGGTGAGGGGATAAGCCATATACTGTTGGCACGGTGATAAAGAGACATTTGAAGTGCAGATATTTATATGACATCAGTCACATGCAAAAGCAATCTCAACAAATGTTTGTGCTTAGACCAGCTTTAAAGATCAGTGGGATGGTAGAGTCCACTGACAACAGTTTTAACACTCCAACAACCGCTTATGAACTCTGCTCAGTTAAATAAATCAAATAAATAATTTACTAAGAAAGTGGTGAAAAATTAATTCTAACTGTTCTAAAATTCTGGGACATATAGGTTTAAATGTTGTCCATTTTAAATCACTTTCATTAGAGTGAAAAAAAGTGTTTTTATTTAAAAAAAAACAAAAAAAACCTGTAATCCATGGTCTTGATATGTAAAAGTAATAATTTTGTGATGTTTTGCTTTATCCCCCAGTATTTCCTCATAATCTACAAAAAAATGCATATAAAATATGATAGTTTCTCAGTTCTGGAGTCATCTGTATTGATGCTGATTGCCTGCAACAAGCCCAACCATCAGTGTTGTGCAAGTTATTGAAAAAAAGTAAAAAGTTACCATAACTAGTTACTTCATTCAAAAAGTAACTCGGTTACTTCGATTACTTGCACCAAAAAGTAATGTGTTACTGTTACAATAAACGACCTGCCGTTAGCAACATGTTACTACTCAACGCTGCTAACCATTAAAACTTATAAGCTTAAACTTAAACATCATTGATAACCTAACTATAGTCTATAATGTTTGAACATAAATACTTTGTTTAGACATAAACCTAACCTCTAGCAGAAACCAAAACAAAACAAAAAAAATCCTGGCAGATGTACAATCTAATTTGCTAGAATAATGTTTTTTCTTTTTAATTTATTTAATTCTTTAGAGGAAAAAAAATCACATGACAATATTTTATTTAAAGCCGAACATTATGGCTTTGTAATAACCCTTTGATCCCCGTACTTGTTTTTTACAGATCTGCTTGAAAATAGCATTTAATTAAATGAGCATATGCACAACCACAAGGTCTAATTAATTTTGTGGAGTTTGCTGTTGGAGTCATGCTCCAAATAATTTTTTTAAATTTTTATTTTTCCCCCACAACTGAATATTTAAAAAGAAAAAAACAGGAGACTCACTCATCATGAGGAATACATGGTGGAATCATGACATTTTTTTCTTTTTATGTCTACTAATCTACTGTACAAACGGTGTATTTTTACTTTGGTAACATTTGATAGTGTAGGAGTTTTACTCCTCATGGACACAAGCTACGTTTACATGGAGCACTTTTGATCAGATCAAACATCCAATCAGAATAAAGATGCGTCATGTAAACATATCAGCTGATCCGAAGGACCTTGATTGGAAAGAATTTTCAATCCGATGGAGAGGGGTGGTTTACGCCTTTTCACAATTTGATCAGCAGAAAAAAATAAGCGCGTGAACACTCATTCCGATTGTTTCTGGGTATATGTAGTTTCTGCACATGCTTGAACCACGTGGGGGTTATGTCACATGAGTTTCACGGAAGACTTGAAAAATGGCGGCAGCAAAACAGAATGGGACATTGGCAGATACAATGTATTTATTAGAAAATGAAAGAGTTGGGGATTGAGCATTTCTACAGTCAGAAGGTTTAAAAGGGGAAAAAAAGGAAACCTTCCTACTTCCAAACTAGAAGCATTGCGAGTGTCAAAACCGATATGATCATATTAAATCTGTCCATCATGTAAATACAACTGATCGGATCACTTTATCTAGCGTCCATGTAAACATGTCAGCTGGAGTCTCTGATCAGGTTGATTTTAATCGACTAGATGAAATATTTGTAAATGTAGCTAATGTGCGCTTATTTGGATTTGGATATATCCTCCATCACTGACAGATGTTTCATAAATGTGATGGTAAATCTGTCCCACCTCACCCTCACCACAATTTTAATTCTCAATCTGCTTAAAAGAGAGTCCCTCTGTTATGGGACTGAAATCTCAGCACTGCTCTGAAGCCTTCTGAATATTTTGCCTGCTCCTCTTGCATCTGGTTTCTTCTCGGGAAAGGAAGTGTAATACCAGAAACGACACATAAACAGAGTTGAACCCTAAACTACTCTGTCTGCTGGATAAAAAGCCCTGAACAAATGTCTGTTCTCAGAAAAAAGTGTGTCCAGTATCGCTGGACATAAATTGCTCTAATTTCACATGAGAACCATATTTTAGAGTGTGCTGGTAATTCAAAAATTAGCAATCAAATAGTTGAGCTATTTAAAAACACCTGAAATCATCATCATCAGTGAAATAATGCCAAACTGAATTTGTGTTAAGCTGGGAAGACAAATGTGATTGCACACACTGTTGTGAGAAACAAAACAATATTAATAAACGTGCCTCAACAGAAGCTGAAAGTGAACATGGTTAGTGATTTGGAGACTTTTTTTTTTCTTTTTACAGTTCAAAGAGCAGGATGTATGGAAAAAGGGGAAGATCAGTATATAAAAGCTTCAAAGCATGAAATGGTGAGTCAGTATTGGAACACAAGCTCTTGACTTTGCAATAAGGAACTGGAGCCAGCTTTGCAGCTCTTTGCTGACGTATAAGCCAACCTTGAGTCCAAGTTGAGCTCCAACACAACAAAGCTCCCAAATGATATAAATAAGTAGCTGCTTAAATCTATCCTATAGGAAATGGTCGTATTATCTCTCCCTTGAAAGCTTTACCTCCAGGCGAGGCTTTTAAAAGATGGACTCTGTCCCTTTGCTCATGCTTTGGTTTTGGGATATAAATAGTGCATCAATTTGACATGCTCACCGTGTCAGTTACTGTAGCAGCAGATGTCTTACTTTCTGATGCAGAGAGAAGAAGACAGATAGTTAGATGAGGACAGTTTATGCTGAAGTTCTGACTGAAACTACTTCTTCTTATGAAAGTTTGACTTATTCTGACACAATTTGAAATAAAAATCTCTGTCCTCATGCTTTAATTCTGAACAGACTGAACCTTTTTGTTCTGACATGTGGCTTTTAAGTTCCACATGCTCATTATTTTCTAAAGAGAGCAGCATAATGTGACAGACGAAACTCCTGCCCCAGGATGATGTAAGTGTTTCATTCTCCCCTCGCAACCTCTAATGTCAAAGCTCGTTGGTTACCCATGACAACCATGATCGCTGGTATGAAAATTACTGAGACATATTGATTTACTCAGTTCAATCAGTTGCATCTGTGCACCACATAAGAGGCAGCTATGTTCTTAGAGGGTTATAACATTTCTGATTAAGAAAATAATCAATATATTAACATTCACATTAATAATAATTACTAATGCCATTTTCACAGAACACATACGAGGTCACTGTTTCAGGCAATCCACACCTGACACCCTACAAGAAACTTTTAATCAGTGTTGAATACAGTAATGAATATGAAATTAGCTGGCACTCCATTGATTAGGAGCAATTTCAGCAAAGCCCCGAGCTGAATGTGACATTTCACTTCATTAAAATATTTCATTTCATTTGGTCTTGTACTAAATTAGTAGTTTCTGAGGTGTTGGGCTGAAGCTGTCATTATCAGGCATGTGCAGCAATAGGCAGTCTTCATCTTTTGCTCCCTGGAGCGGCTCTTGCAACATCAGCAGGATGTTTCAGTGGCTGAGAGCCAGTGATGTGTATATGTCACATCTCCGGCTTCAGAAAGCCCCCAAACTTCACCTTATTCAACACTACTTAACAGGGGGATTTTAATGACTAATCTGTGATGAACATGACAGGGTTTCATTCTACATATTTTTTTTACCCTGAAGTAACGGAAAGTATTTTTTCGACGCTCTCATCTTTCCAAAAATATGTTAAGTTCTGCACATTGGAATGGGTGTAATGCGGCACTCTGGGTAGAGGACGTAATGCGAGAAAGAAAGCATACTCTTTTTAAATGCCACAATGTATTTATGTAGCAGGTAAAATGAAATAATAAAATATTAACTATACTTTGCCAATTATTTCAGTATCATCTGGTAAAATACCATGTAGCTAAGTTGCAGAAGGTGCATATAAAAAAAAAAAACTGTCTACTCCATTATTTGACACCCAGAATCACCTTTACCTGTAATAAGTTGTTAATTTTCTGCATGATGGTACCAGTCTATCACATAGTAGAATAATTTTTATCCAGTCTTCTTTACAGTATTGGTGTAGTTAAGGGAAGTTTGGATGCATTTCTTCTTGCACAGCTCTCTTAAACTCCTGTTTTTGGTTGACTACATAAGGTGTCAAGGCCCTGTGGTTGCAAAACAATCCCAAATTATTAACTTTACACCACCGTGCGTATGAGCTGTTGGAAATGATATACTGTGATTGATTTTCTCCAAACATGCTGCTTTGCGACCCTGTTATGGACTGGTGACCTGTTCAGGATTGTTCAGTCTTTTTTTTTTTAAATGTACTGTCATGATCTTTAACACTTTACAGACCTTATTTTGCATGTTGAGTCCAAGATGTAGCTCTTAGAGTTTTGCTGTTTTTATGAGCATTGCACAGTCTGACCACAGGCTGAACCTGTTGGGATGCCCAATTGTGGGAAGATTGGCTGCTGTCTTGAGTGTTGTGAATAATCGTGTTTGGCAATGGCCTTATAACCTTCTAGACTGATGGTCAGCAAAAATTGCCTCTCTGAGATCATTGCTGATGTCTTTCCACCTTGGCGTTGTTTCAAAACACACCAGTGCTTGAAAAGCTTACTTTTACTTATGGGTGATAAATTTGATGATTAAAAGTGTATTTGATGATAAGCAGGACCTGGCTGCTACGTACTTTCTTATTTCCTGTAGAAGCAATAAGGGTGGACTTTCAAACATTGTTCTTGAATTTTGACTTATGTTTCATGAAATTGATACCTTGGGCCTTTTAACTAATTTCAAGTTCAGAACAGCTAAAAATAAATGAATAGTCTTTGATCCTCACAGTGAAGAACCCAAAATATTGCTTGAGAAACATTCTAATGAAATGCAGAAATTTTTGGTGATTATGTCTTCATGCCTCTTTTTTTTATTCATTATTTTCCATCTCTAAACCACATGAAATTAATAGACATTCATCTTATTTTAATTTGTTTATTACAGGTTTGGCCTCAGTTTGATGTAACACTCTAGAAATGGTTAAATTACTGCAGAGAAACATTCAATAAAATGTTTTGTTGCATATAGTCAAAAGTGCATGGACAAGAGATGGTGCAAATTAACTGTAGCCTGTAACAATTTAATTAAAACATGAAGCTGTCAGAAACCCATTATCCTCCAGCGAAACCATATTTTTGTATTTCATCCTTGGAGTATCCAGAAGGTGCCAAGTATGTAGAAACATGGCCAAGTGCCAGAAGGCTTAAACAAGACAGCCGCTAAATTAGATTCATTCTTGTGGTTTATAGGTTCTGTTATGTTTTGCTAATATTTTCTGTGTTTGGTTCGTCGTTATTCAGGGTTTTTGAAAAGGCTCTTGTGTTTTAGAGATGTTGGCTAACTTTCCTTCCTGTGCTCCTCAGTTTACCTCCTGCATGTGTTCTGTTGCTTAATTGTTCCACAACAGTGTCTCTGTAGTAATTAACGCTGTCTGTATTTAAATCCCCCAGTTCCATTTGTTCTCTGCCAGTATGTTATTGTCATTTGTGTGCACTGCCTTGTGTTCCCAGCCTCTGTTTTTGGTTTTGGACTTCTGGTGGTGCTTTTTGGATATAAATTGTAAGTAAAACTGAAAGTCTTTATTTGCTACAATCCTCATGTGTCCTCCTTTCCATTTTTATATATATGCTTCACAACTACATAGACCGTGACGTTCACAACATGAGGTTGAAAAAAATTATCCTTTAGGTTGCCTTAGTGATATTTTAAAATGTTCAATTTTCAAAGAAAGAACTAAAGGTTTGACTCCTTTCTGACTTTGGTTTGGATTTTTTTTACTGAAACCACAGACATGAATTCTTAAATTCGAATTTCAGTGAAGTAGATGGTGTCTTCTCAGGCTGACCATGAGCCTCATGAGATGTTTAGTGGGGCAGATGGGCTGTTTTAGCTTCGGTTTCGGCAGAGAATATGTAAATATCCATGGAAATAGCACTCTGCTACTCATTTCATTAGATTTAAATGGACGGTAGTCACCACAACCAATTATAACCTACACATAAAGTAGGACTGTCACCTTATCTAAAAAAGTAAAATATATAAAAGCTGAAAGTGTAGAATATCCAAACAAGTAAAATTAATGTCGGAGCGCATTAGGCTTCACATGTAGGAAGTTCACTGAATGTGGTTTTATTGTAGTAAAAGTTCCCATTTGTTACAATTTACTCTTTGCTGACAAATTGTATGTCACCTACCTCTTGCACTTTATGAGACAAAACCCATTTTACATAATAGAGTATGTCCTACATTTACAGAGTAAGCACTCTTGTGGCAGAGCAGGCCCCTTAAGACTTTTTTAAAACCCCACAGGGGCCTCATTAAAGCTAAGAGTCAAGCTTTTAGGAGTAACAGTAGTGGAAATGTCTTATTCAAGCCAAAGCTGAAAAAAAGGAGAGTACACACCGATAGAGAGGGGGGAGTGTTTCCATGATAAGACTATCCATTAATGTCTGTTCATGTTATAGCTTGTCTCAAGCAGAAATCCAAGGTCGGCAAACTGCTGTGCTAGCCCTTCCTTTAGTCCTCTCACTCTGCAAGATTTTACTTTTCAGATGCCGGCTTGCTTGTTATGCAGTCTCTTCAGTTTTGATTTCCCTGAGCAAGAAGTACTGTTTATATGAGATAAGATAGGGACGCATGTGCTTTGAGATAAGGGGCTCATCAGTTACACAACATGAATCATATCACAACTCTCTTCAGATATTAAAAGAAAAAAAAAGAAAGATACTGCTGTAGACATACGGATGATGATGTTCCCATGACTGTAAATAGGTCAGGGAACTGTTCATCAAGAGTAAGTAATTATCTCATCACAGGCTGATTATTGAACATTGTATTTGTATCTTGCCAGTCATGGGGTTCATTAGCAGCTCATCTGAGTCTATCTTTGAATACTAAAAAAACAATTTAACATGTTTTGAGTGTGGGAACTACATCAAAGATGGTACTGAGTACAAGCATAATTCCATTAAAAGTTAGACTGCTGTGTAAAATTTTAATTAAAATCAGATTTAATGACTGACAGTTCTAATAAACCAATGTGTTATTCACAAATGGAACAGACGGCCCCATCACTAGAGTCATCGCATGGACTGTGCGAACTGTGCAACCGCACAGGGCTTCACGCCACTAGGGGGCTTCGCACATGAAATCCTATGGGTGTTTTTTTTTTTTTTTTTTAGTGATTTTATTTTCATCATTTTTAACAAATTGATTAGTTTTATATAAATAAATAAAAACAAATCCAACAAATGAACTTTTTTTTAAAATTGTCGCTATATCATTCGGCCTCACTGAGGAATGAAGAAGTGGAAAACTATCATGTCAGCTACAAGAGAACGTGACCGATTTTTGTAAGCACAAATCGGGTTCTGAGAAAATAAAAAAAATGAAAAATAAGAATTTAATAAGACACTGTGTGAATCGCTGGATAAATATATCAGCATTTCCAGAGATCCGGTGGCTGAACAGATGCCCAAAGATAGCGGGTCAGAATATGCTAATGTGGTGGCAACAACTAGCATCACCCACACCGATGCTGTGGCACAGCCTAGCGGGTTTCAACAGCGGGTTGGTGTAGGTACCAAATGTGGTCACTGAGGATTACGATGAATCAATTTACCCTGGAAGAGGAGGTCCCTCTCATGCCTGATTCGTTGCACAGTTGATTTTTTTTCCCCCTTTGAAACTAATCGCAAGTCATAGCTGAGACTATGTGCATGTCTGTTTTATTCTACTCTATAAAAACATATTGCAGTGGGATTATGCTGCAGTAGAACTGGAATAGCTGCATCCATATGACTGTTCATGCATAATTGTGCATCGATGTCAAAAAGCAGGGCCCCACGTTTCAAGTTCGCACAGGGCCTCACACCCTCCCTGCGATGGCCCTGCCCACCACTACTTGTTCTTTGAGTAGTTTTGCAGGTGCTGTAAGATCATTAGTGGCATGAGCTACACCTGGCATGGTGTGCTCTACCTATTTTAAGATCCTCACCAGCCTGCAGTCAGTGTGACTCCTGGGTTGGGCTGGGAGATTATCTTGGTTCTACAGGCTCAGCATGTTTGTGGTTGTTTTGCTTATTTCACATATCCATTCACAACTTACACCACTAAAACATTTTGTTGTTGTTTTTTTTTATAAATGTATATTTTCTAAGATACCACCTCGTGCTTGCCCCCCATCTTTAGTTCTGACCTCGACTTTAACGCATTGAAAACAAATCAAATGTTGAATGTAAAACATTTTACCATTTATTGGTAGCTACATATCTTTAAAAAGTTAGGACAGGGCCATGTTTACCGATGTGTAGCTGCCCCTCTTTTAAAAACAGTCCATTTACATTTAGGACTCAAGGAGATATTTGAGAAAGGAATGTTGTCCCATTCTAGACTGGTTTAAGATTGTAGCTGCTATACACTCCTGGGACTTTTTCTTATTTTGAATTTCATGTTTTTAAATCTTTTTAGTTTGATGCAAGGTCTGGACTCCAGACAAAACATCTGGGGCCTCATCTACAAAGACTTGCGTGGATTTACTACTGAAACCTGTTGTACAATCAGATCCTAAAAACGTTGTCTGCACAAATATTTTCAGATGTATGAATCTGTGCGTATGCACGAATCCAAGTAGAGCACACATGGAGTACCTCACCCCTCCCTGTTCCCTCCCTCACATAAATACGCAAATCCTATTTAAATGAGCCCTGTGACTGGGATTCCCCTCTCTCCATAACCAAAATGAGCATGACAGGGAAGGGGAAAAAATATTCACTGAGAACGAACTTGAGGCTCTGCTTGCTGAAGAGGCAAAGTGCAAAAATGTGCTCTTGGACACGCTGTCCACCGGCAATAGAAGCAAAACTCAAACCTACCAGCATATCAAAGAGAATAACCAAGACTTGAACGTATGTTTTATTACTCAATTTGTTATCATAAAACAGGAGAGGAGATGAAGTGACATGGGTGTCGTCACCCCTGCTGGCCTGGAGTCACGAGGAAATTGTGAAAGCAATAAATGATCACCTAGAGCAGTGGTTCCCAAACTGTTTCTGCAGGGCCCCCCTTTTATTGACAACAATAATGTCAAGCCCCCCACGGTCCCAATACCCCATGCACCCAGAAGAAATGTATGAAGGAATGTGCCATGAAATAGTTTTGAGTTTATTTGCTGATAATTTGTTAACTGTAGTTAAAACCATGTCAGTGGCAGAAGGAATTATCATCCTCTGCTATAGTGTAAGATGTTTTAAACCAGGAAACTCTGCAAACTACTTCAGGTGAGTCAAGTTTTCAATGTGACGGACGCTGCTTTAGTAAAACAACTCTTCTAAATACGACAGCTGACTCATTTATTTCTAAAATAATCGACAGGCTTTTCTTTGTGTTCAGAATCAGACGTCCCCATGTGGCTTCATACTGTCAGATGCTGAT
>JBBBVU010000019.1:3571935-3586529 GCA_037177055.1 Atherinosoma microstoma
CTGCTGTAAGGGGTATTCAGCCCTTCCCCTTAGCCCTACCCCTCGCCCCAAAAGAGAATCGAGACACCCCTTGGTCTTTCAAGAACGCGCAAAACGGAGGGGAAGGGCTAAGGGGGAGAATTGAGATTGGGCCTCAGGCTGCTTGTCTGTACTAGTTTGTACACATATACAACTGTCCTACCAAACACAGGAACATTTATTTTTATTTCTTTATATTTTTGACTTAAACAGTTCGTCAGTGAGCTTATCTGGTTGTGCTGTAAATGATACTTGCTTGTTAAATGTGTTTGATGTCTGAGGTTTTTCTTCACAACTCCATGTGTTTTGTAGATATGTTTCTTTTAACATAGTAATGGCATGGCTTATTTTACTGCATGACGTATTTGGGACCTGCTGGATCAAACATACCTCCACAGGTGGGTTGCTAACTGAAAAAGTTTCAAAAACCCTCTTAAGGTTGGACAGTCTGTAATCTGTCTAAGATGAGTTGACTTTTTCATTTTCTAATGTTAGTGGAATCACATGTTTTTACTGTTGCAGTGAGTATTGATTTGGCATATTATATTTCCGATGGTAAACTGGCATCTAAAGGACTTGCTAAAAAAAAATCATGTTGTTTAGGTCAACATAACACCACATCATTAATATGGGAGTCCTGTTGTCACTTTTGTAGTCTGTCTTTTAATGATGGTCAGAGAGAAAAGCACTGGATTGGTGGCTTATAGTTTTGAGTGGATTTCTGTCTACAGAGATTAATGAGCTTTGATGACTTTTTAGACTGTGTGTGTTTGTGTGTGCACTTGCACAAATGTGTGCAAGGGGCATTTTGTCCCAGCCCTGCGCTCCACCGATGTGTTTCTGAGCTGCCAAAGGAGGAAGTAACAGAGATTAAACAGGCCTGTCTTTGTGTACTTACACATGGTACACCAGGCTGATTAAAAGCTGAACTGAAAAAGGCGCCACTGGGTATGGTGAAATGAGTGGTAACATTAATGAGTATTACACCGCTAATAGTGCTGTCTACTGACATCAAAATACTATCATTTAAGATTCTGTCAAGTGTTCTAGAGGGCAAAACACCATAGAAATTCCCAAATTACTAAGATACTAAAGGTACTACTGCTGAATAAAAAAAACAAACATCACAATAAAAAAAAGCAGAGCAGGGATTTCTGTTGCTATAATCTTTTTCACAGCAAACTTTTCAGTCCTTCATGCAGCCAATAGGATAAAAAAAAGTACAAAACAAACAAAAAAGTAGACAAATAAATAATACTGACCTGGAGCAGAGAGGACTTAGTGTAAAACCCTGTGTAGCATAATATGTCCTGCTTATTATGACTGTAAAGCTTGTATAATATACTTTTGTTAGAGGGGCTTTTGTAATCGTCGTTTTGCTCATTAAGTTTTAATTGTTTAATTTCATCTAGTTTTACCTGAAAATACACCATTAACCCCGCAGATTTCCGATCTGACTGGATTCCTGTCAGATTGAAACATGAGATCGGAAAATGTATGGATAATGAAGGCAAGGAACAAAAAAAAAAAGGCAAACCATAACAAAGGAGACCATCAAAGTAGTGGCAGATGACAAAGGAAACCAGGCAGAAAATATGCAGACTAACTACGAATAAGAAGCAGGTAGAAAACAAGAATCAAGTGCAACAACTATGACCAAAAACAGAAATCCATTAAGAACTAAATAAAAAAACAGAATTAAATCCTATAGATTATGAGAGTAACTATCTTCATTTGTTTTATATGATGTTTTTGCCTCTGCATGGCCTCTCTTCTTCCTTAATGCATACTGGGGACGCATTAAGAGCCAGATGAGAAGTTTAGGGTACATTTCTTTATTTTCAGACTGTCATAGAGCAGACTCAGCTCACACCTACCAGAACACCAGGCACTCACAAAGGTAATCTTGGTTAACCAAGAACTATTCAGAGCATGAACTGTTATTTTACCTGCAAAGGCATTTAGAGCCACAAAGTTAACCAAAATCTATTACATTTACCAATAGTTAACTTACCCACTCCTTATTACACTGTCTTGTTCAGATGATGTTATGAATTGTCAGGGCTACCATATTTGTGAACATCATCATCAAAGAATTCGTCTTTCCAACCAGCAGTGTTGCCACTCAGCTGATTCTGCAACCCCATCTTAATTGGTATAAGAACACCATGATGATAGTCTGAGCTGTCTGTATTTAGTGTGTGTGAATAAGCTAGGAGGAACAGGATGTATTTTTTTATTTTTTTTGCTGATAAGGTACAACCAATGTGTAAAAGGCCTTATGTCTAAACAGTTTAATCAGATCAACGAAAAGCCTTTCATGTGATGTTAATTGTCCTTTGCTGTTATTCTGGGATTATTTAGTATTTTTCACACTTTAGGGACACTTTCATAATTTTTTTTTGTTCAGAGATGAGAGAACTTATCTACCTCTTCAGCAGGGGGATATCTACATGGTCAAATGGCATTCATATTTTGATGTCATTCCAAGGATGAACCAGTCTCATCATGCCTGCTGGGGAGGCACACTGGCACATCTGACTCTCATCCTATTGAGGAGGCACACCTGAGTCTCATCATCTTGATTCCCAAAAGTGGTGATATAAGGACAGGGTTTCCTCCTACACCGTGCCAGATTGTTGTGTAGCTGACCGTGGTAATGTTTTTAGGCCAAGTTTGCACATTCCTGGGTCTGTTTGACAAACTCTCATAACAAGTCTCCAATCTCCCTGCCTGGTTGCCTGGACCTGTTTGATCTGGATTACATGGAAAACCTAAATAATAAATTATGTTTTCTTCAGCTGCTCAGTTTTCAGTCCTTCCTGGTGCATGACAAATCTGAATTAAAGTTTTTCCACCTACAGTCAATGCAAATCAAAATCTTATGCAGCCCTGATATTGTTTCCTGGATTTTTTTTTTCTTCAAAAGGCACTGTCAACAGTTTTACCCACCGGAGTCATGATTATGTAAAATATGAGCAAGTTACATGTTTACTGTACAGACATTCAGCTGAAACAACAGCCAAAATCAGTATTTGTGCAGGTTTCAGTTTCAATAACTCTACTGAAATTCAGAAGCAGTGTATGGAAAAACTAAGTAGAGAGAGATTAATCATAAGGGGAAAACATCCAGATAGTTGTCAGTCTACCCAAGACTGGACATCCCATCAAGTTCCCACCAAGGTCAAACTATTCATAGGCAACATAATGTGTAGAACTGAAAGTGTGGAGCTGTTCCTTTATAAAATGCAAAGAGCAGGTCACAGTGTGGCAGCATTCCTCTGGAATGTAAACTGAGAGTGAAGCTCTTACTTGATCCACAGCAGAGGCACGCAAGTGTTCTGGCAGCTCTGTTTAGTTTGCAGCTGTGCTAGCCGCCTCGCTGCATAAATATTAAGCATTTTCACAGAGGTTAATGAGGCTGTAAGAGTTGGCTTCAAAGGTGAAACCAAGTAATCCCAGACGATATTGGTTTCTGAGAGGGAATTGCAATTCAAATAGCGTTACACTCTCTTTGTCTGGTTACTTTTAGTCCAGTGGGGCTTCTTGGCGTTAAGTTTTTGGGATCTTTAAACAGTGTGTTTTGTCCCTTTGTTTGTTACCCAAGAGACTGCTTCTAAATTTAATGAATGTAGCTGGAAAGAAGAAAGTGGGTGTCATTATTATGAAATAGATCCCTGTTTGGACCAAAATTCACACATCAAAGCATGCTTCATAAAAAAACTGAGCACAGGTGAGATATGTTTTATTCTAAAAGTCTGGGCTTGGTTTGGTTTTGAGCCAAAAAAGTTGGCTTGGGATAGATTTGTATTGGGCACACCCCTTTGGAAATCTATGCCCTGCACCATGGAGTCCTAATTCAGAGGGTTGGAGAATTTTGAAATCCAATGATGACCTATTTTATTTGCTTGTAGGAGGGGAATTTTTGATACTGAGCACATCTGAAAACAATAACCTTAAACGTTGCTGCTCACAGCGCAGCAGATGACCCTTGACATTATCACTCACATTAAAGTCACTAGAATGAAATGTCACATCGGAAAATATTGTGATCCCTTTAAAACGTGTAACCTTTTTTGTTGCACATCAGTGTTCTACCAGAATCCCCACTGAGGCTTTTTCCACATCAGTCACATGGGTGCTGTATTGCAAATATTCCTGACATTTATGGAACACGATTAGGTGGGATTTTTGCCATCCGTGCCAAACATACCTCTAAATCCCATTAGAAATGACATGGTAAACAAGCTTCCACGTTAAACCAGGGGATCAGCATTTGAGAAAAACACAAATTCCTTTTTGAAGTCCACATCTTACCTTATTTTTCCTCTTCTTCTATGTAGGTACAGAGACATGTAGCACTCGAGTCCTTGCTTCTGACCCTGCTGTGGCCCATGGTAAACAAATGGCTTCTCTCTGAGCTGCACACTTTCCACTCTTGCTGATCTGAGAGTCAAAGAGAAAACAATATCAAAGACAAAAAAGTACAGGGGTGCACCACAGTTTTTAAGATACTTGAAAAGAATTCATCAGCATACAGTTCAAAGGCAGAGTTATACATTTTTTCCTCCATGAAAGCTACTCTTTTGTGGAAATCCAACTTTACCGTGGTAGGGGTTGGGATTCTTGCAATTTGCATTGCTAATCAGAGAGTTAGAGGTGGCTCCCTTTTTTTTTTCTTTAAGTGAAATCAAAAGAAATCAGTTGTCATGCAACCCACACACATATACAGAACAAGGTGAGGACAGCTTGAATTTTCCCCAGATAAGATCAGAAATGAAAGATGATTAAATGGATAAACAACAAATAATGCAGGTGGTGACAAGGGTCCCTTTTTTGTTTTATATGTAAGAGTAGAAGACCAAAGCACTGTGGAAGCAGAAACGTAATCTCCAAACAGATGTGTATTGGCAGTGTTAACTGTGTGATCTTTGTTATTGATAGGCACTACAGATAAAGCCTCAGATGAGCCAATCAATGAATTCCCTGATGGGCTAATTAAGAGCAGCTAATATTTACAGCTGTATTTGTATGTATACCAGATTAACCGAATTTCAGTTTTTCCTGTATTTTTTAAAGATGGGGAAATACCAATAAGATTATGGAATAAAATTGCAAATATACATGGCTAATGTAAAATAATGGGGAGAAACCTGTAACTGTAAAAATACACCAAATTTCTATTTTAGAAAAAAAGAATAAGACAAAAAACTGTTGTACACTTTCAAAATTATCAAAATGTAAGTAAAATGTAATTTTTAAAAGAAAATAGTTAAACGGCTGAATTCAAATTGATCACTGTTAATAATATAAATGTATTTATTTATACTTACCTAGAGGTTAAAGGAGTGGACTTGGGGCTGAAAGACCCAGGTTGTAGTCTCCAGATTGGCAACAAAAGTCCACCACTGTGTTCCCTTTCTTACTTTCCTATTATATGTGCCAACATCTTTTATCAAAACATTAAAAAGCTGGAATAACACAAAAGATCCCACATAAAAGTAAAGGTATAAGCTACATTTGTATAATTTTACGATTTGTTTCAATCCTGTTATTTCTCAGTATTTTTCTGGCACCCCAATTAGCAGAATATGATAGTTCTTTAAGGGGTTTTTTGTTTGTTTTTTACAGTGTAGCTGCTCTTGTGTTTTTTGCATCCTGTCTAAAACCATATAACAAGTACTTGCAACAGTTTCTAAGTCTTTATTAGCGTCCTCTACTTGTTGTGCATTGATATCAGGATGCTCCCTCATCAGGCCAAAATAAATGTACAAAAGACAAGTGCTGGAACTTCAGGTCTTACTTTATTCCATCTCTGCAGACTGTGATTGACTTTCTACAACACTGTTTCTTCTCAAAATGAATATAAGTTTGGTAAGGAAGATCTTTTCCCTCACATTTTGCGTTTCTGAGCAAATCAGTGTTATCCCTGATCTTTTAAAAGACTCTTCTTAACTCTCCAGGCTGACTTCTGTACAGCCCACCTCCTCTCCATCTCCATTTCTTCCTAATCCCAAAGGAGTTTCATCATTTGCTGCCTTCTATCTCTTCTCAGCCGCCACCAGCGTTAAGACTGCAGGGTGTTTGAGGGGATTTCAAACAGAACTCTTAACATCAATAAATTGTGATTATTTTATATCTTCTCACACCTGATATCTCCATATCAAAGTTCTCCTGACAGGTTTGGAAGGAGCCTACAAATTATTTTGTTATCCATGTATGATAAACAATTATTTTCCTTGTTGAATATGTTCTAAAGTCTTTTCCCATAACACAAAAGAATTAGCTGATGTAAGAATTAAAGGCATACCTGCAATAGTTGTGTATATATAAAGCTTTTGGTATGTTATTTGATGTATATTATAACTAATCCTTTTACCAGAGTCAAATCTCAGTTAATCATGAAAATTACATGAAGACTGTAAAATTGTTCATGTTTTTTCATGTACCCAGCCAAATATTTTGTTTCAGTGTGAGGTTTTCTTTGTGGGTAAGCATATTTTTTTCACCTGGTGCACTTTTTATCAGCTCCTTTGGTGTCCATCAGCTCCTGAGGGCATTATCTCTCTCTGCAGCTGCTAAAAGTTCTGTAATGGTCACTTGTTGGACACTAACAGCAGCTGTACTGTTCTTTTGCAGCAAAATCATCTGCAAGAGCAGAGAAGTTGCGAGTCAGCTGCAATATTTAAGATTTCTTTTCAAGCATTATATGTAATTTCATATATTGTGAAATACATTTAAAGTACCTGTGTTTGGACACTGATAAACAAGAGTTTTTGCCAGTGAAGGTCAATAACAATCCACCTATTGTCCTTCTGAGTGTTTTGGTTAACTGTCTATTATCCTAATTGGTACACTGCTCTCAGCTGGAGGGTTTCTGAGGTAGCTGAGCACCAGTATTACGTGATCAATTGTGATCAATTTATAAAAGTATTTCTCAATGTTGGTCAGCAACCTGTTTTAAAGTCATCAATTTCAGCTTAGTATGTTTAAGTAAAGATCTAAAGGCCCATTTTAGCTCCCTTTCTGTATATGAATAGGTACATCCGTTTCAAACGTCACTTCCCTCATGTTGTTATCCAATACATCCACCAGAGGGCAGTACAGAGTTCACCTCCGAGTTCTGATGTCATTCTCGGACAATAGCCAACATAGCGATGGCGGAGGAGATTAAGATAATATATATTCTCAGAAAGAGACAATGAAAAAAAAAAAGGCAGTGCAGTAGATAGTGGTGGTCTGTGCGGCAATTCCTCGCATGGGTCGCACATCAGCTGCTCAACACTGCCTCCATGGTTTCAGGTGGTACCAGTCTGTTTGCGCGGTCAGGGTATGCATCCACAAGGGCCAGACTAAATTATGCATGTAAACGAAGCAGAAGATGGATTAAATATTGTATTGTGACATTGTGTTTACTGATGGTAAATGTTAGAGGCACTCCGGAACTTACGGTGGCTAATTTTGCATCCAGCTTGCACCGTCTCTTCTGTGAGCTCTCTCCAGTGAGTAGAAGTTATTCCGATGATGACTCTTTTTTAATCTCTTGCTGTCATTTTCTGGCTTTCTTTTCTTCTTTTCTTCCGTTAATGTCCTTTTGCATTTCTTTGATGAATCAGCCACAGTGCATATTCAAAGTGCTCAGTGTGTTGATATCCAGTTGATATCCGGTTTCTCAGCCTCAGCAGGTTAACAGAGCAGCTCATTTGATTTCAAAACGAGCCACTGCCTCACAATCAACCATTTTTGTTAATTGCTAAGACCACTTCCACTAACTGGAAGTTCTCATATAAGCAAAGCACACCAAAAACTTAGTTTATTGGCAGCAAGAGCAAACAAGTTTCCATCCAGTCCTGAAGGACTGTAAATCATTTGGATTTCTTTAAGTTGTTAGTGGGGAAACTTAACATATGTTTGTCCAAATCATGTTATGCCTGACTGCTTTTCTCGGGAGTCGGTTCTAGGCTGAAATTGCTGCAAAGCTGAAATTCAAGGAAAGATCAATACCAGCTGTCCATGACCAAAGTTCAGATTTTGGCATGTGTATTTTTTCTTGACATTTTAGCTCCTCTGCATAGTAATTACAGGGGTATTCATGGCACAGACAGGAAAGGTTCCATTTACAATGTTAAGACCAGAGGTATAGGTGTGGTAGAATGAATAACCTAACAAGTTCGACTAACTTGTGGAGAAAAATATGAGGCCTTCAAAATGTTGAGTGTATGTGTTGACAAGATATTGACTTTTACATTTTTATAAGGAATCATGATTAGTGCCCTGAGCAATATCTCTGCCAGTCAGTGCAGTGAGGAACGACATGGTAAATATGCTGTTGTTTGCTTTTAGAACATAACTTTGCTTCCAAGCAGTGTTAGTGTGTATCCTATATATAAAACATGCTTTTGTGGATATTTTTTCCCTTTTTTGTGCCCAGCATAGAGAGAACCCATGGAGCCCCATGAATATATTCTATTTGATATTTTCTGGGCTGCTTGATCTTGATCCTCTGCCTGTTTTCCTGTGCTATGAATATATTACAAGGACACAAAAGAAAATAATTTTATTGGGAGGAAAAACACAGGGCCGCATGGCAAGGAAAGGGAGGATAAGAATGGCTGAGGAAGGCCATGGTATTATCATAGACTACTTTTCATAAGTAGTTTTTGGAAAAGAGTGAAACTAGGACACACTTTTATCATTTCATGGCAAAGCTGGAAGCTCTGACAGTGGTTTCTAGTAGTTATCAAACCACAGCAACTCAATATATTGCATATAACAGTCTGGCACATTTTCATTTTGTTTGCATACCATCTGAACCCACAGGAAGAAGACGTAGCCTTTGATCACACGTCATTTAGGAGGTGTATGAGGCATTTTTGTAAAAATTTCAGTTCCCACATGTCTGTTCAGACACATCTCACCCACAGAAGTACAATATGTAAAATAGTTTTCCACATCCCTGCCCACAGCTGTACCCTAATCCCATCAAAGTGGGTGTGACAGAGGATGTTTTCATGGGGATTGAGGCCATATGAACATAAACACCTTCTATGGGAGCTTAGTGGAATTGTGTATCATTATTTACCTATTCTTTTGAGAAATGTTGGACAATGGCAAAAATAAATAAATACATAGAAGTAATATAATATTGGTGCAAAATTTGTAAAAGAAACAAAGGTGCTGTTGTGTCCCAATGAATCACAAATCTGTGTGCAAACTCTTAAATGAGTATGGATGCTGCGATTTGTGAATTTGTAACAAAGGTTTATGTAAAATTTGCCCAATAAAATAAGGAAGTGCCTGTCGTACGTTAATCTTAATCATAACACTCATCTTGAGGAATTGATTAAAACACCTTAAGAAAATGTATCCACTGGTAAGACTATGGCTCAGCACTGATGCACAGGAGACTAAAATGGTTCAGTTTTGCTAACAGCTAAAAAGTTGTTTCTATTTGTAGGAGGATTGCAAGTTATCGGACCACGGTGTGATAAATGGCAAACAATGCCATATTTACATTTTTATTCACGCAGTCTTCCAGTGTTTCTTGTTGAAGCATGTAAATCCTTCTGCTCTGCAGGCTTATGTCTTCTTGCATAGTACATCCGGTACCTGAATACAGTCTTTGCAAGACAGCATGACCATATGTACAAGATTACAGAAATATTTTTCTGTTTGCCAAATATTACAAATTATACTTTTTTCACATAATGTTGGACTTAGTGTATAATTCATAATGGTAAGTTTTCTATAGATGTCCTTGGGGAACCCTTGAACAAAAAGAAGTTGAATCGCAAACAACATATAAAATCATGATTTTGCTAAATGAGTACAACCCTGCAGTGTTGGTTATTTTTGTGCTGCAGTAAACTAATTCCCTGTAAAACTACTTAAGTAGACTTTGTCAGCATGCTGTGTGTGGACCAGATGGTCATATAAAGAAATGTGGAACAAGCTGACATCAGCTTGGCTTGAAAATAAACATGAAACACCATTCAGAGCCGACTGAAGGCTGAGCCTTTGGCTCAAAGAGATTATTTGAAATTTTGGTTGATTATAAATATGGGACATTGAAAATAAACAAATATTTGACAGAAAAAAAATACCATGTGTCCTTGTAGACCCTGGTTACTCAAATTAGCTTTTTCTCAGAGCGTGTAATCACAATAAACCTATTAAAGTCACCCCCTGACATAATAGACCCATTTAAAATACACAACATTCTCCAATATTAAGTGGTTGTGACATTGAAATATAAGATTCTGTTCAGATTTCTATGTGCACTCATTAATGCAGACTATTTTCAGTTTTGGAAATAATTCACAGAACATGTCAGCAGCCATTGAGGGCACCTTCATTTAGTTTTCCCCAATTTGATAGGACCTCAAAAGTTCATGTTCAAAAAGGGAACAGCTATTAAATCAGCAGAGGGAATTACTAACAGGCAAACCAAAGTCCATATGAAGCCTTGCCTGCTCTCATCAGGCAGATTGCTACCTGAAGAAATAAAAAAGGGATCACTCGTGGGATCAAATTAATTATTGCACAGATGATCTCCTTTAATGAACAAAATAAAAGTTTAGGTTCAAATCTTTTACAGTCTGTCATCATACCTGCCTTTTAAAGATGAAAACAGAAGTTGGGGATTATTCATTACAATAAATACTGGTGTATTTTGCAGAACATATAGCTTTTGAGCATATTTCTGATACCTTTTCTCATTCTATAAAATATTCTTTTATGCCTGTCAAGTTTCTGGTTTTGGCATGCAGACACCTGGCGAGTGCATCCCACCAAAGATGTGAACATGTAAGGACAAACATGAGGAGAGAGGAATTAAGGTAACAGGCATTTGACAAATTAAAGCATCCTTGCTTCAGAGCCTTTGTTTTTCACGAGTGTCTCAAATGTTTCATCAAACCATTACAGCCACTGTGTGTAATTATCTGAGTCGGATTAAATCAAATCTATTTGTGACTCTTAGTTCAGTTTTATCGCTTTAGAAGTCAGATACCAAAAAGACTTCTGCTAAAAGATTCCCCGGTACATCCTTATAATGCCACTTGGAAGCCTCCTCTCTTCTCCAGGTGCTTTTTAGAACCAAGTCATCCTTTAGATATATTTGTGAATAATATCAGCGTCACAGGTTGCAGGACGGAGGAGAGAGTAGACAGATCTGATTCAAATTAAATGGATCCAACAGGCTATCAAATCCGCAGTGACTCATTAATTTGAATCAGGTGTTTTGGAGCAGGGAAACATCAAAATACTTGCATGATGAGGGCCAAGGTTCCTCACCACGGGCTAAGATTATGCCATGATATCTTCAGATGTTGCTATTACAAAAAAAAAAAACTTATGCAAAATAATAAACTGTTATACCCTCGTTTATAGCTCCCCAAGAAGTATTTGCTCTTCTTCCTCTTCCTCTACTAGGAACTGCCTCCAAAATTTCTGTAGCTCCACCAGATACCCATTAAAAAATGCCCAGTTCTCTTATTACTGTATATGCTAATAGGCTACTGTGTGTTTTTGCTGGATAAGCAATGCTTGATTATCTTCTTCTGATGGCTCCACAGTTAAACAAAGATTTGGAATTAAAGATTCACATTTCTATCCAATCAGGTTTCAAGTATCAGTAAGCACTGCCATCTGATGGCAATTTCTGGCTCCAAAAAGACAAAGATGAGGACCAGAAAATGACAAATTTAAAATGACATTTCATTAAACAATGGGTGATGTGCTTCCATCCATGTCCTGTAACCAGTCTATGGATTACTGTACTTTAGAAAATGCATATTTGTTGGGCACATTATATTTACTGCTGAAAAATGAAGAGACTAAAGAGCCAAATGAGATGAATTGTCAAGTGTGCCATTAAAAGTCTCCATGTGGGTGGAGGAAAAAGCAATAATGCAGCTTCTACACTCTCAGACATAATCTATTGTGAGAAGAAACTCTTGAATTGATGGTATAATTTGGAATAATTTCCCTCCTGTGCATGGGCAGACAACACTCGGGGGGGAAAAAATACATTTTCATCCTCCTACAATCTGGTACATCTCCAGCTTCAACAGATAAACCTGTCCTTCAACAACAAAAAGTTTTGAGAAACTACTTGTCACCATTATCGTGACAAATGCTTCTTATTTCTAAGCTTTGACGTTTCATTTTCTTTGTTTCTGAGCCTTTTTTGAAAGTTTCTCTGGCTTATCTTTTCCTGTTCTGTCTTCAAATTAGCATGTGAGCTCAGAGATGCATATTTAAGTTCATCACTATGATTTGCTACAAAGTTGTCACCGTGGTAACAACTCAGCGGCAGCCAGCGGCTATTCATCTTGCTGAAAACGCTGTTTAATTTAACCCCTCATTTAGTGGAGAGCTTACGGAGCACAATCCATCACGGCTATAGAATGACACTGTGATGTGATTTCTCATCAATATCACATATGAGAACTGTTGAGGCATAAAATGCCATGATAGAAGATACCACAGCTGAAGGGCTGAGGGGGAATTGGTGTCTTTATCTTCCAAAAAACTCCATTTTGGGGACTGATAAAAAGCTGTATGGATTTCAGCAAAGCTCTTCTTGCTTAAAAAGATTAAGTTCTTTTGGTCTTAACAGTAAGAGTGAATATTTTTTGTCTTGTGTGAACTTTCTTAATGACAAGGAAAAGCATTTGTGCTTACTTACTGAAATATTTTTTTTCGTTCTTATCTTAAGAAATGAGGAATAAGACAAATACTATTTTGTCTCCTCATTTTCTCGGCGCTCTTTGTATCTATCATCAACAGTCTCGTCATAAACCTTTAAGTACAAACTGCAGAAAGAAAAAAAAATTATGTTGTCACACAGCACATCAAATTTCTCATTTTCAGTGTCAGTGCATGTTGTCACAAAGCTAATGACTCTATGTTGCTACACATTTACACCTTCAGAATCCCAAACAAAGATGTGCCTTTAAATATCTTTTAGACCTGGAACTTCTTCCCAAGGTGTCAGAATTAATCGATATGCAGATTAATGTAAAAGAAATAGAAATAGATGACACAATTTCTTCACCAACTTCAAAATGGGAGACAGATCTATCCATAAATCCCTACAATTTTGGCTTCAAATTGTTTTAGTGGGTACCTATTCCTGTACCATATTCTCTGAACTCTATATGTGGTTTGTGCTACTTTTTATTACCCAAGATTGAAGAATGGCATATTCCTGTTACTGTATACCATTGGATAGCAGAAAGATCAGTTACCCACAGGATAACTTTCAATATGTAGCCAGAGAAAAGTTCATTGTGTGTCTGAAAGTGACCACATAGATACCCTGTTTATTGAAAATGTAAGCAAATATACTTTAGGCTTCTAAACCATGACATGACTGTTTTGACAGTGGACCAGCTCCATATCCTCTTCAGGGTCTTGGAGGGGGCATCAGAGTTTGCCCAACCAGTCTACTTCAACCACATCCCCCAGGGACTCCTGTGGGGGGTGCTCCAGGAGTATGGAGTGCCAGACCCCCTTGTATGTGCTGTCCGGTCCCTGTACGACCAATGTCAGAGCTTGGTCTCATTGGCGGCAGTAGGTTGAATTCATTTCCGGTGAGGGTTGGACTCTGCCAAGGTTGCCCACCAATTCTGGTCATAACATTTATGGACAGAGTTTCCAGGCACAGCCGAGGTGTTGAGGGGATCCAATTTGGTGGCCTCAGGATTGGGTCTCTGCTTTTTGCAGATGATGTGGTTCTGTTGGCTTCATCAGGTCGTGATCTCCAGCTCTCGCTTGAGCGATGTGCAGCCAAGTGTGAAGTGGTCGGGATGAGAATCAGCATCTCCAAATCCGAGACCTTGGTCCTCAGCTGGAAAAAGGTGGAGTGTCCTCTTTGGGTGAGGAATGAGGTACTTTCCCAAGTGGAGGAGTTCAAGTATCTTGGGGTCTTGTTCATGAGTGAGGGAAAGATGGAGCGTGAGATCGATAGGCGGATCGGTGCGGCGTCTGCAGTGATGCGGGCTCTGCATCATGGTGAAGTAGGAGCTGAGCCAAAAGGCGAAGCTTTCGATTTACTGGTCGATCTACGTTCCTACCCTCACCTGTAGTCATGAGGTCTGGGAAGTGACTGAAAGAATGAGATTGCGAATACAAGCTGTCGAAATGAGTTTCCTCCCTTAGAGATAGGGTGAGAAGCTCAGTCATCCAGGAGGGGCTCAGAATGGAGCCGCAGCTCCTCCGCATCGAGAGGAGCCAAATGAGGTGGCTCAGGGATCTTATTAGGATGCTTCCCAGACACCTTGCTGGGGAGGTATTTTGAGCACATCCCACTAGGCCCAGGACACGCTGGGGGGATTATATCTCTCGGCTGGCCTGGGAGCACCTTGGGATCCCTCGGATGAGCTGGCTGATGTGGCCGGGGAGAGGGAAGTCTGGGCTTCCCTGCTTAAGCTGCTGCCCCCGCGACCCGATCCCGATAAGGAGAAGAAGATGGATGGATGGATGGAAAAATTAATTTCACTTGTGCACAGCCATTATTGCTCACCTTGGGTAATGTTGTCAAGTGGTTGTAGTCCTGGCCCCATCTAGCA
>JBBBVU010000019.1:3620244-3632843 GCA_037177055.1 Atherinosoma microstoma
AATCTTTCTTCTTTGGCTCCAAAAACTATGATTTCAGTTTTGTCTTCATTTAACTGAAGAAAGTTCTGACACATCCATTCTCTAATCTGATCAATACATTTGATCAGTGATTGGATTGGGCTATAGTCTCCTGGTTTGATAGTTATGTAGATTTGTGTGTCATCAGCATAGCTATGGTAACATATTTCGTTGTTTTTTATAATGTGAGCGGGTTGGAGCATGTACATGTTGAACAGCAGTGGCCCCAGGATGGAGCCTAGGGGAAATGCTGTTCAGGTTATTTTAGTTTGCTTAGATTTATAGTTACCTAGACACAAAATAGTCCCTGTCATTTAGATAGGACTCAAACCAATTGCAGTGCCAGAAAGTCCTACCCAGTTTCTCAGCCGGTCTAGTAAGATGTTGTGGTCGACTGTGTCAAATGCAGCACTGAGATCCAGTAGTACCAGAACTGAAATGTTCCCGCTATCTGTGTTCAGGCGGACTAAAAACAAAATGCAAGACAGAAGGAAACATCTAGTTTAAGTGTATATAATTAGCATGACCATTTCTTTGATTAATAACTTCTTTGATCATCATAAACAGACTTTGAAATCAGCCAGACTTGCAGGTAATGATTGATTATAAAATAACAACTGATTGATAATAAAAAGAACTGCACTTCAGCCACAATGTGTTTACATATGTGGTCTTACTGGTAAAGTAAAGTAAAGTAAAGTGTCCTGTGTTATAATGATGCCACCACATCCTGCTCCTCTAAATAAATGTGGACTCAATACCTGACCAACACATAAAGGACAGCTTGATCAACCCGACTTGTTTTTCATTTCTTTTTACTTCTTTAGCTCCACTAACATGTTACTGTTTGAGCATGAACCGTAAGCAGGAATTTAAACCTAAACCATCCCACTTCAGAGCAGAGCATCTTTCTCAAAAGGCAAGCATAGAGGGCATTGAGAGTTATCTTTTACCAAGGCACTGCGCTACCTCACAGCTTTAGAGGAAGCTGAATGGAAGTGACTGCCATTTAATGGACTTCTCATTTGGCCAAGTTTTTCCTCTCAAACAAGCGTGCAGCAACAGTTAAAGCAAACTGTGCCATAAAACTGTTCACAAAACATTAGTCATTCAAGTAGTTAAGTAAGTTCATAAAAATCTGCTGGACTGTTTTATATATCTATATACCCATCCATCCATTTGGACTGTGGGAGGAAGCCAGAGTACCTGAAGAGAATGAAACATATTTGTTTTCGCTATACTCTTTTTTTCTGACTTTTTTTAATTTATGTTTTCTGGCAAACATTTGCTGTTTTAAAGAGGCTGCAACAGTTCTAATATGAATTGATGGATATGCCTGCAAATGCAGAGTGTCCCTGGCTCCTAAGTTCCACAATGAAGCCAGAACTTTTCTTTAGAGAGGGTACTCTAAAGTTTGAGCTGCATGCAGATTATATAGCAACATGCTATTTAATTTGGGACTTTGTCAGCTGTAATGAGGGCACTCCACCAGCCTGCTGGGGTGATGAAAGAGCTGAGCCGAAAGGCAAAGCTTTTAATGTAACAGTCTATCTACGTTCCAACCCTCACCTTTGGTCATGGGATCTGGATAGTTACTGAAAGAATGAGATAGTGGATACAAGCAGCTGAAATGAGCTTCCTTCTGAAGATGGCAGGGCAAAGCCTGAGAAATTGGGTGAGGAGCTCGTGTATTAGGGAGGAACTTGGAGAAGAGCCAGTGCTCCTTCATATCAAAAAGAGTCAGCTGAGGTGGTTCAGAAATCTGATTGGGAAGCCTGGCTCTCCCACCTAGAGTGAATAGAATTTCTGGGAACATATCTCAAGCACAGCACACAAAGCACTGAAGAGACATACATTTCTCACAATAAAAAGCAGCAGTGTCCACAAAAAAAAAAAAAAGGTAGGAATCTCATCTGTGATGTTACTAACTCCTTTTCACATCAGTGTATTTCCATGGATGGTTGATGAGGTACCAAAATAACATGCTTCTAAATGTCAACAGTTATCAGAAATTGACTTGATCTTAAACACAATCATGCTTGTCTGAGGAATGCATATTCCTGTTAAATCAAAGCAGCCTCCTAATAGTACACATATTGAGTATGCAGCACAAAGTAAGGAATTTTCGGTGGAGGAATTGGTTGATGTACTTTTGAGAATTTACCTGATTTACTCCGATGATATTGAGCCTCTTCTAAAAGACACTTTACAATTTCCGGGTGTGTGTGTATCCAAAGATTAATGTGGGCAGTTTGATGATCTACTGCTACGGTCCTTGAAAATTATTTAATCCTAGTGCCAAATTAAATTAGCCTACTGTACTAGAATTTATCTTAGTAAAAGATAATTGTCCACATGTCCATCAAATGTGCCACGTATCTTGTGAATAATCTTTTAAGTTTACTTGATGCAGGTTGAAATAGTTTCTTCAGAGACATAAAAATATCATGTTCCTTTCATATATTGTTAAAAAACAAAAGAAAAAAAAAACAATGCAAAATCAGAAATAAAGCTGTGGACAGTGCAAAATGCAATACCCAAGACATTTTATACATAATTTTCCTGAAGTTTTGTCTTTGCTTGCCCATTTAAGGGTTAACTTGATCTATGTTTATGTTTTTTTATGTTTTTATTTTAGCTTACATTTTTTTTTTAAAGTAAAGATTTTACCACTTTGACATTTTTTTTCTCATAACACTTAAGTGTTTTGTCAAACATCCATGCAGCCATCTGCTGGCGCAGCAGCATCAGAACCTTCAAGAAACTGAACAGATTAAGATACAGACTGTGCTGGAGATAACTCTGGAGCCACTGGAGCTGATCGTCCAAAGTAGAAACAACACAGATCTTCTCAGTGTGGCACCCACTGACAATGTTTAATTTGGCATCCATATTCTCGGAGCTCTCTCCAGTGAGTGAAAGTCAGTCTGATGTTGTCTCCTGCTCTGTTACTTTCTTTCTTTTCCTCTCTTCCTCTGATAATGTGTCCTTGGGTTTCTTTGCTGAGTCAGCTGTTGTATGCATCCAAAACAGCCAATGTGTTGTTATCTAGTTCAGTGGTTCCCAATATGAGGTCTGGGACCCCCAACAGGATCCCCCAAAAACCGCAGGGGATCCCCAAGATCCATTGTCTCTATTTTAAGAAAAAAAGTAAGACTATATGTTGTTCATTTAACTTTGGTTTCATGGAAGGACAGGACTCAGCCGAATCCAGTATTTATGGGGACAATTTCACTTTTGAAAGCATAAAACCAGCATGGTTTCAGCACAGGGTGGGGCAGGGTGTCCATGGCTTTTTAGTATTTGGATGAAGGGTGTTCTCAGGGAAAATAGGTTGGGGACCACTGATCTAGTTGATGCCATATGATGTGGTGCCATAAAACAAAGTGCAGCTGTCACAAGATTCTCTGGGCTGGACAGAAAAAGTTGTGAAGTGTGATTTCTCAACTCCGGCTCTTTATGGCAACAATGGCTCCAGGAATGTGCAAAAATGAATGTCAGCGAGCCATTCAGATAAGTCAGAATCACAGAAAGTTATGAAAGATTAGAAAGTCATTCATTTCTTTAAATTAATTTTTTTGACTGAGCCCTTGACCCAGAATTGGAATAAGCAGTATGGGAAATAAATGAATGAATTAAATTAAATTAAATTAAATTGTATTTATAAAGTACTTTTCATACATGAGCAGCATGAAGTGCTTTATATAAAAAGATTAAATGAATGAATGAATAATTATTCATCTAAAAATAAACAACGAACACAAAAGGATATGGAACTAAACCCTACTACTACATTATAGATTCCCTTTAAGGATTAATAAAATGTTTTTAATTTAAGTCTTTACATTTTATGTATGACATTCTCGCACTGAGGACACCAAGCAATGCAGCATTTCAGCTGTTATTTCGTCCTATTCTTCCATCAAACATCTTTTGAGGCGGACAGCAGTACAAGGTCACTGTTGTCATATTCTTTGTTCTCTATTTGGTCTATATCATTCATACCACACATTCTCTTTATGGCATAGATCAGGACTAAAGGCAGGCCAGCCCAGTCATACTTTCTTCTTCCTTAGCCATGTCTTTGTGATGTGTGCCGATGGTGGTTTTGCATTTTCTTTTTGAAAAATGTATTGATCTTCCTGGAAAATACGTGGTAAAGGCAGCATGTATACTGATGTTAAATATCAGAAAACTTTTATTTTTTTTGCATTAATGCTGCCATCACAGAAATGCTTTTGGACCGTCCCAAGTGCCTCTGAGGTTGGAGAGGTTAACACCGCCTCTGAAAAAGAATAACATAAAGGTTATTTTTTGCACGGTACAGTTTTAAGTGGCTTTGTGGACGTAAATCTATTTTGTAATACTCGACCGTAGAAATCCCTTACTCATTTGGTTCTATCAACTATGGATGATATGGTTTCTGATGCAGTACTGTCTGAAGGATCAGTGAATATGGGTACCCAGCTCCAGGCTTGAATCATTGCTCCTTACCTCTGAAATTCATCCAGATTCCTTGAACTCTTTATTGACATTATGCACTGTAAAAGAAGAAATGTGCAAACCTCTTCATTTTTTCCTTGAGCAAAAAATGGTTTTTGAATATTTCAAATGACTTCCTCGATTCTGCTGAATGTGAATGTGAGCATGCATGGCTTTATTTTGTCTCTATGTTGGGTCTGCTTGGGCTGGTGACCTGTTTAAGGTTTATCCTCTCTAACTTGATGGTAGCTATAATAACTCTAGCCTGTCTCATGTGATGCCGAGGAGCATAAAAAGGGTGTAGAAACTAAACAAATGAATGATCATATATTTGTACTGTCCATCTATCTTTGTTCATAAAAGATGCAGCCTTTCATTTATGCTTGATGCTGTTGCATCAAGTCATGCTGGCAATCAGCTACTGACATCGATATCTTAAGATAACACAATTGTGTTTACCTCATTTTCTAAACTCCTAACTAGATTTTGAATGTAAGTCACGCTTGGAATACAATAATAGCCACACATTAACAAATAGGCTAAATGAAATTGATGGGACAAAACATGAAATGGATTGGGTCCAGTCAGTCTGCAATGAAATGAAAGCCTAAGTAGATAAAAGAATACTTTTTTTAATATCAATTAGCATTTTCACAGCATCCTGGTTCAGTGTTTTTGAAGTTGTATTCATCAAGCTTTTTTGCCTGTTAATTGATCAACTTTCATGCTAATTTATTCATTTTTAAACCGAAAAATATTTAGTCCATTTCAGGCAGCAAAGTCAGTAAGTGCTGTTCTTTATTCCTCTCCTTCAATGCAGTGTGAAAGTGAGTGACAGTAACTTTGTCACAGCTCAGCCTTCACCTGTCCAGCTAATTGCCACACTTCAATGAAAGCTTGCCCTTCTAACATTCATTAATTATGCTATAATTGAAACCAAACAAATCCACTTCCTCTTGGTGAGATAATGATTGTAATTGTCACAAACAATTTGTCACTTTCAGTTTTGGGTGTCAGTCATCTTATCTGAATTTGCCAGAGGTCTCTTGGAGGTGGCATTCGGCCGTTATGAGACCAAATAAACCTGCAGCAGTGTTTTTATCAGAGCAGAGAATTGGAAAAACAGAGTATGTGTGGATCACATGTCATTATGACACTGAGCTACAACAGAGAGTGGGAACATGATCATTGTTTGGATTCTTTTAATAAACAGCGCTGCAAAGTGTGGTATTATATGCGGGTCCTCATGATACGCAATTACGGTGTACCCCGCAGTCTCTACCGCTGTTTTCAGCTTTGGAGTGGGCGAGCAGCGCTGACAGGCTCCCCCTTCAACCCCGCAGAGCTGTCAGAAGAGATGCGCTTGCGCAAATTGTGCGCGAGCACATAAACACACATGGAGTCACACGGCTCTGCCAGTCAGTGTACGTTAGTGTGAAGAAGAGAAAGAAAAACAAAGCATCGTCAAAGTGCGCGCATATAGACAGGAATTAAAGTCACACCGACAGATTTGGCAGCTGGTTTGGGGTTGAAAACTTGTCAGCGGATTTTGTTTTTGACCTCATCAACAGGACTTTGCTCCGAACCGGAAAAAAAGAAGATCCGGTTGTAATCTCTGGACTTCATTTTAGGAACGATTTAGACGACTAAACGCATCTCACGCTTCTTTGCAAACTGGAAACGTGGAACAGCGACAAGGAGTCAAGGCGCACCAGGTAGCCTAACCCAGCAGCTGTCTCCTTTCTCCTAATCAAATTTCACTCCAACTTTGAGATTGTTCGATACTTTATTTGATTGTTTTGCAGAAGTTTTCGTCATGAATCAAACCGCCGGAGCCACAAATGCATACCGCAGATGTTCCAAGGGAGGAAAGGTAAGAGGGATTTCTTTTACTCAGGAGTTGGGGGTTAAACACGCTGAATTCGTGCACTTATACACGGTGCAAACCTGGCAGTGACATTTAAATGAGCGCTTGTAAGCTCTGGAAAAGCTTCAGAGGCTGCTTCATTGCGCATCAATTCGCTTTTTAAATGTTGTAAATTCAATGTTGATGCAGTTCATCATGCATAATTGTGAGTTTGATTAATGTGAAAGATGTTTACAAGCAATGTGTGGGTTATGTGAGGCAAGAAAAGACCGTTTCTTAAAACTTTATGCGTGATTTTTCCAAAAGGAAATGGAAAAAGAGGAAGTGATTGATGGTTTCTTGCAGTTTTTTTTCAAATTTTGCAATAACTTGACAGTCACCTGCTGTGCCTTCATATCCAACATAATGACAGTATCACAGCTGTATTTACATCGCATGTGACCCACATTATTACTGCTGCTGCTGCTGCTACTGCTGTTGCTCTGTGAATGTACAGGGAGATGGTGCTTGAGGATGAAAGACTGTGGAAGCAAAGTCGGAAAACGTGGGAGGACAGAGAAGGGAAAGGAGTGAGGAGGAGAGGGAAAGGCATGGCAGTCTTTCCAATGATGCCATCAAAGAAAGAAGCGTGGGGGCTGCACTCATCCCAACACATCTGGGTCTGTCTGTATGCACCATCAGTGCAGATGAAGTATGTAAGCATATTCATAACCAGCAGCTATGGCACAGGAAACATCCACAGCTGACTCCTCCGTGTTTACAAATATTGATTTTTTTTTTCTGGCTGCAAATATTTGGAGTTGATGTGCATTGATTACAGATGTTCACTCGCTGGGATGTTTAGAAGATGGGGTAAATGAGCTCTGAATGGCACTGATGAGAAGAAACTGACACTGTTGTATTGTGTTGTTTAACACTCAGCTTAATCGAGACTGACAGATTTGTTTTCCTCGTCAGCGTGATGACACAGGCCATTATTGCCTATTTCACACATGGGAATCTAGGGACTTGTAGAGGCTAAATGTTTTGTCTGTCATCTTTACAGGCAGAGCTGTAGGCAGATTGTAAAGGTTTTTTGATCCTTGTGATTCCTAACTTGGTGAGGGATATACTGGATACATGAAAAAGTAATATACTAGATACATGAAAAAGTAAATGCCCGAGCTAAATAAGATGGAATCAAAAATGTAAAATGTAGATTTGATTGATTCAGGGAATGCACATATATGTTAGCCATAATGACTAAAATAAGTAGGCCTAAAAGTAAAGAAACTTTTTGGAATGATTTTTTTCTTTTAAGTTGATAAGAAAAGCCAAAAAGAAAAAGTAATTAGTTAAATACATCTCCAACTTGCTTAAAACAATATAACAAGATTTCAGTCTTAAAATTCTGTGCTTTTGTCTCGTTTTGATGACACGCTGACATTAATTAAGCTCATTCCTGGGGCTGTCGTTGCCCTGCAGCACCACATCCCACATCAAAAATTGGATATCAACATCATGGCTGATTTATGCAAAGAAATGAAAGGGGACATTATTTGAGGAGGTGAGGAAAAGAAAGTGACAGACAAAGATAGATATAAGAAAAGTGTCAACTTCAGACTGACTTACTGTCTGGAGAGCTCACAGAGGAGACAGGATGCAAGGCATTTAGCTTTCATTAGGGGATGCCAAAGTGCAAATATCTGCCAACATGTAAGTGTTGCTTTAAACTACTTTTATGTTGGTTAAAAAACCTGTTGATATCTGTTTGATATTTGACTCTTGTGTGGGACTTGCACAGTAAAGTAGCCTGATTATTTCAGAAAGTTGTGATGATCACAAACGCAGTCTGTTGTAAATGAGAGCCTTCAGATCACTGATCATTCTCCAGCCAATACATACAATAGGAAAGGTTCTTGGTTATTGTGGTGTAACTTACAGTCATCTTCTCTTGGGGACCCTGGAGCTCTCTATGGGACAACATAACTTTTTATTGGCTCTTTTTTTGTTGCCCAGGGAAAATCATGTTGTAATTTCTCATTCACGTGTTGACTTTTATAAATCCAACGCTTATCTGTTGCTCTATTCCTCTGTGTTTTGTTTAGGTTTACATAGAACTGTTGTTTACATAGCCAACCCAACTTTTAAACAGATATGACAAGTTAGTTTTGTAAATCCTAAATTGAAAGTAGAGCACAAACTAAAACAAAGCAAACAAATGAAAGAAGAATGTAGTTCTATGAAATACAACTATATCCCCACTTCCCAAAGTCTGGAAAAGAGACAGCATACTTTGTATTGTCCAGTCGTCATTAGAATTATGACAGCAGTTCAATAACACCTCTTGTTGTCCTCATTGGATAGATGACTGAGGCATGCTGCATGATAGGTTGGAGTTAAGCCAAACGCCAGCAGAATAAAACAGAATGGATGGAATGAACAGGAAAAATAAATTATTTAACCCAAGCCAAAGGTTTCTTATTAAAATGACAAACACCCTCTTGATGCTACAACTAATCATCTGCTACAAGAGACTTCTGGCCTTGAGTTGCGAATTCAATTTTCTCATGTGGGTGGACTATTTTATCTTAATTGTATAATTATGCAGTTGTCTCAGCTGAGTCTATGGGTCATTTCTGATTGTAAATCTTCTCCTCTTTTCTACTCGATGATACTTTTAAAATGATCTTCACCATCCTGAAGTCAAGCAGCAAAGGTTAAGAGACAGTTTCACTAAACAACCCTATATTCGCAAGTGCCGGATAAATGACTAAAGTAGAGAGTTAATACTTAAATGAACCTGGCCAAAAAACAAATGGATAAATTTTTTAACTATTGCCTGAAATCACGTGATTATTATAATATGTGAAATGAATGGGACTGTAACTCAGTGGATTTGACTTCAAATTGTTTATTTTCTCTTTTAAGTGACTTCTTTTTTACTTTTATAGTGACTTGGTAATAAAAAGTAAAAAAAATGAATTGAATTATTGGTTAAAAGCAACAAATAAATGTTTCAAATTTTGAATTGATGAAATAGATTAGATGAAAGGTTAAAAAGCTAGCTAGAATAAAGACGAATGGCAAAGATAATTAGCTGAAAGGAGTGAATAAATAAACTAACAAAGAGGAAATATTCATGACTGTACTTGGGTTAAGACTTCTGTCACATCTGATTGTACCAACAGACTTAGAAAAAAGTCACAGTTTTAGTTTTGCAAATTAAAATCTATGTTGCAACCTCTGTTTTGTGTAACTTCACACAAGGTTATGTATAATGAGTGCAACAGCACTACCATTGTAGATAGGGGTTAAACAGGAGCTTTACATAATAACTTTAGGGCTCATTTATGCTCATTTACATCATGTAAATAGGTATTGCTTGGTACACTTCATGATAAAGATAAAAAATGTGCCCCCAAAATATTTAATATTTTAATGAATATCAATGTCTGTGATCCATACATGTTTTTTATGGCCCCAAAGATAACTGTAGAGATAGACATTGAATTAAAATAATATTCACTCGTTATACCTCCTAAACAAGTTAATTAAACATGTTTTTTCGACAGTGAGAACTTGTTTAAAAATGTTTTAGAGAGAGAGAGAGAGAAGTCAGTGAGAGAGAGAGAGTCAGTGAGACAGAATAGAGGTTTAAAAATGATTGTCCATAAATCCGTTGGTGACTTTATGATGGATACGTCAATATTTTGCAATATTTGAGTCCATGCTAAAAGTAAACATAAGTGCATTAGATTTTAGCTGAACACTAAGCACACGTATGATCACTTCAAGTAATGTGCTAAAAGTAAACATTTATTTATTTAGTGACATGTTACAAATATGTAAATGTCTTAAAACATGTTTTTAAAAAATCAACAATCACCAGCATTGAACTATTATTGATTGATGTTTGCGATGATGTCCATCTGTAGTTGGAGCACAAATGTAAACAATTTAGACTAAAATCCAAATTCATATCAGTAAAATGAACTCTTTTGGAAAATGGCAGTAGAGGAGTTAATCAGATAAAGGGCTGATAATATCTAGTATAATGTGTGCTCTTTCAGTCATTTAATGTTTCTTTGTATCTGGCTTTTATCTTTAGTACCGATATATTGTCCTTTCTGCCTGTAATGTTTTGTGCGTTTTCTTTGTTTTTCTGGTAGGTTGATACTATTGTCCATACAATATTTATAATATCATTTCACTCACAGCTTGTTCTAATTCTGGAGCGTTTCATCCCATCTTTCCCATCAACTTTGTGTGAGGAAAATAGATCCAGACTAAACAGCTCTCCAGACAGCATCTGTTTCATTATCAGCCCTGTGGCCACTTTTAGCCCACCAGCAGAGGAGTGTGCAATTTCAAACTGTTTTTATTTTTTATAATTGTGCTGTTTAAAGCTTCAGTGCTGGAAAACACAAACAAACTTCTTTTATAAGTGGTCTCTTTTTCAGTCTGTCTCTCTGTGGACTCTATTTTCAGTCATGTTGACAGTCAGCCACTGAGACCTTTCATCGTGGATTAATGACACTTTGATTAGGTCTGCATGTGTTGTGTGGTTCTCCCTGCAGGATAAGCCTCACATGGTCATCAGCTTGTGACAAGATTTGACAGGTTTATAAACACCTGAAAGAAATGGAGAGCAAGTGTGCTGTGTCTCCAGATGATTTTAGGATTCTTGAGACATTGAAAATAAGCGTTGATGTTATTAAACCCCCACACTCCTGCGCCAGTATTGTTCGTGTTTTTTGGATGCACTGGGATATCGCAACAAGATATTTCCAGCATAGCTTTATTGCACTTTAATAGTGTTATCTGTAACACAAACCACATTTCTCAACCTTCTTGAAAAAGATCAACTGCTTTTTTATCAGTTTAGAGAGACTCATAGAGGAAGGAGAGATGGAAACGTTTCACCTCTGGCTTCATGAACAATCAATGCAATCACAACTGGGATATTTATGGTGGCAATAAAGCAGCTCCTTATACAAGTGTTTAAACCACTTTAACAATCATACTGTCACTGTTGTGCTCGCTTTTGACAGGAAGTCACTTCATCCAATAGGTGTATGGGGAATTTAAGGTTGAATAGTTCGTTTCCTTTTCATGTCAAGTAAAAAAACAAAAACTCACCGGTTTAAGCTTCTTAAATGTGATCATGTGCTTCATTTCGGTTTTGTCGAACAGATTTTGATTTTTCAGCGCTTTTTAAAAAAAATATCAAATGGAGTATAAAGTGCTCTATGGCGTGCAAATGCAAAAACGAATGAAAACAATAAAAGCCAGTATTGAAATGATTTAATCCCCATCCTGTACCACCCTAGCTCTAATGCACTATGGGATTGTATTCTGGAAAACATTCAATATTCAATAAGGGAGGAAGAAGTCAAAAGAACTGAGAGAAATTCATTATATTTCAAAATAAAAGTCTCATAAATTTGTGAGGAAAGAGAGGCAGGTAGAAAATTGCAATATTTTTAAATCCTTAGATATTTAGAGGGTGTTATATGGGGATACATGGTGATGTTGTGGTTAGCACTGTTGCCTCACAGCAGGAAAGTTATTTCTGTGTGGAGCTTGCATGCCCCACCCCACCCCCACCCCCTCCATGCATGGGATGAGTGGTTGTTTGTCTGTCTGTGATGGACTGGCAACCTGTCCAAGGTGTGACTTGTCCTTCGCCTGATAACAGCTGAAGACGATTACTTTTTGTATAACAGGCTGAGCTCTAAATTAACTTTTTTAATTACCAGCCAGTGTCGCTAGTAGATTCATAAAGTTACCGGCCAATCAGAATTTCCACTAGCCACATTGTTTCTAGAGAAAACTTTCCAGATTATAAGTACAACTGAATGCATTTAATTATACTTGTTTTTTCAAAAAATGTATATTGAAATTTTTCATGAAAATGCTAAAAATGAACATCTCTGTGTTCTCCTACACAGCAAGAAACAAATTAGCTTACGAACCAGTTTCCTACCTGCCTTGTTCTTTCCACTGTCCAACCAACACAACATTTCTGTTTTTTCCATTTTATATATTTTTCTCCCCACTAAGCTCCTTTTTGTTCAGGCAGTAGCTCATAAACAACACTGCACACACCAAAGTAAGCTTGCAGCCAATGACTGTATGATTAAACGGTGTTATTAGGAAATGCAGGAATTTGCTTCATTTATCATGATAGACTGTTTTCATTGAAATTGTGAATTGTATGTGGGTTGGTTAGCAATTTTCGATTAGTATT
>JBBBVU010000019.1:3643661-3656996 GCA_037177055.1 Atherinosoma microstoma
CTGTTCGTGACTTAGAACATTGTAAGAGACTATTCCAAGGACTTATAAAAGTGATTTTTGCATAATATGTCCCCTTTTAATAGTTACTCATTATAGAGTGAAAAATAAAAAGCCATTAAACCATACCATATTTACCCATTTAGTAGAACCAGTATTTCCATAATGCCATCTTTAGTGCATCCTGGTTCAAGTGTGTTCCAGGAAAATATGTTTTTGATTCTTTTTCTCTCCTTCCCCATAAGCTTCTGAAAGCTGGTTTCAGATTGTGTGTCATTTAAGCCACACTGTGTGACAGGCATCTAATAAACTTGGCTACGGTGTCATGTTTGATGTGTGCAGACTGTATGATGAAGATACCTTCTGAATTTTTGCAGGCTTTAAGGCAAGTCAACGTCCATCTGTGCTGAACCATGGTAAACTATGATGTAAAGAAATAAATGCTTTTTTCAGCTACCGTGTTCAGATTTGTTTTGGTTCCGAGACAGTGCGCCAGTTTCCTAAATTGAGTTCCGAACATGTAATTTCCTATCGGTCGGAAGACCTGGGTTGTAGTAGTAGTCACACTGAAAGATGACCCTAGATTTATGACATGAACATATATTTGTCCATCGTTGTGTTCTTTCACAAGACTGTTAAATATCTCTCACTGTCTGATATTGGACTGTTGTTCTTAAACAACAACCACAAGGTCATCCTTCTTCTGGGAGAGCTGAAAAATGGCACAGTTTATACCACACACTTCTCTGCATGCTGTGGTGCACCAAACAACAAAGAAGTCCCTTTAACAAGTTTTGTTTTAATAGATTGATTTAATTCAGGCATTTTCATCACCACCTTTTGAAAAACAAATTTAAACCCCTCAACATGCTGCACCAAACCATTTAAATCGAGACAGTCATTTGGCCTGATTGCTTGGCGCTTGGCTGATTTGGCCGTGACTTACCATATTGTTTCCTGAGTTCCGTCCTTGTCTCACCGTGCTTCCAGTCTGCAGCCTTTATTGAAATGTATTGCAAAGCCCTGCTAAAGACCATTCCCACATAACTGGTGGATGCAATCCTATTGACTTATCGCAAAATGCTGCTGTATGACTGATCGCACAAGCCTCCTCTATCCTTGCATCCCTGGCAGTTAAAAAGAAATTATTTGTCGAGTTAACTCCCATGGCGCTCTACATTGCCCTCAAACAAGATGCTGTTCCCCTTGACAATGATCACACACCGCTTGAACATAAACAACGGTTTTATTGTGCCCTCGTCTGTGAGCGTCCAAATCAATGCTTTTGTAATTCATCCTCAGGAGGCATGCAAACACAGATTCATTCCATGTAGCCCAAATATCTATGGACACACTCACACTGGCACATTAATACAGATGGATAAAGAGCACAGGGCCAGTGCTGTGTACTGTTAGCCAGTAATGATGTGCTTTTGTGGCAAAATGGCAGGGAATCTGAGAGATGTGGGGATCAGTAAAGCCATCAAGCATCATTTTAGTTTAATTCTAAACTTGAGCCATCATTAAAGTTCAACAATTGTAGAATACTATCTAATATTCTACTGAACCTTGCTGCCTGTTTGTATTAGTCTCATTTAATGGGTTCCATGCCTCCCGAGATACTACAATCTAAAAGCAGCAGCAAGCTGTACACAACAACTAAAAGTGGGACAAATGTGCAGGTGCAAGGTAAAAAAAAAAGAAGAGTCCACTCAGCCTTGTCCTATTGGTTAGCCTGGATTGTTATGTGGATGTATACTTGTAGTGCATACAAGTGTGCAGTCTGTTGCATGATAGTTTCTGAGATGGTGCCTCAGAGATAAGTTTTTGGATCATTAACTCCCCTCTTAATGTTAAAGTTAATACATGCCTTAATGAGTCCACTGAGGCATTTGAATGCTTGAGAATAAGGTTATGGGCTGCTCCTTGGGATTTTTAGCATGTAACACATTATCTTTGATACTTTTTAATAGCCCGAATATTTTCCAGCATGCCATTCAGTACATTTTGGTCTATTGTTGCCTCTTTATACAATATTTATGTTACTTTTAGTGGTGTAGTCTGCAGGAAAAAAGCTGGACCACATATGCAGAAGATAACATTGGATGTATTGCCATGTCAGAAGTCCTGCTAACAATTATATTGAGCCGTCTTTAAAGCTATTTTGTGAAGTAAATCTTCCATCTTAGGCCTTCACTGGATGAACACCAATGTGGGGAGCCCACTTGAAGACTTTCTTGGTGGGATTTATAGGAGGTCATTAATAACACACTCTTCATTGTCTTGGCATGAGGACTGGAAACGATTGGAAATACTTGGATCATTTCCATATGTCTTTGTGAAGTATCTGTAATATACCAATATGCTATCCAGTGGATGGTCTACCACTGATAAATAGCTCAGTTGGTGAGATCAGTGGTTCCCAACCTGTGGTATGGGGCCCCCAACAGGGTGCCCCAATGAACACAGGGGATCCCCAAGGTTTAGAACATTCAGAGCAATTGTGATTAATGTCCACACATTTACCTATTTTTAGGGGGAAAAAGTAAGGATATATGTTGTTTGTTTAACTTTGGCTTCATCGAAGGACAGGACTTAGCTAGAATCCAGAATTTGTGGTGAGAATCTCACTTTTGAAAGCATAAATACAAGCAGGGTGGGACAGGGGTCCCTGGCTTTTTAGTACTTGCATGAAGGGGGTCCCCAATGAAAATAGGTTGGGAACCACTGGGTTAGATGCACTAAAATGGTGCTGAGGTCCATGATATGATGGTTAAGTCCTGCTTAATTCTTTCTATGGTTACTGTGTCTTAACATTGTCACCTTTAATTTTACTTGAAGGAACCATCGATTATATAATGCCTTACAGGATGGAATCTACCTAGACAAAATGTTGGTTTCATATATTTACTCCTATGTATGAGTATAGGGGTAGCCCTCTAATTTGTGGGTTCCAGTGGTTTCACTTGTGTCAACTGAAGGAAAAACTTGTTTATTTGGAGTAGAACTGAGACCGTGCTTATATACTGATCTACTAATATCCAGGACTGTGTATGTTCAATGAGATAAACCTAATAGCGATAAATTAGCTCCCATGGTAACTCTGCCCATTTATATTGTCTATTATTATTTTTTAATAATGTGTATTATGCTAATTCATGTGCAATATGTCCTTTTCATATAAATGCAAAAACAAGCTTGTGTTGCTAGAGTTAAACACTATTAAAATTATATGCTGCTAATTTACATTGGCAATCTTTAAGAATGGGATTCCCAAAAACAAATGGAATGTTTAGTTTTGACAGGCATTCCATAAGGCCTTAAGATATTTACTCATTGTTATGGTTCTGTGCCTTTTTCATCTTGACTGAACATGTCGATGCAACTGTTGTTCCATTTGTGTCCTGATATATAGTCTTTGCAATGTAAAATGTACTATTCCTTTAATTAAATGCAGCTTCATTTTGATCAATCTCTGTAAAATGCAGAGATGTAGTTTTACACTCCTATTTACCATACTTTTTCCAATCTTTCTTGAGTGTACACACAGAGGGTGTGTGTGAAATGTGACACTAATTTGAATGCTGGCAATTTCTCATGAGATTACAGCTACCTGATTGATGGCCACGCTGTTGCCCCAGAAACCACCTTGGGTGATGTGATATGACTCTCCTGTTATCAGACACTGAAGCATATTCCTGCAGTTAATCTTTCCAAATGGGTGTTCACAGAAAATATCTGACATCCACAGGCCTCTACTGGTAATGAAAGACGGCCCTTTTTTGTAGTAAAATGTATGAATACAGTTCATTTCAGAGCAGCACAAATGACAGAGAAAGTTTACTTAGTGATATACTGTGGAAGCTATTTCAGATTTGCTGTGTGATTGGGTAAATGGGTGATTTGTACAAAGGCAGACACAGATACTTCTTTTGTCTCTGTTTGCAAACACCTCAGTTTCTCTGAAATATGTTAAATAAAAAAATAAAAAATGGAGAACAGGTAGCTGATCACTCATCTAATTCTATGCAACTTAATGTTGGTTCCATATTGAGTAGAATAACCCAGAACATTAAAGGTGGTAGCTGAGATGAGAAGTAATTGTAACCATGAAAGATCGACTTTGCAGCTTAAAATGTAGTTGAACTCTTTCTGAATTACAGTTGCATCCTCATAACTTAATCAGAATTCTTCCTTACAATGTCTCTTGACGTTAATATGAATCAGCTCATGGTCAATGAAAAGTTTTAAGGAAAGTAAATTGGAAGTCTTTTACGATTAAGCAAAAGCTAATCTTGACTGCCGGGCAGTCAGTTTTAACCTCAAACTATCACAACATATATCTTGTTTGAGTCAGAATGCTGACTGTTTTCCATCACCCTAAATCGATGGTAGACTTATTGGAGCAAATCCCAACAGCCAGCTTCTAAACTCTGTATGGAATGATGCTATTATAGCAGCATAATAATTCAAGCAATGTTTGGGTGCCTGTACACTTCTACGGACATGGTGCAAAGAAAGAATACATTTTCCTCATGGATCTATGGTTTTTCAGCTTGAGAAATGTGGAGACCATATCTGTAGGCATCCTGTTCAAAATTCATCAGAAAAAGGGTAAAACGAAGTACCATCATATTCATTGGGCTGTATCTTCCTGATGGATAAATGTGCCACCAACTCTACAGTGTCATCCATCAGCTTTAATGGTTGTTAGCATTACTGAGAAGCCAAGTCTAATCATTTTTACACTCTGTTGACAGTAGAGTGGCACAAATATGTAAATGTTGATGAAGCAGAGAGGCTAACAGGCCTGCTGAGAAAGTTTTTACCTGATGTGTGAGATGTAAAAAGTGTACTTTTCACATCCATCTTCTGTGTCTAATGTAGCTTGCTAGGAACTGCTCAAGAGAGCAGAAATATGACTAATCTGCTGACACTGTTAATAAGCACTGTGACTTAGTGTTTGCTAATCTTGATTGTCAAATAAAAGTGACTGTGTGGGAAATCATACACTCACTCACTTCTCTTTACTGAATTCTTAGTGAGTTGTATGTGGATGATGGTAGACTCATGAAATACAGTTCAATAGGCTACTGATATGCAATTTTTGGATGTATGTTGTATTTCAACAGTGTCTCCCAAAATAAATACCAAATGCCTTGAGCTGTTTTTTGGGGGGATTTTCTGTGCTATTCATGTGAAACGTATTGATTTGGTTGTCCCACAACTTATATTTTTGTTTTTCCCTGCATTAATAAGATTTACATAAACTAATGTCTATAATTTATTCTTTAGATCTGCTTGATCATCTGCCGTATATCTGCTGGATTGACCATCAATTCAACTTCTACTTCCAATGTAAATTGGGGGATACTTTATGGCATAGTATAAATGGCACAAAATCTGACTTTACTGCACATTTAAACTGCACAAAAAAATTTCAAGCTCCTGCAATGGTGAATAGTAAGTGATCTAAGATTTTTTTGGTCGTTTTCCGACTGTGCACAGCAGGTTTAGATGGCTAATGTTTTTTAAGGTGGAAAGTGTTAGCTATAGCTAGCTATAACGTAGTCGCTAATAAGCTCAAATCTTGGGTACCATTTTCTTTTTTCCATTTTTGTGTTTTTCCCCTTTAGCTCTTTTTTTAAAAAAGTCACAAGAATAGACTTATTCCACGAGTTAATAGAGACAAAAGTTAGCATAATTAGCTAGCCAACCATATTCAGACCATTAATTTTAGTCAAAATATTCCTGTATGGCTCGAGATACCTGCCTTGCCAGTGTCTTAGATAAGGAGATTTTTGATATTTCAATAGGCTGTTTTACTATTTTCCATTATCTTTATAAACGTCAAATCTAAAGGAAGCTACCTACAGGTGTCATCATGTGAAAGTTGACCCAACCATTTTTTAAACATAATTTGTCAAAAATCCATGAGAAAAAAAAATTATAAGTCAGCTCCACCAAAAGTTACCTTGTGATAACTTCTGATTGCCGAGGGGATGTATGTTTCGGTAACTATGGCCTCCTTGACTTTCATTATTATTTTAATTAATTTGCTATTTTTTCAGTTTTAATTTCTGATATTCAAATTACCAATACATGCAAAAAACAAAAACAAAAAAAAACCCACTGTTTCCGAAGAGGTAGTTTAGAGATCTGGGCTGACCCTCAGTTACTCAGGTTTAGGATCATAAATCAAGCAATGAATGATTACCACTTTTGTGACATGTGTAAAATTCACAGTATAGGGACACTGTCATCAGTAACTTTGGAGTTAGATGTATTCAGTGAACCTGCTAGCTGAAAAAAATTGCCTATTACATGGTGAGTGTCATTAATAACTTGTCACAGACAGCCCTGACCTGTCCACATGCCCCCTACAATTGTAGAACATAAACATGCTTTTATTTATTGGTGTTGGTGCTATGGGGAAACAAACCTTTTAACTAAGTCTTTATCCTCAAGAAAAAATATATCTCAACCCATTTCACGGTGGGGTTGTTTGCCCAGTGTGAGGTTTGTGTGGGAAACATGATGGCATAAGACAGAGACTGAAAGCAGGAGTCCTTGGACCCTAGATATTAGATTTGGCAGCTCTGTTATTGCACAATAATACCAGTTTTATTTGGACAGAACTAATTCACAACAAGGTCATTTCAAGGCACTTTTCCAAACACTTTTCCAATAAAAAACAATTAATTATAGTCCATTTATAATCCAATTAAAGTAAATCCATTATACAATCTACATTAGTCCAATTTATTTCTGTAAAGCTTTTTCATAAAAATAATACTCCAGCTAAGGAAAGCGACAGACTGCATACAATCTTCTCTTCAATTCTATCCACCATCATGAGAAAGCAAGGGGCAGTAGGTTACAGTGGAAAGGAAAAAAAATAACCCTCCCTTTTAACGTGAAGAAAAACCTCCAGCAGAACCAGGCTTGGGGAGGGTGGCCATCTGCCTTGACTGGTTGGGGATGGAGAGGAAAGGAAATGACAGAGTGGTTAACAGCGCCATAACTTTAAGCCATGAATCCTTAATGAGAAACACAAGTTAATGAAAATGATAATGTTATATATTCAACCTTGGAGAAAATAGAATGAAGAGAGTTAAATGCTCAGTGCATCATGGGACATCCCCCAGCAGTCTAAGCCTATAGCAGCAAAGCAAGGCAGGTTTATATGTAACTTCAAAGTGCTTTACATTAAACAATAAAAGCATTACAGTGCAGAGCAAAACTAAAGAGAAATCCAAGTTCTGCTTGGATGACAAGGGTCACCAAGCTAGACCCTATAAAGCTTGATCAAAAAGTAAAGTTTTAAGCCTAATCTTAAAGGTAGATAGGATGTCTGCTTCCTGAACCCATAGCATACTGGGAGCTGGTTCCACAGAGGGGCCTGACTACTGAAGGTTCCGTCTCACATCCTACTTTTAGAAACTCTGAGCCACTAGTAAACTTGGTTAAGCGCACTGCTGGGAAAATATGTAACTGTGAGATATTTAAAATTACAGTGGCGTTTAGTCACGAAGAACTTTATATACGAGTAGAAGAACTTAGAATTTTCTAACCTGGATTTAACAGGAAGCCATTGCAGGGAAGCTAAAATGGAGATGCAATCTCTCTTTCCCTTGGTATTTGTTTATGCCGCTTTACTCCAATGTACCGTAATGCTCCTGTGGATCACAAACATATACAGATTGTAATTGGATAAGGCTCACTCATAAAGCTAACATAATAATCAATATTCTGTCTGCCACTCTGACAGTCCTTATATTAGTCTCACACTTGTAAACTCTTCCTTTTAATATAGCCTGTCTTTAGTTTGTAGCTTTAGTTTTAGGCCCCATCCATACTAACATGGATATGTACCATATGTAACAGATTTTCTTATTCTGCGTCTGCACTTTTCATCAACTTAAAAGCAGTGTTTGTATTCATTCACATATTTTTCAGTTTCTTTTTCCAGATTGAACACATTAGGAACTGTAGATAAATAGCAGACCATACGATTCTGTGTTGCAGAAAGAATTTCCAAACTGTCCTGCTTTTTTCTAAATAAAATCTTTATTTTGTAAAAACAGTATCATCTGACACAACCCCCCATTTAAATAACTCAAAGACGACATCTAAAAGGAATTCGGGTATAATTAGAGAAAGTTAGCAGCAGCAGAATTACATGAACATTCATTCATGCAGGACAGAGTAACTGACATATGGTTAATAACTTGATTACCTTCCTGTGCATATATGCTAGGACAAAGATAGTAGTCCAATTAAATGGCCACTTTCAATTCTAATTGTAGCTCAATGCAGCTATAACTGTACTGAATGTGTCATAAGCTATAAGAGTAAATGTGTCATTGTCAAGGTCAGGCATAACCCTGCCTCCCGTGTTTCAAATCCCACTGTCATATCTTTAACAACTTGGATTAGAAAAAACATAAAAATCCTAATAGAATGTATCATGACAAAAAAGTGTACATCCATCAACCTTTCAAAGCATTCATGTACGCTGGAATGTTTTTTTCACTTTTCCATTACGTTCACTTGGCACTTGCATACACACCTGTTTTAGTGTGAGTACAGCCAAGCTGAAGCCAGCTGCTGTGATGTGGGATCTCATCATCCATCCCTTAGCGGAGCCGAGCAGGTTAAAGTGATGAATCTGATCCAAGTTCCTGACAAACGCCCGCTGTTCAAAGCAACTGTTTCATTAATATTCAGATGTGCTTACTGGCTCTGTCATGTCGTGGTGGGAAGCAGAAGTTCCCTTAAGTTGAAAAATAATTGGAGTAACTTTTCTCATCTTGTCCTGACAACTGGAGCTGCTAATACTGCCGTTTACAATTTGTCATATTTTGGATGAGTGCTTCATCGATAATATTTGAATGGATCCTAATGCACTTGCAAGATTTGGTGCCTGCATTGAGTCTCACATAAATACAACAATCAACTTAATAGTTTTTCTAGTTCTGTATGAGGCAGTGATATTCAAAGTAGAGCACCTGCACCGAAGCTAGAAGATTAACATGTCTCTGCTCCATTTTTCTTTTTTTTAGTCCCTGAATTCATTAGAGATGGTAACGATCTGTTGCTCTGGCAGTCCGGGGCAGGGAAGGTCATTGCAAACCTCTTTATCTAGATTATGTAGCCCCCCACCAGCAATGAAGTGCACCCAGCATTTTTGAAGAGACAGGTGTTTGAGATGCAAATTAGTAGATTGTGGGTGCACTGAAATAGTTGTATTCCTACAGCTTTTCAAATACAGCCTTCTGTTTTTCCACTCATATCTCTTTATCTCTAGCTGAAATTCATCACATTTAAACTTAAACTTAGCTTTGCCCCATGCCTTCTCAGACTGTTTTCTCAAAACGATATGAATCAGTTCCACAATCCGGTTGCATCAGGAAAGGATTTAGGGGCTGTCTCGGCTTCCTGGGTTCAATTTAGTTTGAGGGTGATATTGCTGACAGTAATTTTATTCCACTTTGAAACAAGTCCAGTATCTTTCAGACTGTCATTAAAAGCAAAAGAAAACAGTGACAGCAGCGTAGAGGATATCATGGTATCAAGTAATTAAGTTGATAATGAAACCATCGATCCCCCCTTTTTTTTCCTCTCTTCTCTCCTCTTCTCCTTTTCCTCTTTATGAAGGTCTTGGTTGAGTTTATTGTGCTGGATCACTGTTGTCACCAGAATGAAGCTTGATCTCTGCACTCACTTCTCTTGGAATTGAGGCCAATCAATCCTGGACTGAGGCTAGCCTTAATCATTTTTGTCTAAAAGCCCTTCTGGCTCATGAAAAAAAGGCTCAGTTTGGGATACACCTGCTGCCAAAAAGGACAGTGATGAACGCATACAGACACATACGGTCATACTGTAAAAATCCCAAATTTACACAGTGATTAAATGTAACATTGCAAAACCTGAAGATTTCTGTTTGAAACTGTATTTGTCTTTTTTAGCAAATGAAGGACACAGCAAAGGTTTGCTTGTGTAAAACACTGAAATAATATGCAAGAAATTTAGAATAATTTTTGAAACGGGATAATACAAATGTTGCAGAGCTTGCTGATTAGATTACCATAAATTAGCTGCTACCAGGGGGATAATTGGACAAATAGATAAATTAGTGTGTCAAGGCTTGATCATAGGTCTTTCAGGTGAATCAGCTAGTGTGGACTACAGGTCAGTGTAGTAGTAAGATATAGCAGTCAGAATATAATATATACCAACATTAAAACCACTGACAAAAAAAGATGGAATAGCACTTCTAAGCTCTCTTTCCAATGCAATTTTTCCACAGAAGCCATCAACATGGAAACTAATCAGGGAACGTGACAAAGAGCCCAAGGTGTTGACCTGGCCTCCAGACATCAGAGCTTTGCAAATGTGTGTTTACACATTATTGTATTGGGATGCTACTGATGGTGTTGTTTAAGTTGTTGGTGATTTAGCATTGCTCTTTTTCAGATAAAAAGAGAAAGATGTTAAAATGAACTATGGTTATATTCACAACAGCTCTTCTGATTCAAATCCTAGTTTGTTTCCTCAGAAAGTCCATTTTCTTAAGTGAGGTGTAAATAGGCAAATAATTTGGATCAAAGAAGGTCCATCTACATACGTAGTCTCGGTCTGCTTCAAGTGAACCAAATGCAGGTAGCAGACTATAACGCGTAGCAACCCAAGACCACTTCGATGCAGCTCCATGTTTTGCTCTTAGGAAAAGACATTGCCCTACGTTAACCGGTAGATGAGTGAGTTTTCTACTTCGTTATTTGCTTTTTCTCCTTAGATGATCCTTGAAACAGCGCTACCTCTGGCGAGGAGGGGGATACATTATTTAAAAGGTGCTGTTGATTATTTTTTAACAGTGTTAAAGCAAACTTGGATCAGAGGAATATTGAAATGCCCAATTAAACCGAGTCCTCAATAGCACCAAGTCTAGCAGACTAGTAGATGAAAATGCATCGGCAGATTTTCACCCGTGCTTTTTGGTACTTTTTTGCAACAGGCCATCTTCTAGTTACAGGTAGATTTTATAATCCAACATTGTTTGACCCGGATCATGTTGTTGTTCTGGATCTGGTTATCCATAAGGTTCAAAATATAGGGGGTACTGGGTGGGCTGTTGGGCCCTTTGAGGTTTTTCTCTGGTGAGTCAACCTGCTTCAGGCTTGGTGGAGGTAACAAATTGATCTTTTTCTGTGTTTGTGCACTATGTAGCCACTTTAAAAAAAAATGTTTTTATGTTTTCTCTTGTCTGTATGGAAAATGAGAGATTTTTCTTGCCCTGTCCATGTATAAGAGCAGTTTGACTCCACCAACCATGAGCTGTGGCTCTCTGTGCTGGACTCGATCAGCAGCCGTTAACACTCCTGCAGATTTTCTCTCCCCAGCAGAGCTCACATGCAGCTCGCTGGCTTTGGCAGCTGTCTGCTCTCTAACGGTCTACTGCCTTTTTTTCCCTTTTTTTTTTCTTGGAGCTTCACAGAGTACAAGCACTTAGCCATCCCTGACCAGCCATTTTCTCTGGGAGTCTTAACATCAGGCTGCTGCTGTCTGTTTCTGCACAGACAACATTGTAGTTACAGACGTCCTTGGCTGTCACATCTGTATGTGGCGAATTCCAACTTGGCCCGGTATGTGTAGTCGGTGAGTAAGCTACATGGTGCATTCACAATCACATGTGCTTGTGGGGTCAAAGGGAGTTTACAATTCATGTTTGATATATAAACCCAGACTAAATGTGGAGTGATCATATAAGTGTAGAGCTGCTATTTAGAGGAGTTATTTGCCAGGAGTTGTAAATTATGTGTTATGATGGTTACCTTTTAAGCATACCCCTGACAGAGCTCTGAGTAGTTACTGTATGTGGGAAATCTGTGAAAACTGCAAACTCAGTAATGAAGCAGCACAGTGAGCTACCTGTCTTTGCAACTGCTGTGTTCTCCCTCTGTCAGCAGTCCAGCTGGTGTCTAGGGAGCCTGACGCCCCCATTAGGTTGTTTTGACAGTCATATCCAATGTAATTAATACCAGGCACTTTTTAAATGAGATTTACGTGAGACGTGCCGTTTCCACCTCCCAGCTGGTGGGAGCTGCTCTGTGAACTGCTGCTGAGTGTTTAGGATGCTCAGCTCTTTGGTTGCATCACCAGCACAGCATTATTGACTACAGTAAAACCTTAAATTCAGAATGTTTCATAGTAATATTGATTTGAGAACGCCTGAGAGGGAAACTAAAGCAACTTCCATCTTGAAAGCGACCTGTACACAGAATTAAAAATGGGGAATGCTGGCTAAAATCAAACACTATGTACTTAAACTTTGAAATATGATTAAAACATGAAGATATTGAACATAATGCACACTAAGTAAAACTAGTGTATGTGATTAGTTCCCTTCATCTTCTTTGAGATGTGTACAGATTCAATAGAATCAATGAGATAAAAGCACTGTATTGATCATATGTATTCACTGAAATGCATCACCTGTTTCAGATGAAACATGATGTTTGCAGGTAGATGACATCTAAAGAAAAAGTTGTTACTGCCTTAGAATCTAAGTTTGTCAAGTACTGTTTGGTTTTCATCCGTTGACATAGCAATCACAGCAAAAAAAGCCTTCTACTTAGTAATCAGAGTAGTAATGAAGTATAACAAGCACAAAAAAGTCACACGCTGTTCATTTTATTGGAACACCTTTACCTGATTATGGCATAAATTCACAAATTCTCGACTCTTTGGCGGCCAATCCATGGCAGAAAAATCTCTGTAAACCACTATTTTGGAATTTAAGCCTGATGAGTCCTGGTGATTTCTTCTTATCCCCATCATTTTTAGGAATATTTTGATATTTCCCTCATTAAGGGGGCCACCAAAATTGTATCTAATGAAAATATTTGGAGTAGCTCCAGAAAAAAAATCAGGCCATGAGGTCAGTAAAAATATGGCTGAAGGACTGAACGGTCAAAGCATTACATATGATCTTTATATATATATATATAGGACCTGGATTACATGTTGATAAAACCTCATATCTAGAGAAGACGGGCCTTTCAAGAGCTGCTATAACTGTTGCAAAGGACATGTATATTTGCATACATAGCATAGAACAATCCCTGACATAATGCTCAAATGTACTTTGATATACTTTTTTGTAGATAAAGAACTGTTATATGCTCCTTACTATAGAAGATGTTATGTTTTATTCTTCAAAATATTTTTTTCCCAGGGGTGAAAAAATTATTGTTGATAACAGAAATAGTTTTTCATTTCAAATGATAAAGATGTAAATATTTCTAAGAAATCACATATATAGCCATTGAAACA
>JBBBVU010000019.1:3657096-3674636 GCA_037177055.1 Atherinosoma microstoma
CACTAGAGGTAACATGAGGCGGTGTCTGCAACCCACAGAAGTTGCTCAGGTAGTGCAGCTCATCCAGGATGGCACATTCATGCATGCTGTGTCAAGAAGGTTTGCTGTCTGCTTCTTTGTGCAATGAGGAACAGGAGGAGCACTGCCAGAGCCCTACAAAATGACCTCCAGCAGGCCACTAATGAGCATGTTTCTGCTGAAACTGTCAGAAACGGACTGTATGAAGGCCTGTGTCCACAAGTGAGGCCAGTGCTCACATCCCAACTCCATGCAGTCTGACTGGCATCTGCCAGAGTACACCATGATCGGCAGACTGGCCATTGGCACCCTGTGCTCCTCATGGATAAGAGCTTGAGAGAGTCTGGAGATGCTGTGGAGAGCGCCACACAGACCTCCATGTGCAAGCCAGAGGTATCCTGACTGCCATTAGGTACCGGTGAGATCCTCAGACCCATTGTCAGACCATATGCTGCTGCAGTGGGACCTGAGTTCCTTCTGATGCAGGACAATGCTCGACCTCATGTGGCTGGAGTGTGTCAGCAGGTCCTGCATTACAAAGGCAATGATGCTATGAACTGGCCTGCCCATTCACCAAACCTGAATCCAATCCAGCAACTCTAGGACATCATGTCTCATTCCATCCACCGCCGCCACGTCGCACCACAGACCAGGGGTTGATTGATGCCCTGATCCAGGTCTGGGAGGAGATCCCTCAGGAAAACATCTGTCATCTCATCAAGAGCATGCCCAGACATTGTAGGTAGTGCATAACATCGAAGCCACAGACACTACTGAACCTCATTGTGAATTGACTTGAGAAACTTCCACAGAAGTTGGGTCAGCCTGTGATCGGATCTTTCCACTTTTATTTTGAGTATGATTCTGAATCCATGGGTTCATGGCGTATGACCTCCATGGGTTAATGATTTTGATTTCCATTGATCATTCTTATGTTATATTTTTCTTAACACATCCCACTACGTAATGAATAAAGATTTTCAAATGAAATATTTCATCCATCAAGATCTGTTAAGTTATCCCTTTATTTTTATGTGCAGTATACATCAACCACCATGTTTTTGATCATAATACAGCATTTATACATCATCTCACCTACATGGGTAATAATATTTGGCTGGCTAAACTTTCCATTTAATGTAAAGGATGTAAAATACATAAAATCACTAGATGTGACGACTGTGCAAAGATAAAAACACCAAGCATGTTGAAGAAACGCCGATAAAACTTGTGATTTGGCTTTAAAGCCCGACCCAAGAAAAAATGGAGAGAAAAGTCAAATATTTTGAATATGAAGTCTTTATTTGGCCCTTTAAATGTATATATATATATATATAAAAAAGACATATTTTGTATATCTACTATCTATTACCATATGATATGTCAAAATTATTGTAATGTAGTCTTCTGCTTCCTGGTATCAATTAGGGGGCAGAAAACAAGTATCAGATTGTGTGTACAACAGGGGTTTGAGCAGTGTCTTTACCATAAAGTGATAAATTATCTCAGAAACTATATGTATCAAATATGATATGTTTGGCATTATAGTGTTTAAGCAAGTTTTCTTCATTATCAATTAAGTATCAATGTTTGTCCAACCTAAATAAACACTTGTTGATTTAAAAAGTAAGTCATACTGTATTTGTTTTGATTAATTGTGTTTTACTTTTTACATTAAATAACCAATTTGGTTGTAATAATCAGTTAATTTTTTCCTAAAATCTCCACCCTGCCTGGGCCCCCTATGAAAAGGTTTCCCAGGTCCGCCCATGGTTTGTAGACCAAAGAAACAATCAAACACAAGTATTAAACTGAAAAGAACATCAGTAGGCCTATTGTCTTTCATTTTTTGCAACAGTTCTCCCTCAAATTGTGATCTATCCACACAGATGGGCTGAAGGTGAAAGTTTGATTTTGCATATTGTAGTGTATGATATTTTAGTTTAGCATAAAAACCATATTGCAGGTATGAAATGGAGAAAAAAAAAATCCAATAGTAAATTTATAAAAGTAAAGCACAGTCACACAATAGGCTATATTTCCCATTGAGTGTAACTTTGTGAGGATTTATGATTTATTCAATAAAAACGTTTATAACTATAAAACAGGAAGGGAAACTTGACCTTTTTTTTTTTTTACCAAAAAGTTTGTATTTATTTTTCTTAAGCCGGTTTTCTGCAGAAAAATGCACCAATTATGAGCTCCTGATGAATATGGAAAATGTATTTTCTGTTGTCCTGATAACCAGAAGTTAAGCAGTCATCTTACCTGATCTAAGCTCCCATCTGCAATTTAATATCATTTTCTTTTCGTTGTTTTACGGCCATGGAAGGAGCGATATTTGAACAGCACTCCAAGCGGAGCTCCACGTTGTTCATCTTTATTTTTTTTTTTATTTTTTTTTTCAATCAATCCGTTCGGATGTAAGCCCACCCACTTATAAACTGGCTCCTTATCTGACGCTGTGGGACGGAGACCTAACAGAAACCGTCTAAAAAGTGAATAAATCCAAGCTTTCGGAAGCAGATCAGACCCGCTGAGGAAGGGAAAAATGAAGGAAAAGAATCTGATTGAGACCGCAAAAATGCAGGGCAACATGATGGTAAGGTACATTTCCTCCCGTTTGTTTTGCATGACGCCGATGAAGTGATTTCTTTAGTCGTTAAAATCTGCAGAAAGCATCCCGTTCCCGCGGTCATTGCGCGTTTTGACGCGCGAAGAAAAAAGGATTTCACGTTTGCCTTTTACATCTTTTCCTTGTTCACGCCCTTTTTTTGATATGTTTTTTTCCCGCTACACGGAACCAATGATACCATTAATCTTAGTTGCAGGAGTTGGAAACTTTTGTCCGGCGTGTTTTATTGAGCCGCTCATAATTACAGACGAGTTTTGGCTTAGTCTCTTTTGCCTCATCAAACCTCTAAGAGCCGAGGTAACCTTTTGCCCAAGGAGGGTCCCATTAATATTTTACTGCATCTAAAGCTGTGGGGCGGAGGATATATTACTCTGGCTGTCCTTCTGCAGGAGGCTGCAGGCAGTAATATGAATGTTTGTGTTAGGGGAGGGCAGTGTCCTTTGGGGCTCTCTGAGATATTAAGGGTTACCATCATGCCTCTTAAAGGTTTTTGGTTTAGGGATTATTACATTTCATTGTGTATTAAATCATTTATTTCACTCTTTAAGACTCTGTTGATGTGATCTGAGCATTTGAATTCCCATCTGAGGTACTTTGTTTCTGCAATGTTTGAAGTTTGATGGTAATTTCTGGTTTTGCCCCATGTTTGCTTTCTTTATAGCTGAATAAGCTTTGCTTTGCAAACACTTAAGGCCATTTTTTTTAAAGGATGTGGGACACAGCTGTGTGGAGTCAGGCTTTTTCAAATGGTTCCATCACTGGAGACCGTCTTGTCTTCCCCCTGGCTTTATTTTGTGTTAAGATGTGCAGTGTATTTATCTCTTTTATCTCCACATGAAGGAAAGTAAACATTGATGTTTTTTCATGGGGATTTTGACCAATTTCCAAATGAGATGCTTTGGAATCAAGAGAGTCATTTGTTTGCACAGTCTAGTTTGTTCTAAAGGGGAAAAATATACATGCATATATTGATGAAAAACACTTATTTTATAGTAGGTTATGTGCTGGACTACTTCTTGATGAGTAAAGTATCCTCTGAAAATGATGTCAAGATAATTCAGCTCTTTTTTTTCTTTGTTCATTGACGGCTCCCACATTATAGAAGAGGTATTCTCAGTAACAGAGAACCAGTCCCATGTTGCAAACATAAACAGTGGCAGTTTCTAGCTCTCAAACTGCATACTTCTGGGTCCAAATGAAGCTTTTTTTTTGGGTAAAAATCAAAACAAAAAAACAAACAAACTTAAAAAAAAAACAAAGTGCATTAAACCAGATACAGGGATGTAAACGTTGCTGGATGTAAGGCATTGTAGAATCAAATCTCTACACACAGACTAAACTACTATGGCACTTAAATAAAACATGATTCAAAATATTCTGTGGAGCATTTTCAGCATGTAGCTTATTTGCAAGAAAATTTACTTCCCGACATGGTTCCATCTCCGTATGTCAAAGCTTTGTTGGAGCACCTGTTTTGCAGGAATGTACAGGGCTATCTAATTCACCACATATTTGTAGCACCACAGAGTAGATGGGCCAACCCCAGGAGATGCCAAGCAACTACAACTGTGTATTTAAGTTCATTTCCACAACAAATCATGAATGTTCATTAAAAACAATTGTATTTAGGCTGGATACAGGATATCAATGCTTCATTGCTAGACCGTGGCACCCAACTTTTCTCCCTTTTGGTGGAAGCACAGAATTAAGTTGGATGTTTTTTCAATATTCCATTTTAAAACTGCTGAAAAGATTCAGCAAAAACTGTGAGAAGAACTTCACATAGTCCTTTATTTCTGCCTGACTAACATCTATAACTTCACTAGTTAAAGATAAAAGAGATGCAAATAATAGCCCATGCCATGCTGTTAAACCCCTAAAACCTCTACTTTTCTTTGACAGCCCTATAGATGTAGTGGACATGATGCATTATTATTCTGTTCGGTTAAAAAATATTAAAGATTTGCATGTGGCATCTGTTAGTCCATCCTGGCCTCCACGGCATCATCGACAATTTGTCACCGACTGAAGAAGAGAGGCTGCAACTACAAAAGTGTTTTGTCCAGAACACAACCAGCCATTTCAATAGCTCTTTGTCCTGAAAGAGAAAAACTACATATTCTCACCTTTTATTTCCTCTGTCTTGATATTGATCTGTTGTTTATGTCTTCTTATGCCTGCATCCTTACAGCAACTGTTTGATTTTTTCGGCCAAGATGGCTGTAAAATTATTCCACCCTGAGGTTGTGATTGAACAAGTAGCAACATGGAAGGTACATGATAATAAAGCAGAAATGTAGTCTAATCATGGCATAACGGGTTTATTGTAGCAGGTGATTGCTTCCTGCACAATAAGCCTGTACTCACGGGACAGACACGGGGTGTAGTGCCACAGTGGGAAGTTCTCTCAATAACAGGGAGGAATCTGCACAGCATGATGTCTGACCACCAGATGTGAGAGTTGGACAGCACTGTTGCCCAATGGGGTTTCTGTCTACAATTGAAGCAGGTAGTATGTGAAAATGGGTGGAAAAACACCCCCTAGGTGTTGCTCCTGCACAGGAAATTGCTTATAATCGAGTCTGCATCCAAATGACTGAGTGATAAAGACGGCATAAGCGTTACCATGGGATACATCGCTTATTATCTCACCCGTTGACTTGTAGTACAGCACAAGGAGCTCCGGATGCTTGATGTCTGCAAATGTACGCGCCTCTGGAACAAATGTGAGATTGTTCTGAAGCAGCTCTGGCGTTTGTTCTCCAGCTTTCACTGTGTTTGTGTCTAATTGCTGTCTGACATGGCAAACGTCCCCGCTCAAGGGCACCGACGACAGTGTTGTTGAACAGCTAATGATTTGTTTCTCTCTGCTGGAACAGGAGAAAGAAAATGGACTGAGAGATTTATCCCAACAAAAGAAGAGAGGCATTCAAAGTTCACCAAGCAGACCCCTGTTATCACAATTATAGCTGAAAGTTTGCTGAGTTTTTCCAGTTTTAGGCAAATGTTCATGCTTTTGCATGCCATTGTCTCATTAATTAAAAAGTGTGAGTCGCTGCATGATGCAATTCTAGCATTTTTAGTATACTGTTAAGATTTTGGTTTCCTTTTTTTTATTCAACATGTTTAAATATTTTTAATAATATTTTATGGTCTATAATGAATTAAAAAAAATCTCTATTGGGTACACTAGGATGCTGTACATTACTTGGGGACCTGTAGAAGATCATGACAACATCATGGCTGCAAGATTTTGGAGACCAAACTTTTCCTGGAACAACTTTACCTTGCTTACAGCTTCACAGATAAGGGAGGGTTTTTCCCCGTCCTGTTGACATTAATCTCCCTGATGTCCAGCTTGAGAGCCACTAAAAGAGCCATTAGCCCCTTTAATTGAGACATATTAACATGCTTAGCTGGCCTGTTCCTTATCCTGCCTTTGCTTGTCTTTCCTCATTTAGTGTAACCAAAGAAGACTGCCTGCCACAATGCAGCCGCAGTCGGTGTTCTCTGAGAACATGCTGGAATTCTTTAAGAGAATCGTGTGTCCAAACAAATGTTACAAATAGGACATTTATTTCATAATTAACTATCTAAAAAAAAAAACATGATTTAAAATATGAGTGTCTTTTCCTTTTCATAACAATAAAAAAACTTAATGAATAAATATCTGGACACCCTGTAGATGGATTCCTTTGCAAAACACTCATTGCCAGTCTGTGATGTGTACCAGGCTATACAGCTTGCCCAGTCTAAGACACTAGCTAGAACTGATTATAGGTTTTAGCTTGAACCACATTGCTTATATCAAGAAATTGTCATCATGGATTGTTTGCAATTTCACTATCTTTTAATGACAGTGAAGGAATCTTTAATGAAATGTGCTGAGAAACTCTTGATATTATTATAATGGTGATGTGTCTTGTATTGTGGGTGTAATTTCTGTTAACCTCTTCTTGACGAGAGGCTCCTGCACAGGGCACAGCATGAGATATGTGCAGTATAGAAAATCTTTGCACACCCCAGGAAGCTCCAGTGCTAACATGCAGTTTCATGACATCCACATGAAACACAGTAACAAAAACTTGAAAGCAGCACCGTCCACTTCAGAGCTTCTGCTAATTCCTCCACGTCAAGCAAACCACTCAGAGACTCAGACGGTTATGATGTCTGTCATCTCTTTGTGACAAAAATACTGAGCTAGCAGCCAAAGAGTAGCAAACAAAGAAAAAAAAATCATAAAGCATGTCTTTTGGTCTAAAGTTAAATTCCACCTAAAAAAACAAAACAAAAAACTGCTAATATGTTCTCCTATGACTTGTTTAAAAAGAATAATTGGGATTCTGGTAGGTTACATAAGGATGAGGGGTTAATAACGAAGTCTTCACTTTTCCTCTGATACACTTTCGGTTTCACTTTGCGATTCTCTTAACTCTGACCATTGATAGAGGTGTCAATTCTCTAATTGGCTGATGGGTTCCTGAGATATTTACCTGTGTAAAGCCTATAAAAAACATCAATAAAACTGCTCAGGTTCACTTTTTGAGCTTCTGGTTTTTCACGGCTACCCATTAAAGATTACTTTACTAATTAATAGATGAATTGGGCTGCTCTTTTCACTGAAAGTAATGTGGCTTTCTTTTATAAGAAGATCATCATTTACATTTTCTGCTGTGTTCCAGAGGAATTTACTCTGAAGCAGTAATGCATATCTTGATTCTGACACTTCAGTAGTAATCTAACCTGTCTCGGCTTTCTGTTGAGACCAAGATTATACATACAGCCTCTGTAGTTGTTAAGCTATACTCTATTTGTCATGTTGGACAGGAGGCAGAAAAAAAAGGCTTTGTGAAGACAAGGTTATATGTGTCTGATTGTAAAGTTTAACTTGTGCAGCTTTCAGACTTGCATTGCGGAATATGTGCGATAAAGTCCATCCCCTCTTTAACCGGAGCTGTCTTTTCAAACATATCGCTTCCTCGCGGACTTTTACGTTGCTGCTACGTTCAGATATGGGGAAATGTTCCGGATAAGTCAATTGTCGAAACAGGGTAAGGTGTCTGTGTTGCGACTTGTCCGGAACATTTTCTTGTGCATCAGTAAAAACGACGTGCCGCAACATTACCGCTTTTCAGAGCAAGTCTGAAAGGGGCTTTGTTGTTATAAAGCTCCCTGGAAATAATATTACAAATCCATATTAAAACTCTAATCTATGGACTGGTGTTTCATGATTGATTGCCTCTTGGGTCTGTGCACACCCAGTATGGTTTTTAAGCAAGCAAAAAGAATGGAATTTCAACAGCATCAGCCATAGGGCTTGACAAATGGGTGGGTGGAAAAAGTTACTTTTTAGATGCATTGCAATGTTGTTAATTGATAACACAATGTTGAATAATGTAAAAGGTGGAACTCGAACTTGTGGAAGTGCAGCACCTGGACTGTCTGTGGTGTGCACATAAACACAATAGTTGTGTGAAATCACTGGTACCCTCAGCATTAAAAGTTAGCGTGTGGAAGTGCTTTGGCTTCTATGATGGCTTCCTTTGCTCCTAAGGTCTGGTTTGTCTGGGGAGGTGTAGATGCACAAACTAACTGATGTGGATCAAAAAAGTGAACTCCGGTCGGCCTACAAATGTAACTAAGTTGACTTCAAGTGAACCAAATTCACAAAGGGCATTGCGGGTTCAGCTTTCCCAGGAAGGTGAAGATGCTGACAACTTTATCTGTCAAAGAGACACAGCTGAAGAAGCTGAATCTACTGTCATTCTAGTGATTTCTGAGTCGTATTACGGCTTAAAGTGGATCCAATAAATTAATTGCGCTCTTGGCGATTAGCTAATTAAAACGTCTTAAATTGTGATCTCAATTTAAAAACAATTTGGCCCTACAGAGTGCTGTGGGTAAAGACAACCAAAACAAAGTCTTTGGCTCAACAATGTTTTCTAGTCCATATTGTCCATGTGGATACCAGTGATGGCAAATCTTCAGTTTATTGTGCAACACCAAGCAGATTGGTTCACCATCAAGATGTGTGTTTTGATCTCCCCTTTGTTGACATGGCAACAGGAGTTGCTTCCAAGATGGTGTCTGCGCTAACGTTGTTAACCGATCTTTTAACAAATTTGCAAATAGATGTAAATTGATTATCTGTATGTAACTATGCGGCTGGATGGAGGGCTCAGGATGCTACATGATGCTACATGCTATATGAGTCACTGCTACATAATCCAACATATATCCAGCGGCAAGTGTCGCCCTATTGAACAAGACCTGAGAGGACCCCGAGTTTGGAGAACAGCTTTGACAGTCAAGTACTTGCTCCTGCAGAATATCAAGAGATTTTTCTCTGAGAGGGATGAAAACAGCTGGAATTAGATCACCTGTCAATGTTTCACACTAAACTATTTAGCAGGCAAAGGGAGATCACACATGACAGCAATCAATGCCTTTGGATTGTCAACACAGGGGATTTGGAATGTAAAAAGGCAAGATTTTCTTTTGTATGTTTATTGTTGTTTTTTTTTTTTTAAATAAAGTTGAGATGTGGATGCCCCTCAGGGGAGGGAAAATATCTGTGTTTTGGCCTGCATGTGTGGACTGAATCTATGATGACTTGTCCAGATTTTTCTCTGGTTGTTTCAAATAGAAGTTTTGATTGCACCTTTCTATAATTAGTGTTAGGAAATGTTGCCAAACTAATTTATTCATAATCTCACAGAGCAGGGGTGTCCAACTCCGGTCCTCGAGGGCCAGAATCCTGCATGTTTTCAGTGTGTCTCTGCTCCAACACACCTGACTCAAATTAATGAGTAATTATGCAGAGCTTCATAGGCTGTTGTATCCTCTTAATTCGAGTCAGGTGTGTCGAAACGGGAAACAATGAAATCCTGCAGGACACCAGGCTTGAGAACCGACTTTGGACACCCCTTTTACAGAGGATCTAAAAAAAATCCATTAATACTATTCAAGACAAAGTTCAAAAACGTATAAAAAGTGTCAACAAAGTCTGCTTTTTGTTGAACAGGCCACATTATGAAGATAAGAGTATTCCACCAGATCAACGGCAAACCGGCACCTTTATTGGAGATCAGCCTAATTTGCTGCCTGTTATGTTTTCCCTAGAGCACATACTGGAGGCAGCTGTTAACATACTGAATGCTGCTGTTTTATACCTCAAACAGCTGTTTTGGCGTATTACAAGCGCATGTGTGCCTTCAGGCTGATGGTTGCATTTTGATGGAGGACTACTGTGCTTGATTTGGTGCTCCGCTACACAGTTAATTCCTTTTCAATATAAACCTTTGTGGCTGCAGGCCAGCTTGTAGGAGTTATGTCAATAGCTCACTCCACTTGTTTTTGTGCTTGGCTGTTCCAAACCACATGAAGAAGAATTGAAATCACAGCACTGTTTGACCACCTCCACATGCATGCTGCTATATTGATTGGCGTGCAATGCCTGCTGCACCCTTGCACTATGATTTTCCAGACATCTGATATCTGTGCACCTGTTACCCACTGTCTTGTAGTGAGAGAGTGAGTCAGCATTACCATCACAACCCTTTTGATGTTGTTGTTGCTGAATTCTGGGGCTTTTCAAGGTATTAAACAAGAAATGGGATGCTGTACACAATAGTAAAGTCATTCTGAGTTGTGTTGGGAAAGAAAGCTCAATTATGCAGCTACTAAAAGTTAATTTACTGACAAAACAATCTGTTTAGTATTTAGATTTATCTGTAAACTGCAAAAAACCCCTACACCATTATTATATATATATATATATATATAATCTGATGTAAGACCCTAACCCTAATATTGCCACATTAAGCATAAAAACTAAATAAGTGAAAATGACAATGATATAAAATACCCAGATATTATCCTGGACTATTTACCATCACGTTTAAAAGAAATTACATTTATATTAATCATAAATTCCTTTCATGCTGTAAACTGAACCCCATTGTTTCTAAATAATTGGCGAGCCAGTGACACTATGAGCCAGCATCCCATAAAGTCTGTGCATGCTTGTAGGATATTTATGTACTTGACACGGGGTCAGCTCTTTGTCAAATCAGAAATGCAGCAGTTTTGGATGGAGGGACTTGATTTATAGTGACCTTTATGCAGGCCACAGTTAGTCAGCATTGCCAGTGCACAACAGCAACATTTCATTAAACACACTGGGATCCATCTTGCTGAGCTTTTCCCCTTTGGCTAGATTTTGTTTGTTGAGCAATCAAGTAAAGCTGGCAGATGGCTTGAGTTATCTTTTCAAGCACATCTTATAACAAGGGCACTTAGTTCTGAAATTTTATTTCATCTCTCGTGAAGTTGTCTTGTGTCTTCTGTTGTTCAGAAGTATTTTGTGGGTTCAAGTTGGACATTCCAGATGAAACTTAGAGAAGCTCAAAATCACTGTTTTGCTTTGATTGACTTTGCAGTTGATCAGTACCAGTGATTCAGGATCACTTTGAAAGCTGTATTCAGTTTCAGGAAAAACACCCAAAAACAAACACCCATCCTGCTGATGTTGGTACTGCTCTGTATAGCAATCAGGGGCCATGCTAGCATGGGAGCCATACAAATCTGAAAGCTCATATTTCATTTACTCTAGGAGAATGTGTTTGGTCCCCCATTATATGAGGCGGGTTTGATATGATTACACCACAGAGGAGCTTTGGGGCACTTCGGTAAACAACTAGGTTTTCTGCTGCTGATCTGAAATGGTCCTTGCCATATTTTAGTGACTATAAAAAAGGTTTATTTTTTCTGTTTTTATAATATCTTTTAAAATTTTCAGTGATGTTATCTTGCTCTGATGGGGTTTAGGTTTCCCCTCTTATTTTGATTAGTCATATGCCCCTTTGAAATAGAATATGAACTCGGATTTCACCTCTCACTTTAATTTTGGTAACATGCTTTTCCCATATCCTGTATTGTGTGCTCTTTTTCATTTTCCAGTGATGAGTTTACCATTTAATTAAGTTCAAATCTTGATTACGCACTAAAGTCCTGATACAGGCACAATATTCACCAGAAAACTGATACATGAGTTATTCACTTCACTGACTGATGATTTATTCTTGTGTGCACAGAACTCTGATATTCAGTTTACTTTGATAAGACACATTGAATCCTCACAACTGATGGATTACAGCAGGGGAACATGATACAGTAGTACTTGTAGGTATTCATTTCCTAGTTCATAGCTCCATAAATGCTTAAATGTATTGATTGTTTTATTGTGGCTCGAATAATAATAATAAGCTATTTGGGTATTTTAGCTTAATTTGGCATACATTTCAGTGGTTTATATGCCAATACTAACACTCCAAATGAACTTAGGAGTAATACACTGCCTGGCCAAAAGATAAAAAAAAGTCACCACCAAAGAAAAGGTCACACACTCTTAATATTTAGTTTGAATGTGTTTGCTTTGATTATGGCAGCATTCGCTGTGGCATTGTTTAAATAAGCTTCTGCAAAGTCACAAGATTTATTACCATCCAGTGTTGGATTCATTTTTCACAAAGAGTCTGAACACTGTGCAAAGCCTTCTCCAGTATATCCCAAAGATTCTCAATGGGGTTCAGGTCTGGACTCCGTGGTAACAATTATGTCTCATGTTCCCTGAACAATTATTTCACAATTTGAGCCCCATGAATCCTGGCATTGTCATCTTGGAATATTCCTGTGCAATCAGGGAAGAAAAAATCCATTGATGAACATGTTCATATATGAACATGTTCATCAATGGATTTGAGTATATTTGAGTAGTCAGCTGACCTCTTTCTTCGGCTACATGATGTTCTTGAACCTAGACCTGAACAACTGAAGCAACCCCATATCATAGACCTCCCCCACAGACTTGTACAGTAGACACTAAGCATGATGGGTGCTTCACTTCATCTTCCTCTCTCCTTACCCTGATGCACCCATCACTCTGGAACAAGGGTAAATCTGGACTCATCATACTACATGACCTTCTTCCATTGCTCCAGAGTCTAATCTTTATAGCTACTCCCTAGCAAATTTAAGTCTTTTCTCTGGTTATTAGTGGTTTTCTTATGGTTACACATCTGTTCAGTCACAATCCCTTGAGTTCCATTCACATTAGGGTTTATGGAAATGCTCTTACTTTTACTATTAAACATAGCCCTGAGCTCTACTGTTGTTTTTCTTTGATTTCATTCCCCCAAACGTTTAAGTGATCGCCAATCATGGTCTTTCAGGACCACATTTCTTCCTGGAAGACGATGGTCGCCACTATCTTTCCAGTTCTAAATAATGCGTTTGATGGTTCTTAAACAATTTGAATAGTTTCAGCATCTTCTTAGACGTTTTCTGTACTTGATGCCAATGATTTGACCCATCTTAAACAGATTGACATCTTTTCCACGGTCACAAGATGTCTTTCGACATAGTTGTTTAATGAGAATCTACTCATTGCATAAGTTGGGGTTAAATAAAGATAGATAATCTACCATGCAGTAATCATCCAACAGGAGGCTTTTACCTATTTGCTTAGTAAATCCAGGTGGCAACTTTTTTTTGACCATTTTGATTTTGAAAATCCAGCCATTCAAACTGAAGACCAATTAAAAATGTTTGTGGCAAAAAATACCTATTTGTGTTTTTGCATGATGTTTTAATCACACTGAGAAATTAATTCATTTTCATATACATGCTGTAGTGGCGTCAAAACAGACTGTGCCTTGTTTTTTCCTTGTTTTTCATGCATGCAAATGTCCTGCATAAAATCCTCAAGTTATTCAAAAGCATTTGAGCATACAGTATGTGTCGTCTCTGTTGCACCCTCTCGTAGGCCCCGAGCAATCAATCACCACTTAGCCAGGCTACACCACGCTGAGTGCCTCAGCGAAATAATGAGTCTACAGCAGGTGAATATTTCATATAGCCCGCTTCATTGTTTGCAACTAGAGATTGAGGACCCGTGCTGGTTAAGGCCTGACAGCAGTGATGTTTGCCTTTTATGAGCAGATGCAGTAATTGGACTTGTTTAAGTATCCGTGCTGACTTCTTCCCCCTTCATTTTTATGAGCCATTATACCTCATGGTTAAACTGAGATGGTCCCAGTCTGCTCATTCAACACTCATGAAGTATGTGTGACACTTTTCATGAAGTACACCAAAGAGTTTAATCTGAATTAAGAGCCATTATCTCTATAGTTCTTTTGAAGGATGTTTTAAAGTGCACTAATGTTTAACAGACTTTATATTACCACTCACCATACTTTGAATCAGCTCATTCTTTAAATTCAAACACTTGCTAATCTTACCCTTTTCATGAAATATTTTCACATGTAGGGTGACCCAATAGACATCCTTAAACCGTAGTGAAATGATGTGGATCTGTGTGATAACTGCTCTCAAAATAAAGCAAAGTAGAAGCTTGTTGGAAAAGTTAAGAGTTGTTAAAATGTAGCTGTACCTAAAATCCTGATGCTTAGGGGCCTAAATATAACCTTGGAGAAATTGAAATAACTTTTTGGGAAGTAAACAATATAGTCAAGTGTTTTATCCCAGCAAAATTGTTTCTTGACCGATAATCATCCTCACTCTTCTGATATCAGTGTCCTGTGTGTTGAAAAATTACGCTCATCATGATTTGTGATAGAGTTGTCACTGTGCAATCAGTCTGAAATAGAAAAGCGGGGTCGTATTTATCATTTATTAGAGTGACATTGCTAAGTGTGCAGTTACAGGCAGTTTTCTACTTTGCATCTCTTTAAGAAAGAAGTTCACAAAAGTCTGTTTTCTTAGTGTCTTTGTGGAACTTATTTATTTCCCAATACAAATCTTTTTAGCACATGGACAAACTTGAATTTCAATGCTAGATTTGTTTTTTTCCTTGGGTAAAATATATCTATCCAAGAAAGAATCTCAATTTACAACCACAAACCTTGGAATTATTGGAGCCCATAAGAGAGACTGTCTGGACTTTCTCAAAGATCTTATGCAAGGAACACTTTTAAGGAAGGAAAAAAAGGATTTTCCAAAAGCATCTCTTCGTGATCTCCAACTCTCGCTGGAACAGTTCAATTCAAAGCCGAGTGTGAAGCTGTTGGGATGAGAATCAGCATCTCCAAATCTGAGACCATGGTCCTTGGTCGGAAAAAGGTGGAATGTCCTCTTTGGGTCGGGAATGGGGTCCTACTCCAAGTGGAGGAAATCAAGTATTTTGGGGTCTTGTTCACGAGTGACGGAAAGATGGAGTGAGAGATTGTTAGGGGGGTTTGTACGACGTCTGCGGTGATGCAGACTAGGGATGCACCGATCCACTTTTTTAGGGTTCCGAACCGATACCGATACTTGAAATTTGGGTATCTGCCATCGATACTTATCAATACCAACATTTTTCAAGGCAAGTAAACGCCTCTTTACCAGAACCCTGCTTGGTTTTATTCCTCGGCCTAACTCCAGACATTACATGACTAGGATGAGTTACCTGAACTTTATATTGGAGGAAAACCTGTATTTTAAGTTAAATGTGGAGAAAATTACTCACCAAAATTGAAATTAAATTTTAGTTTTTAATTTTTGCCTATTTAAGTGGTAATCTTTAGATTCTGACATTCAAAGAATAAATGATCTTTTTTTCAACTGCAGGAGGTTATACTGACTGCACGAGATTTTGCAATTTCTATTTTTAGATTCCCATTGTTGGATCAGATAATGTGGAAATATTCTTTTATTTATAAAATAAAGGATTTTATAAAGATGGATGGATTCTTTTTACCCGATGAAACATTTATTTGACTTAACAGATTAGTTAAAGGTAGTTATGAACTGATCACTCTGATTGATCAGCTGCTGTGTGAAGTCATTCCGCTATCAGAGAGCTGAATACGCTGATGGCAGTAGATTATATTTCATAAATATAATTTCCGTAAGTGCACTCAGTAGAAACCTACAACAGAGACCCGAGTTAAAAGTTAGAACTGAATGAAAAGCGTTCATAGCGCTGACTTACGTGAGTTGATGAAGTATTGATATGTGGGTATGTGATCCAATGAAAATCCAGATGATCCAACTTTCCACCAGTACTTGAATGCACCATGTGCGCTCGAAGCTGTTAGACTCCCGGAAGTGTTAAGAGTCTCAAAACCTCTAGAGCGCCTGCAAACTGATCTGTGCATAAATGCTGTGTTGTCTGTGCTTACCAGGAGATTCATAGACATGAATTTAAGGATTTATCTGCGTAGGAGTCATTTTGAACATGAAAGTTTATGGTAAACATGAAGTTTATGGTAAGAAATTTGTGTGTAGAATTTTAATGTTTGTGCATTTTTGTAATTTGTGCATGTGTAAATTTATTTTTTGTGCGTATGTGTGCATTTGAGCACACATTTGCAAGTACTCCAAGTTACGCACAAAACTGTTTATACGGTTTACAAACCATGTTACACATACAAGTACCCAAAGTTACACACAAATTAGTTAATACGGTTTACAAACCATGTATTACGCACACACAATGATATTAAGTCTATTTTCTCTCCATACATTCTGGGCATGTCCCACCTGGAGGAAACCCCGGGGTAGGCCCAGGACACGCTGGAGGGATTACATCTCCAAGCTGGCCTGAGTTGGCTGATGTGACGGGGGAGAAGGAAGTCTGGGCTTCCCTGCTCAGGCTGCTGCCCCCACAACCTGACCCCGGATAAGTGGCAGAAGATGGATGGGGGGGAAAAAGCAACTAAAAACATACAACAGCAACAAAAACACTTAAACTTTATTCAAATAGACCATTAAAAGTTATTCAGAGATTTGACAAATAAACCCAAGACAAATGAATAAGAGTAAGAAATGAAATGTTAATTTGCTGCTGGCTCTTATTCAAGTATTGCTGTTGTTCCGGTTTCACAACAGTTTTTCTCAGCTGCATAACTAATTAACCTTGACAAAAACCAAAGGTGAGGAAACAATGAGTGTGATGGATTGCCCATCTCAAGCGAGTGTCAGGTTTCTTCAAGTTAATTTTCATGTAGTGCAGTGAAATTATTACAAATGGCCCTCGGGGAAGAAAATTAATCTAAATGTATATGTTATACTTGAGAAAGTGGTACCCACTCTAAGCTCCTCCCCCTCCCGTCAATGCTCCGTTCAAGCCCCCCCACCCCTTTCCAACTTGAACAGCAGAACTCAGCAGGGCAGCGGAGAGTGACACAGCTGTTTCAGCAATCAACACGTGAGCACATTTCACACAGAGGGAGCGTGGGCACGACGAGACATGAAGGCATCTGATTGGTTCTTTGCATTCGGACCGAATGGCAGGGATTGATCAAAGTTTTTGAAAGCATGCAGCTCTCACAAAGGTCTGATTTTTTTCTTTCCTTTTTATGAAAACATAATGTATTGACTACTCTCAGGATGAAAGGACCATTTCACCCAGTATAACAAAAAAGTGTTTCTGAACAGGATTACCGAATATAGGTTCAAGGCCAATCACACCATATTTTAAACGGCAGTCAACTAGTTCGTGTCTAAAGATGTAACCTGACAATAGTGTGTACGTTACAAAATGTGCAAAACTATATTGTTTTATGTTTTTGAATCCAGGCTTCTCTTTTCTATGTTCTGGTATTTGGGCTGGATGCATGCATTTTAGTGCATGTGAGTGTCTCCATGAAAGATTTTCCTCCAAGAAACAAGCTGAAAGATAACTGGCATTATTCGTCTGGCTCGCTTGAGATACAAGCTGCTTGAAGGGGTGTTGGATCTTGCTATTGTTTTTCTTTTTCTTTCCGTGTTGTTGTTTTGCTAGTGTGGCACTCTGTGAATTCCTCAACTCAACTCAACTCAACTTTATTTATAAAGCGCTTTAAAACAACCTCAGTTGACACAAAGTGCTGTACAGAGTCAA
>JBBBVU010000019.1:3681212-3695245 GCA_037177055.1 Atherinosoma microstoma
ACACACACACACACACACACACACACACACACACACACACACACACACACACACACACACACACACACACAAAGACCCATTAAACACTCCCTTTTCCAGAAGGAAGGTTAACTGTGGATGTATTTGCACTCCTTGTATTTTTGTAACGACTATAACCTTTTTCCTGGACATTTGTGAAAAAAGAATATGTAAGTGCTTTACAGTGTTACAGTGAAATGTCAAAGGGTAAGGGGCGCTTTGTTCTGTTCTTAACTCGCCCCTTTTAGGCTTTACTCAGAAATCAATGACGCCTGTCTTTTTCAGGAAGATATTAGATGTTGTTTTGTTAAGTCAGCCCAGAGAAAAGCATTTTCCTTATACAGCAGTGGAAACCTATTTAAGTGGAATGCAATAAGCTTAAACCACAGACTGCATACAAGTGATGGATAGCTACCTTGTCAATGAGCAAAGGTTTGTGGACATACTTGTTCTTTAGTGCCGCCATCTCGTTCTTTTGAAACCAGGTGCTACATGGGGGTGATGCACCAGACTGAGCCACAGACACTTGGCAGTCCCATAAGGTAGCAGCTTGTCAATCGGACCGATCCCTACATACATAATCTCCTATTTTCTTCTGAATCGGACCATAATTCCACAAATACACACTGTGCTCATTTAAACAGTATGTGAACCTCTCACTTTTTCTTACAAGTTTGAAAATCGATTCAAATTTGGGGACACATTGTATGTCAGTAACCTGTTGAAATGAAAAGATTAGTCTCTAAGTGCTTTGGACCAGTGTATGAGGATGGATACTTCAGACCATTAATGGTAATGTGGCCTGTGAACCAGCTACGGAAGCTCAAGTATCTGCTTGATTAAAGGAATGTCCCTGTGGCCTCTCAGTAAATAAGGTGATGTCGTATTTGCTTATTTTCTATGAAAATGAAAGAAACTAGTATGAAAAATCCATCCTAAAGGATAATTGTGGCACTTAAATAATCTGAGAAATTGTGTTTTGAAGTATATCAGACTTTACACTATAAATTTTAGAGTGATAGACAAAGAAAAGGCTGCTTGTAAACTTTGTAGAAAGCAGCTATCTTACTCTACAAGACAAAGAAATATATGGACTCGCTGGCTACCCAAAGGAGACAATAGAGGAAATGCATGGGATTCAAAGAGATTTAATTTAAGATTTTTTTCAACTTGATTTTTGGAAAAAGGTGACTAAAAGGTGCCTCACAGTTATTAAGACTGTAGAAATATTTTTGAATAAAATACTAATGTGACAAATTAAAAGAGAAGAAAAAAATTCCCATTGATCTCTATACAAGCCTTATATCCAAGCCTTATATGGGTAACTTTTTATTTTAGCACACCCATGGCAGCAAACATTATCACTCCTCATATATGGATTCTGTCTTACGGATGCAAAAGAGATGTCCTCAGTCATCTGCTGCTGCTCTTCACAGAACAGAGGTGGTTCAACACTGCATCAATGTGTGCTTATACACAACAAGCCAGAATCAAAGAATGAACTTAAAGTTCAATGTAAAATGTGCATCCACAATGTAAATAATTCCAGCTTTTTAATGACCAGAAGAAAGATAGCAAGTTCTGCATCAGAATTTAGCTCTTTACTGTCGTCTTGTTGCTGCTGAATGTTGTTTATTGTGGGACGGGGTGGTGAAAGTAATGCTGGCTTGCCTGTAGCTTTCACTGCTGTTGTAATTACTATGCTTTTCATTTCTGTGTATAGACGTTTTTTTATGTAACGTCATACTTATCGATTTTTTCAATTTTTTTCATATCTGTAGTTGAATTTCTGTTGTTTTGAAAAGAAAATTCTGTAACAAGGACCTCTAAGGAAGTTCTGCACAGGATTAATTTCTTTGGGAAAGTTTCCAGAGGGTGACTATTGAAAATAGTTGCCTTTCTTTAAAAAAAAAAAGAAAAAAGAAAACGGTGAGACTAAAAAGCAAAGTAAAGCTTTGGTGTATATAAATCATACAGAAACCGTTTGTGCCGCTAAAAAGAAATGCACAGGGCCTCAGTTTGATTGACACATTTTACATACTGTACACTGATGAAAGTAGCTGTAACATGCTAGTTCAGACATTTGTTGCGCATCTTGTGTAAAATTGTAAAATGTTAAGAACTTTTGTTTGCAACCCTGTCCATCTGGTCTCTTTTATTATAAACTCAAGTTGGCCTTGGCGTCAGTATGTATTGATTGTAAGGAAAATACCTACACTGTGACATGACCAATTTGTCATGAACATTAGAGGCGCACACCTAGCGCCACTGTACAGGGCAATCCATCACTGTATTGACCTGCCTCAGCTTCTTCCTGGCCATCTATTATAATCTTTGGTAAAGGCATCAGGTCTGTGCTCAGAATACCCCTTTGTATTCATCACAAGATCCATATGAGTAGCTTGAGCCTCTAGTTATTGACCTATCTTTTTCTTAGCACTTCACATTTCTCAGGATATGATTTGCAGTAATTGCAACAAGAGGCAGCAAAAGTGAGTAACTGCAGGCATGCATAGCCCCCCCCCCCTTTTTTTTTTTCTTCCAGTTTATTACCATTTATTATTCTACATTTAGAATTGAACACTTCCCTTCTAGTGACATCTTCCTTAAAGGCCCATTATATAACTTTTCGACCTTAAAACTCTGCTTTCCGGACTCGTTTGATGGCAGTGAAAGCAGAGAAACCGCACTAAAGAACTTTTACATCCGGGACGCCGCCTGCTAAGTTTCGGTTTGCGCATGCGTTACACGCTAGCACGTGAATGAGAACAAACCGGTAGTTTTGAACGCACGTAAGCAGATTCAGCAAAGAAATGTTTGAAGATATTATCGGAGGAAGAGAGGAAACTAAGGAGAGCCAAAAAAGAGCAAGAGATAAAACAAGAGTCGAGAAAAGAGAAAAGTTTTTTACTGTCTTGAGAGAGCTCACACTAAAGGTAGGATCCAAGATGGATGCCGAATTAGCCGCCAATAGGGGGTGCGCCACTGAGAAAATAGCATAAGTTATATAGTGGGCCGTTAACTTGTACTTATTTTCCATAAACCCCTTGCTTTGGATATTTTCCAGTGAAAAAAGGTAGAAAAAAAATCATACAAAGCTTCCAACTTCACTGATAGATTTGGGCCATAATGAGAGGGTTTTGATTTTGTGTGTTGTCAGGTAAGAGTATCTCAACACCCCCTGGAGCTTTGGAAAGGTCAACATGCCTCTTAATCAAACATCAGGCAGACCAACCCCACTGTCAGCTGGACGCTGCTGCTCTCTCCCCGCTGAGTTTAAAGTCCGCTCCCATCTGCTCCCTGAAACTTACCTCGAGCCACAAATACCGCCTGTTATGCTCTCATAAAGCTGTCGAGTGGTAGATTTGATAGCTTCTTATTATGGATTCAGAAGATGAAAATTCTCTGAAAATGAGCCAGCTTGGACAGTGCATGCCCATGAAGAATTCACATTCATGGAGGTTTGATTTTAACTTTCACATGATGTGCTTTATTTATAAGGTGTTATTGTATGTTAAAGATGATTTTTGTACACCTTCAGAAATATAACATGAGACTTAGAAACGATGGCCTTAGAGATGGTGGCAACTCAAACATTTATTTATTTTTATTTTTTTAAGGAAATGACTGTTTTGGGCTCAGTTTCTCTGCAGACAACTAGAGCGTTTCTTCACCTCTTTTTTCCTTTGCCAGGCATCAAAATATGCTCAACTCAAAAATCGTTACCATTCTGAAAAAGTGCCAGAGTCTAAAAATGCTTAACTTGTGAAATGTGATGCACTGTATCCAACAAAATAGCCTCAGAAGTGCTTCTCTGAAAAATCAAACCTGAAATGCTTGTCTGGGAAGTATCTCAACACCCTTGTCTGAACATATAGAGCTCATTACACATTTACCTTTTAAAACATTCGTCTCTGTATCCTCAAAGACATTTTGGAAATGAGTCCACTTCTGTTCCTAGCCCTCCCCAGATGGAACATTTAATATAAAGACAAGTGGTTCATCTCCAAAGCCTTGGCCAAGAGGAATGATACATTACTATGGAGCCTAATCAAGTTTGGTGTGGCTCATTGGTCCTCTGTAGGCTGCAGCACACTCAAGCACTACTATTTTCTGAAGGCAAATTGGTCGTGGGGATGATGTCCTCAGTAATGATTGTTGCTAATGTAAAGCTAATGTAGTGGTGATCAAAGTTTTCCTCTGGAATTTAAATAGTGTGTCTGTGGCTGTGATGTGGAGAGAAGATAATTGCCTCTCAAAAAGTTTACAGGAAAGTAATTAGGAGGAAAAGTTCGAGATGCACATATGTGTGCAGTTTTAGCTGGTAATAATTAATGCAAATGAAGGAAAAAAGAAGCTTTTAGTTCTTTTGTCGCTCAGTATTAGTAAATGGTAATGAGATTACTGACAAAAAAAGAGAATACTAAATAATAAAATTCCTTTTGTCATATCTACTAAGCCTCTTCCCTGAACCGTTTTATGTTTTGCTGTTGCTTACTTATGCAAAGATTGTTTAGGAATTATGTTATTCAGTAAAAGTAGCCATGTAACGGCTAGCAAAGTGTGAGTTACTAGACATTTAAGATCTCCTAAAACGGGTAGAGATGCTTTATTCTTCATTGACTATATATCTATTGTCATTTATCCAGTCTTGATTTTTATGGTAAGCACACACAGTGAGTAATGGCCATTTAATTCATTTATACTCTTCAATTTCCTCTGCCAGTCTTTAATTACTCTAGCAATAACACTTTTAGATTTTTATTGTTACTGATAGAATCCCCCTGTTTTTGTGCTTAATTCAAAATGATAACCAGTACAGAATGCACAGGGGATTGTTTTAAATGATGCAGCGTGTGGTCCAGTTAATCTGCTGCTGTGTTTGTCAATTAACTGATTAATGTGAAGCAGGTTCAGGAAAACAAACCAACAGATGATGCATGTTGTGGTTCATGTATAATGTAAAGTACTTGTGAAAATAAGAACCCCATGGTATGTCTGCCCAGAACTGTTTGCAGTCTTATACTCATGACAACTTGACTTAATGTGGTAGTCTTCTTAGATGGTAAATGGACTGTACTTGTATAGCGCTTTTCTAGTCACATGACCACTCAAAGCGCTTTGACACTACATGTCACATTCACCCATTCACACACACACTCATACAGCACTTATATTGATACATACTGAGTTCTACTACCGTACATTAATACCCTCTATAGGCACATCGGGAGTCAACATGGGGTTCAGTGTCTCTTGCCCAAGGACACTTTGGCATGCAGTCTGGGGTAAGGAATTGAACCTCCAACTTTCCGGTTGGCAGATGACTGCTCTTTCCCCTGAGCCACAGTCGCTGGGCTTTTGGGAGAAAAGCTGCACACCTCAGACTTTTCACAATAATTGAGCCAAAAGTTTTGTGTGTGCCAGGGCCGAAAACATCTCCAGTGTCAGGTATGAGGCTTAACTTGGGCTTGATTAGTGCTCGATCGGGGCTACCTAGGGGCCAGGGGACAGTTATGTTTCCCAGAAATTTCTTTTTTTTTTGGCCAGACAGTGATAGCTAAGGAATGAGGCTGTGTCAGGGTATGAGATGGGGTTTGTCTGTGGGTTAAGATGAGTAGATTATATGCTTAAGAACCCTCAGCAACTCTACAATGTGAATTATCTGCTTGTCTGAGCACCCTACCGACAACACGGCTTCACGTAGCTATTGTGCTGCTGGTGGCATTTCCCTCTGGTACATAGGTGGACGCTATAAGGCATAAGGTGAGCTCAGAACTCTTTCCTGGATAATTTGAAGAAGTCGTCCACAGCAATAGCTCTTGTAATACTTGTATACAGCATTCTAAACTTAGAAATGCACTCCCTGCCATCCCATAACCCCCACTCAATTCTCAGTTGGGGCGTCTCAGTGAACTTGTGGGATATTTTAAAGACACCATAACTTCTGTGTGATTGTGTGCATCTTTTTGAGTCAAAGTCGAAGTGACCAGTGCCAGAACCAGTAGCCAGCTGGCGCTTTGGCTGCAGTAAAATGAGTCGGTGCCAAATCCTGCCCTTTTTTTTGTCTGCCTCTCTTGTCCTCTTCTGATCGCATCCTTTCCCTGTCTGAATCCCTAAAGCCAAGTTTGTAAATATCAGCTTTTACTTCTTTTTGTGCCCTCACTCTCAGCCACTTTGCAAAAGCTGCTTTGAGCTGTAGTACAATTACTCATTTGCAATCATCTAACCACAGATTGTCGTGGTCACTTTCAAATGGGCTTGCAACCTTTTCAGTGTATCTACTCAAAAGCCAAAAGTACATGATTTCCTTTATTTGGTTTGGACTAGAACCCAGTTGCACTGAGGGAAAGTCTGTCTGGTGACATGTCTTCACTTTTAATCAGTATTAATACTTCTTTCTCCCTTAAAGACTAAATGAGCAAAAAAGTTTAAGTAGTTGTGCTTTCTGAAACTGGTCATAGCTGAGAAACGAGACAGCTGGCTTCTTATAGATAAGGAGGGGTTAAGGAGAAGTCACAAATCTGTAGTTTGTTAGTCTCACAATTACAGCATCTTATGGAAAGAATTCAGTTGATAATTGTGCTGCCAGTTTGCGATACCCTGCTCAAAGAAGAGATAATACAGGAAGCACATTAACACAATGAGTTCCGCTACTCGCTTGAAATAGAAAGTTCCCCTTTATTCAGTTTTAAAGTTTTACTTATGAGGACAGTATAATTATTTATTTAACAGAGAATAAGCCAAAATGCAGAAATGGGGTAAGTAGCACCCAGGTGCTGCTAATCAAGTACACTTAATTAACTGATCATCAGCAAATGAGCAGCTCTATGAAAGCAGAAGTGGTTCTTTGCTGGTCTAGAGCAGTCAGGTGGATTTTAAGACAGTGTCTAGACTCTAGGTAGAAAGGCACAAAGAACCTGGAGAAGAAATTGTTCCTGGTCATCAATCTGGGGAGGGCTATAAGGCCATTTCCAAATAAATTGGAGTCCATCATTCTACAGTGAGAAAGATTATTACAAGTAGAAAATATTCAAGACAGTTGCGAATCTTCCCAAGAGTGGACATCCCAGTAAGTTCTCCCCGTGATCAGGCGGTGTGCTGCTCCGTCAAACTGCGGAAACTCCATGGGCCTCAGTTTTAAATGCTAAAGTTCATGACAGTACAATCAGGAAAAGGGAAATAAAATGAAAATGATTGTTCTGGTTCAGCTGATTCTTCACCTGACTGCTGAAAGCAGACATGCTGGAGGGGGAGATGGGGGAGGACTTGGTGTGTCCTGTGAAGGGAGATAAGGCTGTGTTAAGATCCATGACTGAGCTGTAGGGTGACAGAGGTGAGACAGGATGTTGGGTGTGAGCTTTGTTTGATGTTGTTTCGAACTGAAACTGTTGAAGAACATGTTGAGCTCATTTGCTCTGTCCAGACTTAGAATCAGCCTGATTCCCCTCCATCTTGAAGGCTTTGATCTTTTTCACGTCCCTCACATTGTTCTGCTGGACTTTGCTTTCAAACTTTTTCTTTTTCTCTTCTTTTCACTCTTTACTATTGTTTTAGGTTGCTTCTGTGCCGTCTTCCATAACACCCCAACGGCTTCCTTTTTTACATTTAACTGATTTTTCAGGTCACTGGTGATCCATGGCTTGTTATCGGGAAAGCAATTCACTGCTCTTGTGCTCCATGTGGCTCACAGAGGGATTCTAGTCTGTGGGCTCAAGAAAATTTAAGTAAAGCCACAGTGTCGAACAATGCACCCGGACAGATTTCCATATTGAAATACTTACTAACAGGACTTATACTAATTAAGACCGCCCGGAACAGAAAAGACGGGTCCAGTTGAGACGAGGCAGCAGAGCGTCCCCGTGCTCCACAGCTACAAAAAATGAACTTTACTGTCAGACAAGCCAGCCAGCCGGCAGAGGTGAAGCCGTGAGACGCAGGCAACTCTGGACACAGCCACAACAGCCAGCAGATAGCCAGAGATGATGCAAGAGATGATGGCACTCATGATCGCAGATGAGCAGAGTCACAGGGCAAAACCAGCCACACAATGTACCAACACGCAGCAGAAGGAACAAAGACACACAATGAGGAGCAGACACCTGCCCAAATATAGGGCACTCTGCCCCGCAAAGCAATAGTTGCTACACACAGGTCACACCTGGTGCATGCAAAGTGCCCTGCCACACACAGAATATATCCAGCACCTTATTTTCTCTTCTGAAACAGCTAACAAATTGTTGGAATGCTGAAAGTGTACCAGAGAGGACAATGTGCTCCAATGTTGTTTTAGTAGTCTAGCAATGACTGAGCTGATGACATCACAAGCTGCATCCTTAGGTATTATTGCCAGGCATCAGGCACAATTTGGTCAAATATAATCTGCTACAAGAATAACACATGTCAATTCTCTAGGTCAAAAATATTGACCAAAAACTCTCAGCTAACAGTTTGATGTCCTGGGTGCATACTCTCCCTTACAGTGACATGTCCAGGATGACACAATATGTTGTTGACAAGCACTGAAATACCTCCACCTTTGCCCACCTTTACTTATTTTTTCACCAACTTTCATACCTCAATCTGCTTGTACTGTCTGTCTCAAAGCAGTGTGCAGACACAGAGTCTGGGATATGTTCCTGCATTCCTTTTTTGTCCTTGTTTGCTGTTCAAGTTTATCCATTTTGTTAGCTAGTGACTTAACATTTCCAGTCAGAAGAGTTGGAAGAAATGGTTTAAATTGCCTCAGATTTTATTTCTGCTTTGGTCCTTCCCAGCATCCTCTCAACTTCAACTTGTGTGCGAGATTTGGTGTGTTAATTTGGGTTTGGATAGCTCAGACAGTCGATCCCGCTGGTAAACAACTCTTCTGTTGCTGTGGATGATCATCATAACTTGTATAGAAAGGTCAGATATACAAAGAGAAATGATCACAAACATGGAAACAAATCAAAGACAGAGGGACTGAGAAAAAAGGAATGAAAGTGTTGCAATGATCCAGTCAAAGGCCAGACCTTTACCTGATTAAAATGCTGTGGTTGGGCATTAAAACCTTAATGAACTAAAGCAACATTGTTAAGAAAAGTGAGTAAAAATCCCTCCATAATGATGTGAGAGTCTAATAATGTCATAAAGGGATGGGTTGAAATTACTGCAACTTATAGTTATTTTACTAGCTGTTGAATCATAGAGCCTGACACGTTTAGAAGGATTGTGTACTATTGGTACTCTCATCAGAGCATGCAGATAAAATGGGGAAATGTTTATGTCGACTTTAACAGTTCATGTAATGCCATTATTGGGATGTTGACTTTTCCTGAACTCACTGTAAGATACCAGTCTATGTGGACACACTGGTATGACTATCTCTTTAAAATATGGTTGTATGTTTGTTGTATTTTATTTTCTTTTTTAATGGGCCTGGAGTCTAAAATAAAAAAAATAAGAAAGTAGGCTGTACACATGGATTTGGCATTTTGGTTTAGGTTTTGTTCAATTAATTCTAATATAATGCAATGATACATGTGTTGTTCATCAGAGGATGGATTCATGTAATTTGTTGACTTGATAAGAGCCAGATAATTATTTAAAGATTATGTTCCACTTTATAAAACCTTATTCATGCCAAAAGTAAATATACTCTCTCTTTGATATTGAAGTAAATGAAACAAACAAAAAAAGGTTGACAATCAAATGATGGCAAGAACCCCTGATATGATTAGTTATTCTATATTTTTTAGACATCAGATTTCGAAGCTGTTTTAAAAGGTAGGTTTGGCCTCCTCTGCTTTGGGGGTCCCAGACCAATCAGCAACACTGCACTTATCTGAAGCACCACATTCTGCAACACAACAACTTCCCAGAATCCTGCTGACATTTCAGGGGACCAAAGGTAGGTAGGTATGTAGGTAGGTAGTAGGTAGCAAAACGTTTCCCAGTGTCATGCTATAAGGTTTTCCTCAGTAAACACAAACATTGGTGAAAAGCTGTGTGAGAATAATGAACTTTCTGTGGATGAATTTTTTTAATGAGGATATGCAAATGACATGTTTCTGTCAGTGGTTGTTGGGTTTTCATGTGCTAAATAGCACAGCACTTAACAGATTGTCAGAATGTCTTTTTGTTCTTAATGATTTAATTAAAAATATTTTCCCTTCATTTACCTCCCTCATACTGTATTATGAAATGAAAAAAAAAACTTTATTTCAGAAATGCATCCATAATAATGAGCTAAAGCTGATTTATAACCCATTTTAAATTTAAATTCAGACTGGCTAATCTAATCACGTGGCTTTTGCATCATTATCACAAGAAGCAACATTTCTACAGCTAAATCTTCATTTTATTCTACCATGTAGAACATTAATTGCACCCTTCCTATTTAGACTGTAACATAATTACACAATTAGCTCTTACTTCCTTGTGGAATAAGTGTAACCAAGGCACTCATTCAAATTCAGAGTCTGGGAAGTGAATTTCAATACTGCGTTTCTTCATTGCTAAATTGAGCAAAATGTTTTCTGTGGAAGAATTTCTGCAGCGGAGTGAGCCGCGCTGTCCCCAGGGAAATATATCAACATTTCGGTAGCGGTCCTGCTGAAATGACTATGTAGCCACGGGCGTCCTTACCCTGTCTCATTGTGGCTCTGTTGTCGTATCCAGAGTGAGATAATGGCACCCAGACAATATTTGTCACTGACATTTTGCATGACTTTGTTAAACAAACACATATGAATATGGGCGCCATGTGAACTGTGTCTGTGCTGTAGTGACTTGTGTTGAAAAGTGTTTTAGTAGCTGTGGTGGCTCGGTTAACATCAGGGGAGGGTGTTGCATGCCTTCACTTTATTACCAAAATATATTGGCACCTGGAGTGAGGGATCATGTTGACTACTGGATGAGTATTCCTGCATCTTTATTCAGCTCTTATCAAAAGATGGATTGCGTAATGAAGCTTGAATAAAAGCAGAATGGATCTTCTTTATAGGATTTAGTAAATATTGGTTTTGTTTATCACAGCTTACAAGGGATACCAACCATAAGCCAAAATGCTGTTAACCTGATGTCTCCAGGGAGGGAAGAGAGATATTTCAAACTGTCAGGGTTATCTTATGCATAATCGCTTGCACAAATAATGAATGATAGGGAAAGATCAGCAGCAGGGCTTCATATCTGGAAGTGAAATGCTTGCGGCTGCACTGCAGTGAAAGAAAATAAACAGAGGGGAAACAACAGTAACCTCTGCAGAGACAAACTTTGTTCGAGCTTTACAAACATTAGTAAATAAGCTTGTGTCTTTATGGCTTAGGAAGGTCTCAAAAAGCTTGTCAAAAAGTGTGAGCAGAGCAGTTGCCCTTTATTGCTTTTAGTGCTGTTATGGTGCCTTTGAGTCTCGCTCCTGCAACAATAAATGAAGAGCTGCTTGCTAACTCTGACCACGTTTACCTTTGGGGCCTGTGTGACTGAAATGCCCCTTTCATCTTGGAGGGATATGTCTGTCTCAATATCCTCCTGGTGCTTATGGCACTATGCACACAAAGGAAGAAAAGAAGAGATAGAGAGTTGTCCCATATCTTTGTGCACCATAGCATATCCCCGTTTGTGTGCCCCCCTTCCTCTCTCTGGGGAAAAGTAAGGAGAATGCAATCAGTTTGGATGAGGAGGGAGGGGTGGACATCCAGATCCATCGACAAGGAAACAAGGGGACGGTTGACTGGCAGCCCCTCCAGCCGTCCTCCACTACTTTTCTGCTGTGTGTCACACCCTCCTGCCTCCTCGTCTTCCAATTGTACCTGTCTGCGGTGCAGTGGTTGAGATTTCGGAGATTCGCTGGTGCAGTGCACACAATATCTCTTTATCCTTCGCCTCAGTGGCCCCTAGGCTCGAACCCACAGAGCGGAGCCACATTTGATATGCTCCGTCAACAGTTTTTGTTTTCTCAAAGGATCAACTCTGAAGTTTTGTTTAACTTGCAGCCAATTTTCGAAACCCACACGATGAGTTTGCAAGTTTTGCTGATAACTGTTTAAAGGCTAGCATTTTGATAAGGCTTTTAAGTCAGTGAATTTGAGGAAGTCTCAAGGTCAGACCATGAGGAAATATTAATCACCCTGCTAATAATTAGGTGTTAGACTTTGGTGAAAGTTTTACAGTTTTACATTACCAGAATAAAAGAGATTGGCAAGATTTTATTCTTCCATTTGATCACAAAGTATCAAAATGTGTTTCACCTGCAACAGCTGCCTCTAAAAATTGATTTCAACCATGAACAGTCTTCAGCTGGAAGAGCTCCAGTTGTATTATTGCTCACTTTTGCTGCAGAAACAAAGAGTACTTACATGTAATATCAAAGCAGGAAAATGCCAAATGGCGTAGAAGAAGGCGAGAAATGTTGAGGGAAACATGAGCACATCAACAGATGAAAGTCCATCATTGCTGCTGGAGAAATAAGAAGCTTTTGTGCTGCTGTTGACAATAAAGATTTCCTTGAGAGCTTTCTGAGGGATTATGATATAAGGTCAATGTCACAGGGCGACGGCTAAAATTACATTTTAGTTGCAAGTAATAATTCAATGACCAGCAGAAAATGTGTCAATAAAGGAGGATTTTCTTCTTTTTTTGATTAGTTTTAAACTTTCATTCAGGGGAACAATTTATTTACTCATTACTAAAGTAATATTGTGGACACAAGTAAAGAATTGGACTTTTTAAAAAAAAAACTTTTAAATTTTTATTTGACTTATTTTTCATACACACTTGTTCATCTATTTGAAGTTGATGCAAAGATGGATCACCACTAGAAGTGTCAGCCTCACATATAAATTTGATTTAATTATTATTTCTCAACAATTTGATGGCTTTAAAGATGCACTATGTTACTTTTCTGACCTTAAAGGTCCCATTTTATGCACTTTATTCCCAATCTTAAACAATTCTCTGATATCTCATTAAAATTTTGGCGCCTTGTTTTGGTCGAATCGGCTCTTAGTTTGTCTGCAGCTGCTTCTCTCTCACCTACCGAGAACATCTCTCCAGGCTAAGTTTCGTTTGTAGGGGGCAGAGTAGGATAGAGGGGGGAAGGGGTGTTTTGTGGCTCAGACTGGAAACAGCTGTTGAGTCATGTCTTCATCTAAATTTCTCAAAAGTGCCTCCATGTTCAGGCTCATCCAGTCATTAATTTTCTCAATGCATTTACCAAGAGCCTGTACTGGGCCTTGGTCTTCTGGAGACATCGTAATATATAATTCTGTGTGTCCTCTGCATAGCTATGGTAACTTACTTTGTTGTTCTTTATTACCTTTGCCAGGGGGAGCATGTAGACGTTAAACAGAAGAGGCCCCAGGATGGAACCCTGGGGAACTCCACATGCAATTTTTGTCTGCTCAGATGTAAAGTTACCTATTGACACGAAGAACTTCATATTCTGTATGTTTTGAACCAGTTTAATACAGTACCAGTGAGGCCCAACCAGGTCTCTAGTCGTCTGAGTAATATATGGTGGTCAACCGTATCAAATGCATCGCTGAGGTCCAGTAAAACTAAGACAGACATATGCCCACTGTCTGTATTCAAACATATGTCATTAATGACTTTGGTCAGAGCAGTCTCAGTGCTGTGGTTCTGTCTAAAACCTGACTGGAAGACGACATAGCAGTCTTTTCTGGTTAGAAAGTCATTAAACTGATAAACGGCTTTTTCAATAATCTTAATTAAAAACGGAAGATTTGAGATTGGCCTGTAGTTGTTCATTTGTGTTTTATCTTGATTGTCATTTAGTAGAGGCTTGATTACAGCTGTTTTCAGCGGCTCTGGGAAGATGCCCGAGATTAAAGACACATTCACGACCTGTAACAGATCTGGCTCCATAATTTTTGAGACCCATTTTGAAAAAACCTGTGGGCAGGATGTCCAAGCAGCAAGAGGAGGAGTTCAGTTGAAGTAAGATATTCTCCAAGCCTTTGCTGTTAATGGGTTCGAACTGCGTCATGGTATTAAAACTGGTTTTTAGTGGACAT
>JBBBVU010000019.1:3706291-3724698 GCA_037177055.1 Atherinosoma microstoma
ACACACACACACACACACACACACACACACACACACACACACACACACACACACATATATATATATATATATATATACACACACACACACACACATTTCAACCTCACTTAAACAGTGATGGAGATGTAAGGACCTCTGCTTGGCAGTGTTTTCTGGCAGATGCCTCTCCCATGGCTGAAGCAATAGATTACTTTTGAACCTCCAGTTAAGTTCAGGTGCAGAACCTGACAGAAAACAGCCAGCTTCATGAGGCGGAGGAGCTTAACGGGGAGGGAGAAAGGTAGGGAGTAGACTGAGAATGAATCAAGAGAGGGAGTGGGTAGCCAAACACAGTCTGCAGCGAATACAAGTGGGAGTTGGAGAAGACGACTAGTCTTGGAGGGACAAACACTGATTAAGCCTTATTATTATAAATGGGAAAGATCGTGAGGCTGAAAAAAGTCCAAGAGGAAGAGGCAGAGTGCCATGGAGGGAAAAAAAAGGAGTGGAGAGGATAGAGAGACAACCGGAGCACACATTTCTAAACATCCCATCCAGGCGAATGGATCACCGCACATCACTCTGAATCCTTGTCGCTATGTGATTGATTGGCTAACGTGGGAGTGTGTTCGGAGTCTGCCAGTCAGCTGATAGGAGGGTCTCGGGAAGAGGGCTCCACTAATCCTCCCACTTTCGGTGAAGCCTCCTACTCATTCAGGACTTTCCTGTAATTGAGGAAAAGGAGAGAAGAAGAGGAGAGTGTTGTGGGGAGCTTATGCTGTTGCTTCAGTCATGTCAATGCTAATTGTCACTCAGAGGATTGATACCACCACCTCCAAAATGGTAAGGATGAAGCTGCACTCATTCTGTAGTGTGCATACTGTATCATTTCTAAGCCGAACCACGGCTGCAGGTTTCTTTGTGAGCCAATTCTCTTCTATATCACCTTTATCAGGCCCATATGCCGTGCATGTTTTTCTTTAATAAGCACATTTGTATGTCTGCAGATTTTTGGGAAGTTGTCGCTATTTGTTTCTCTTTTATATTGTTTTTATTGTTGACCTTTGAGATCATTTGCAGGCGTGACTCATTTTAAATGATTATGGTATGAGTTCTGATTGGGTATCTGGTCTGTTGTGCTTGGACATGAGTAGTTTTCAGGATGGGATCACTGGACTGTGAGTGTTATATTGTCCGAGTATAATGGAAGGACAGGTGCACTGTTGATGGGTAGCGCTGCCCCCAGGGCTCTCCTTCATAACTCACTCAACATCTCTCAAGGCCCCTGGGCTGAGGTGGATGTTAAATCTGTCTCATAACATCAGCCTCCCTCCACTCATGTGTTCCTTTATTTGCTTTATCTAATTCCCTCATTTGAACCCTTGAAATCTCATCAGAGATTTGGTGGTCTGATAGGAGGCAGCTCTGGCCAAAGGTGAGCCATTTGGCTATACTTTTTAGGCATGATATGTGTGCTGCTGCAACACACTTGTCATGTAGTCTTTACTCCAGCAGACAAGATTTAAGGGTTTCAGTTTAGTTGGGGATATGTGACAAAAAGGTTTCATGGTTAATCACTGGACTATAAACAGTTTGATAATTGGTGGTATTTTGAGGCAAAAGTAACAAACAATTAAAGGGAATGGTGCGGTAAAATAAAGTTGCATTTAAAAACATGCAAGTTCATAGCTCCTGTAAAGTAAAAGATAAAATGAAAAGTTTGAGACACCTTTTAGTGGATTGCCAGTAACTGTAATTAAGGAGCTTTTGTAGTGAGAAGGAATTAATTAACTAGAACAAGATATTAGTGGCTGTGCAGTTTAACACACATAAAATAGTATTTCTACGCCAACAAGGTAATTCCTAAAAAGCAATTAGCTAAAAGCTTGACATATTTCAGCTTTATGTGCAGTTTGACCTTAAGAAAATTTGGAAACTGAACAAATGGATGATTTAAAAAAGAAAAGAAGTGGCAGGTCTGCTGATAAACAGAATCTAAGAGCGATGTCCTTCAGAAATAGAAAAAAGACCTGCCACAGGACCTGGGAGATGCATGTGGACATTCAGTTAATCCATCTCCTGTTCACTGAAGCCTCATCAGAAATGGTCCTCAAGGAAGGTTGGTTTTCAAAAGCCATTCTTAAAGAAGCAAAACGGGTAGAAAAGGCTGAGGTATGTGAAATGATGTAAGAACTGGACTAAAAATCAAAGGTAACAGGTCTGATGGAGCGATGAATCCTCCTCAGAGCCTGGACCTGAACATTATCAAAACTGTGTGGGATCATCTTGACAGAGAACAAAAAAAAAAAAGAGCCAAAATCCAAAAAAGAGCTTTGAATTGTTTTTCAAGAGGCCTGGAGAACTATTCCTGATCACCACTTAAAGAAATGACAAGAAAGCTTGTCTAAGAGGGTTCAGACAGTGATGAAGAATAAAGGTGCTCACACCAAATATTTATTTTCAAGCTCATTAAAATTATATAAATTCTGTTTTTTCTTCATATACTGTATTTCTATATAGGTTTTCACATGTGTCAAGTCCAGTTTTACTCTGGTTACATTCCAGGGTTTTTCTTTGGACTGAAAGGTGTATTTGAAGTTAAATCATGATCTTTTTCCTAACCATATTGATGTAAATAGTTTTGATACCTGAGCCTAACCAGTGAAACGGGATTTAAGGAGACGAGCAGCTTTCCATTTTATTTAATAAGTAATTTCCACTTGACCTTTGTTGTTGGAGTTTTAAGACTTTTAACTACGAAACCATAATTTGACCGATTTATTATCACTTTAATTTAATTCTTGTTTTATTTTGCATTATGCACAAAATATACTTGTTGGCGTTTAATAAAGCACCATGTGAAGGTCTGTTTCTCCCATCGGATTCAAGTTTGTCTCCCATCTTTTAGTTTGTCAATGTGCATTGCGTGTTGTCTGTTTCAGAGGCTGGAGAACTCTGGACTTCCTGTCACCCTGAGTTAGCCGTAGTCACTCATTCTAATCAATGTAAAGGTTTTTTTTTTTTTTTGTTATTGTTGTGTTTCCTTTTTATATATGGAATCCACATATGAATATATGTTTGTCCTAAAAAATGTGCATTTTATTAAACCATTTAAAGTATTTTTGTCCCAGTATTCACCTTTGCCATGAATAAACTTGCCATGAAGTTTAATAATAACAATAATGAAAATAATGAAATAGAAAATATATACATGGTGACATCTTCAGACCAAATGTCAATTGAGTTGTAGTGTTAGCTAACACAGTTAAAAATCCAGTTCAATCAGAGAAACGTCTTTTAAAATCTTAAGAATACTGCATCTAATTTTGAAAAGAAAACATTTGCTGTGAAAAACTTTATATTCTAATATCATGGTCATATGGTGGGGTGCATTAAAACACTTTTTAGAGTATTCAGCAAGTTGTAGACAGGCCGGCTGTGGGAATGTTTAACAGCTTGTCATGACTCATCCAGTTCCACCTGTCCTGGCTGGCAAACAGTTGTAAAATCTGCTATATATGAAGAACCCAAGCATGAGCTACTTCACAGCTGGTGTGTCTTCTGTCTTAAAAAAGGATCATTTAAATTAACAGCAAGTTAGAACTCAATCCTCAGACAGTTTTGAAGAAAAAAAAATAGGGGCAGGGGGAAGTATAGATCTGAGAAACTGTTTGCAAAAATACATGGAAATATTGGTGAACTTGACATTAGGGATGGGCGATACCTACATTTTTCACGTTGATACGATACCATTAGGTTATGGTATTTTTTCACCGATACCAATACTTTTTTGCCCCTTGAAGGATAAGGTTTAAATATTTAAATTATATTTTTAAAATGACAAAATAATTAAATTACAGATTAATATAAGATTAGTCACGATTTTAATGGAAAATAAATCACATAATATTATTTATGATAAATATAATAAATCATGATGGCAATAACCTGCATTAGACCAGTAAAATATCAAAACAAAACATCATCACTAACAGTAGTATCATTATGACATCTGATAGGCTGCCATAATCATGTGACACAGAAAGAATACACTGTGGCTAAGATTTGCATGCAGTTTTATTGCCGAAAACTCTCAGAATTGAAAACAAATGGCATGTTTTTTTATCAGCAGTGGTATCTTTGTATTCAAAAAAGTATCGATTCCAATACTTTGACTGGCTGGTACGGAAGTATTGACTCCAAAGTATCGATACGCCCATCCCTACTTGACATCCCTCTGCTGCCTTTTAACAGCATTGTGTTTGAGTTTAAACTAGTGGTGCAACAGCTCACGGTTGATCCGTACTGAACCCTCTCCACGGTTCGATACGCACATGATCCACGGATTTGAGGGGAAAAAAAGTTCCAACTATTTTAATGCATATGTGCTGTAGAGCCTTAATGAAAGGGCATTTAGTACTCAAGGTTGTAAATTAGAACTTTCTCTTTGGTGACTTAACCAAAAAAATGATATTGAGATATATATATATACTGTATATTGTGATTCAGGTAAAACAAATATCAAGATATGAAATTTGGTTCATATTGCCCAGCCCTACAAACAACCATGACTAGCTGACTGCTCGCTGCTGCTATTTTACGCAGCTTTTTGCTCTGAGAAATCCACCAAAAAGAAAAAACTGATGTGGATCAAATCATAGAGGCATCGACGTTTGCTGTGTGGACTTTTTACACTGCAATAGGAAATGCAGGTGAGCGAATTAAATATTCTTAGGAAACACGGTTCATCAGCTGTTGACTATCCAGCTATCCACTCAGCTGTTTCCTGTTGTCTTTGCCGAATGACGCTATTTTCTGTGTCCCAGCTCCTCTTTCTCATCAACTGTTGGTGATGTGTGTATTTTAATTGAGTCAGGGAACCGCACACATGACCAGATTCACCTTGAAAAATTCATACACGTTTATAATACTGCGACTGCTGTCGTTCGCGGTCTGTTTCGCCTCACACACTTACAGCTTTCTGCGCCAGCTTGTCATGTCGACAGCCCGTAACTGGTGCCGACAACGCGAAATCGAGGGGGAAATCTGGCAAAAAGTTGTTTTTAAGTCAATTTTCATGCCCTGTATTGCTGCTTAATTTGTTTTTATATAACTGAGTGGAATGAGTCATGAATTGAATGTTTTAATAGGAAACAATACTTAAGTCAATAAATGGAGAGTTGAATTTGTCTTGTCCTTTTTCTATTTTTGCTGATCCGAAAATTGATCCGATTCATGACTCAAAAACCGTGATCCGATCCGTGAGTTTAGTGATCCGTTGCACCACAAGGTTAGACTCAACTTGTTACGGTTTTAATAACATCTCTGTTATATTACTTAGAAGAAAGTTTAAATGACATTGCACTTTCGTTGGGTTCAGGTAGAATTTAATATTTGAACTGTCCTTTTTATGTTTATATCAGATGTAATGGATAAATTACAAAAGTTCAGGGATCTGTAGTGCCAGTATTGTGCAGCTGACACTATAGATCATATTGCTGAACATCTTGAAAAAGCAGATGCTTTTCTAATTCATTTTTTGTTTCACTGACTCTTGTTCTCAGGCACCGAATAGTCTTTTCATGTTGAATTGACAGTCGTTGCCTTGAAGACTCACGCTGATTCATTTCTTGGACAGTTCTCCTCTCACAGTCTGATTCCCACCGTTTCATCAACCAGTCACTGATGGAACATTTTAGCAATGACTTACTGGATCCATTGCTCTCCTCTATTGTGTCCCGGAGCATGGTGTCACCCTTTCCGCACAAGCAGATCAGATGATTTAAAAGCCCAGGAGCAGCAGCCTGGCTTGTCTAAAAGTCCTGATGGGACAGATTTTAATACAAAACTCCCGAGTTCTCCTTGATGTGTGCCTCCCCAGGACAACGGCACACATCACTACTCCATGTGAAGATGTCTCATTTCCTACCTAATGTGTCTAATTCCAATCACTCTGTAAAATTAAAATGGTTTCCAGCTCATGAACTATTATCCCTGATGGAAATGTTTCACTTTAAACACCAGAAATGCTTCACTTGCTCGGTAAGAAATGAGCTATAAGTGTGCAGCAGTGCATAGGAATGAATTTTAATGACATTTTGATGGAACTACAAATGTTATTGAAAAACACTTTTCTGTGGTATATGGTAGATAGGTCTTGTAAAAATGTGGGACATATTAGAAAAAAAAAGCAAGATTCAGTATTGATCGTTGTTGAAATGACAGATGATTGACTGCAGCATGGAGCAAAGGCTGAAAAATGAATAAGCTATTTTCTCTGCAGGCATTTGTCTCAGCCACAGCTCCTCTATGACATTTAAATCCTACTTCTCTTCAAACACGTCGATAATTACTTTAAATGCACAGGTTTTCTATACATTTTTCCCCAGTCATTCACAGAACGCATTCACTCTCTTAGCTTGGAATCCTAACGCAAAGCAAGCCAAGTGTGAAAATGCCCAATCTGAAATTGAATGTATGGATTAATTTGTGCTAATTGAAACCGTGCTGAGCACATTCTGGCTTGCTCACTTGGCTTTGAGTCAAAATTAAGACTAAAATCCTCCAGAAAACAACTTAAAAAACCATCAGGTAATGACACCAGGTCATTGTTATAACAACAAAGCTTTTTCATAATCATACTAGTTTGAAAGTTTGAATACTAGCAGCCCGCATGAGCAACATTTATTAGAACTTAACTCGCTTCTTCTCCATTCATTTTCCACCGTCTCTCTTTGCTCTTTGTTCAGTTTCATTTTTTGTTCAGACCTGGGTCATTCCTTCTATAAACCTCTGGCACGTATAGTTGGAGAACATCTATAGGGACAAATAAACAGGAGGATGGAGTGTGTGTGCGTGTGTCTGAAGCAAAAGAAGAAAAAGTATGTAATAAGTGAGGGAGCCGCAGACTGAATTTTTCCTGTATTTGAATTCATTTCATCTGATAACTTTGCTAATGAAGCCACTGTTACGGCATTAAATCAGCTTAATAAGCAGCACAATACTGAGCTCATTCTAAACACCAAACATTGTTCAACACAACGGAATTACAATTCTAATGGGAACAGTACAATAAGTGTTCCAGCATTTGACTAAGATTGAGGTAAATAGATTTACTGTGGGTGAGTTTATGCAGAAAAGTGATGTGGCTGCGGGAGATTAGGGGCAATCTAACTGCACATATTTGTAACTTATTTCTTAAGAATAGAGACACTCAAACATACTCTCAACAATGATTCTGACTGTACATGACTTCATAATGCTTGCAACTATCAATAAGGCAAAGCTCATCTGTGTACTCCCAGTACACAGTGAGGATGAATTTGATTTAAGTGGCCAGAGGAACTGATTGCAGCCACTTAAATCACACAAACTTCAAAAAGAAAAGAAAAAGTGCTTCCACTTATTTTTTTTTACCACAACTCTCATATAGCATAAACTGGTCAGGCAGTGCATTGGGCATCTGTTTTTCCCCTATCAGGTCTCTACTAGGGATGTCACAATTACAGATTTTCTTGGTACAACTATTGTCAAAGAAATAATCCCAATAATATAATTATCATGGTTATAATGTGTTAATTTTCACACATTATAAATGTGTAAAATCACATGAACACAACTAATAGGTATTTCAGTTTTAACTGAAAGGCGTTGATGCAAAGAGATTTTTCTGTGGAATTAATGTTTTTTTTCTTTCGCATTAACTCATAAACAACAAAGTTATTATTCATGTCCTATTAAAAATCCTAATTTGGCATTATATCTGCGAGAGAAGCTGATTTTGGACATGTAGGTGCCTTGTCACAGCTGTGAGCCAAACCCACCAAAAAGTACTACATTCTCCTTATTTATAAAGATTCTGATAGTTTTCAAGCCCTACATTCAGAAGATGACTGCAGCATGACCAAAAAAAAATGTTTCTTTGCTTAGTGGGCTGGTCTGCTGTTACGGTTCAGGCATGATCTTTTATAAAAAGTGACAATATTGATGAATCTTTCCAATTGTCAACATGGACAAAAATGGGTAAATAGGAGCTGAAAAATACAACGTGTTACACCAGAAAGTACTTGCGGGCAGATTTACTAAGTAGTGCTAGTTATTGTTTTGCCACAAACAAACAGATCTGTGAAACTGTGAGAAACTGTATGTACAGTGTACTTATAACAGATGTGCTGCTTCTTTCTTGAAATATGACAAGGCCATAGGTCAGGATGATTGTAAACACCTCTGGATTGCAACATTTTCTTCCAACCTAAGGTCTCCATCAAAGATTTGCTTTAAGCAGCCCCGTGGCAGTTCCTTAAACACGATTTACCACATTGTTCATGGGCTGTAAAAGTGTTTTATGTTCTGGACTGAACCAGAGAAGCACTTTTTCTTCTACCAGGACAGACTGTCCAGGTTATTGCCAGTACGCTGTATTCATCACAGCCCTGCAGTGTGAATTGGGATTCTGGTCCAGGTTGGAGAAATGGAAATGCAAAGTTGAACCCTGAAAAATATGCAGGTTGAAAAGATCCCATTTTTCTGGAACATCTGATACAGTTTGGCTGCACAGTGTTGTGGGGGTTAACACCTTTGTCTCATAGTAGGAAGGTTCCTGGTTCTGTGCAGAGTTTTCACATTTTCTCCATGCGTGTCTGGGTTCTCTGTGGCTTCTTCTGGCGACCTGTGTCGCCGTGATCTGATTCATCTACCACAATCTTAATTCTACAACAGGAAAATGTATCCCTTTTTTAAAAAAACAACAACTTTATTGTAATGTTTTTTTTCCAGATCAGGCCCACGAGCAGCATTCAGGATTCAGGTGATTCTAAATGCAGTGAAGTCTAAGATGTTGGCATTGAAAATATGACAAAAAAAAAACATCCCTGAAGCCGTCACTGCACTCTTCTTCCCTCACTTTCTGTTATCGGCAGCTATTCCGAATGAGGGGAATTTAGTTTATAAAAACTTGACATGGCCTGATACACCTGCTTGATCCCAAGGATATCCTTCTGGCCATTAGACCATTATACCTCAACTTCAGCAATCTTCCCATGTGTGACTTCAGGACAAGGCATAGCTGTGGAATCCCAGCTATAGAAGCAAAGAATGCAACAAATACAATGAAAACTACAAAACAATGGAGGGTTGCAAGCAATTTTAGTAAAGCAGGTATTGCATGGTTCCAAGTCGTGGTTGATTTCCTCCAGCAAATTAAGAATCAGGTGGCTTGGCTTTGTCCGAGGGCTGCTAGTTAATTGTTATAGCAGTATCAACATGTATGTCCTCAACATTGCAAAAACATTTTAACTTGAATAGGACAAACAGGTATATTAATTAGGACTAATCAGAAAGTCACAAGGTCATTTAACTGCGGAAAATATGCTTTTTTGAATAATTTAAGGGACATACAGCAAATCTGATCTTTTCCAGAAAACATCCGTTACTATTTACAGTGATGCTGTAATTTGGAAAATTTCTTTTAGAAAAAAAACAACCATAGATCAAAAATCCACAACATTTATCAACCTCTCACAGTACCCAGTCATTTTTAACTCAAGATTTTAAACACTTTTTCAGTTCCTGCTGCTGGATTTTGTTGGTTTTTATTGCTGAGCCGCCAGAATGACAAATCAACCCTCAGCAAACAGACTTTTTCTACTTGGACCACCATCTCCACCATACGTGAAATTATCCGTCTGGCTCTGTCTGTGAAATGGGATCAAAGTCAACAAAACAGCATAAGATAACTGGAAAGCTTTTTTTTTTAAATATTTTTCTTCCCTTCCTCCCAACCTTGCATCTGCAAATTACCTTTGTGCCTCTAACACTTTATGTGCTCGATGCTTTTACCCATCGTTACGGCTCATGCTTGCCTGCACCTCCTGGCTGTTATATATTTCTCCCCCTTCAGACCTCCTTCCCTGCTCACGCTGTCCGTCTAAATTTCCCGGGGACTTTATCTCACCCATTTCAAATAGGATTTCGACTCAATTTGCCATGCCTCATGTCACTTTGCAGGAGAATTCTACAGTTGATATAGACACATTATAAAAGTGCAGAATGAGCAAAACACAATTTGTCAAAATGTTTCCCTCCCTCTTGTTGTTGTCATTTCTGAGATTTGTTTCTCCTTCATAATGCTCCGATCTGCTGTGAGACCCTGCCTCACCCAGCACCAAGCATACGGAGGGGGGGGGGGGTCGATCACAGAAAGGTGTTGCCGTCAGATTGGTGTTAAGGCGAGTTGGTGGTTTTGCTGCGGCAAGTGACAGCACCTATTAATTTGGCCATTTAATTTTAAGTCAAACAGCGTCAGGCTCTAACACCTTCAATCTCCCCCTGTCATTCACAACAAGCTTCTCGCCACCAGCTGCAAACACACACACAAATTCTCACAAACACACAAAGCAGGCGCAAAAAAAAAAAGGCTTTTAATCTAAAACAGAAACTTAGCCTGGCTCTTTTTCGTAGAATGCAAGTCTTACGGGAAGAGTCTTTTGAATCAATCAGACTTGCATCCCATAACTTTTTAAACTGCTTCTGCAACATCTTGCTGATACTTGGGGACAGATGTGAGGGTGTGTAAAACCACTGCAGTTGCAAATTGGGTTCCCTCGTCATGAAGCACACCCAAATATCTGTAGTAATGACCAGGTTGATACTCCCTCTGGGAAGCTGGAACTTTATGACAGTCTTCTCAGCAAGAAATGAACTGCAACAGAGAAATGTGGTATACATTCTTGAGTTCTGGCTCCTTCTTGTCCCCACCTTTACCTCTACTCCAGCTTCCATCACAGCTTCAATAGATTGAGTTTTTTCTTATATGACAAGGTCAAACTCATCTTTTAGTCCACATGTAGTTGTAAAGCTTTCCTCCTTTGTGCTTCAGGTGTGCCAGCTGGACTCATTACTCAACAGCCATATGTGCAAATGTGATCAGTGCAGCTGCATCACACTTCATCTTTTTGATTAAATTTTCTTTTCTTCTATATTAATTGGGTCGGCTCATCTAAATTGAAAAAGAAAAAAAAGAAGAAGAAAGATTTCACTTCATTTGTCCGGGTTTTGAGATTCTGTTTTGAGTGGAACTACTTTCTAAAGGGTGTTACACATATTTAGACTAACCGTATTATAGCGATTTCTATAGAAAACCTGAAACAGTTTGATTACCATCAGATTTTTTTTTCCTTTTTTGGCAACTTTCACTTAAGAAATAGGAAATTCTACTAAAGTAAAAGACAACCAAACTTCTTTTATTGATTCCTGTAAATGTGTCGCCTCTCATCCAGAAGTTCTCAGTTCTCTTTGACAGGTGGGGAGTTTCAGGCTGAAGCTGATGTTGGGTCAGCCACACCTTTTGTCTTTGGAATCACACTCCACTTACCCACCCGCCCATTCTGTGGGTTGTATAAGTTATTAGGACATTTCACATGTTTTTTCAAACTAGGACTGATGCACAGTCTTCTCACATCGTTGTCGTGTGAAAATGGGGAGTGGACGGTCAAAGTTAATCCACCTCTCATGTGTCTGAACCAGTAAAAGAGGTGAAATGTCCTCAAGAACCAATGAAAGAAACCCAGTTGAATCTTATTATGACTTATATTTATCATAACATGAATAAATAGGAATTACTTGTACATTGTGATACCCCTATCCTTCTTTTTGACCAATAAAATAATCTATACAACAACTTTTCACAGATGGTGAACTTGCCCTTTAAATCAGCCTCCTTTGAAATCTATTCCTCTGGCATCATTGCTATCAATTCTCCTGTTTAATTCATGTTACTTAAAGCTTGTCTAAATGATTGACCAGCTCCCTTGGCACACATTAAGTGCTCGCTGACCGACCGGCAGCTTTGTATGCCCTGGCACTGGGACAGTGCAGTTCAACGGATGACGACCCGACAGCTCCCTCTGCCATCTCTATGGGGCAGCTGCTTCTGAACCACCTTAGTTCTTGTGACGGAGGAATGGATTTAAAGACCACAGCCCTCCAGAGACATGCGGTTGGATAAGTGCAGCTTTGGATGAAATGAGATGCTATCCATCATAAATTATGTTGGCCGACTGACAGAGTGGGAAATGTGAGCTCACGAGTGTGTACGCGGTTTTTGAATAAAAGCAACTTGGCTGAGGTGTTTCTTTACTCGGATAAGTAAAGCAGCTTTTTTCCCACCAGATGGAAGTGTGTAATTATGCTTCAAGGAGTTTCTATCTTTCTTTCTTTTTTTGTCTTAGTAAATGTAAGTTTCCTGTTCAATTGATTTTTTTTGTTTTATAAGCGAAAGAATACAAGCATTAAGGACCCTAACTGATGAAAACTGGAGCAATTCCCTGGCTCTGGTTCCCAAGAATCCTCCTCTGTGACTCGTCAAGGAGAAGATTGTGTTTATATGACTATACATCAATAAGAATGAATGTTTTATAATCCAAAAGCATTCTTTTTAAAAGTGAAGAAAAAAACATATACAGACTTTTTTTGTTCATCTTTTGTCCTCTCAGAGGTCTGCTGCTTTCTCCTTCAACGCTCTAGCTGGGATTAAACCACACAGGTCTGCCCTCTACTGCCCAGATGAAGGGTTTAACTCCTCACTGCCAGCAGCACTAAACTATCAAGAACCATTCTGTAGGATTTAACTTGCTAGTAAGAAGCAAGCAGACCATAATATTTTAATTTTCTTGATGATTAAGTTGAGGATTTCATGCAGACTTTCCCCCATTTCTTAGTCATGTGACCATAGTTCTTAGAAATATTAAGATGATCTCTAGATCCTGTCTTTCCAGGATGGATTAGATAGAAATCTATGTTTAAACATTTAGCAGGATCACAACAGATTGGGAGTGTATAGAATTTGCAGTGACAGGATGTGTAAATCTTATCAGATGTGAGCCGGTTTGCTGTTGGTGGGCTTTGAATGCATAAAGAGCAAAGATGTTTAAATTTTCTTCTGCTTTGTCCCTTAAGAGTCGGGCCTGCTCTTGAAATTCTGTTTTTAAACTCTCTGAGGCAGAAATCCCAGCATGATTTGGTTGTTAGATACACAGAGGAAGGTGTTCTGTACCCTGCGAGGCCTTGCAAAATCTAATCTGATGACAGATTATGAAACTGTTGTGTGTGAAGTGACTCTAAAAATGATGTACCATCCGGCTAGCCAGCGACAGATAGAAGCTGTTTTTATGGTTTATTGTTTGTTTCTCATATTAAGAGATGGACACATTTGTAAACATGTAAGCATGTGGAGTTCTCATTGACTGGATCCGTGGATAAGTATTTGTTATTGTTTCTGGTTTGAGGCATTAGTTGAAAGAAGTTCTCATACAACAAGCAGATAAGTCCTCTCAGATTGAGGATTTATGGGTTTCTTTGTCTTGGAACTGTGCTAAGGCCTTCAGCCACCGTTTGATTTTCCTATGTTGGGCCAAGAAAACAGGATGTAAAAAATAGAGAACAAATATAAAAAGCTTGAAAGTCAATATGAAAATCTTTATTCTTCGGCTTTCTTGTCATTTCTTTAAGTAGTTTCCAGGTTTCTGTATTCAAAATGTTGGTCTATTTAAACTGTGAAAATAATAATAATAATAATAATGGGCAGAACTGTAAAAGATTTATATATTTTTTATAAGCACCCATATTCAGGCTTAAAACGCATCTTTTTGCCATCTTAATGTGGTAAAAAGTTTTAAAGTATGCCGAGCCGCCTCATTTGAGAAAAACACCAGTGTATTATTAAACCAACAACAACAACAAAAAGAAAGAAAAATGAAATCACTTGTCTGCAGTCACGTGAAAGTTGAAAGGAGAAAAAAAATATCTTTTTTTTTGGTGAGGATTAAAATTTATGGAAAATCTCCCTGAGTCATGTCAGACAGATTAATCCTCTTATTTGATCAAAATCCGTCTCCCTGTGACTGGGATGCGCGTCCCAGGCTTTCTTTGCGCTTCCCTCCACATGAGGGCACTCTTGCTCTCTTCATGACACAATCACTGACCCAAATGAAGGCAGATAAAGATAAGAAACTCATGGAGATATTTTAATAATTTGAGCTCCACTCTAGGTGCCAAGTCTTGATAAGTTTTGGCCGCAGAGCTTTAATATCTAATGTGTAAAGGTTGAATCTTTGGCAGCTGTTTGGCACTGCAGCTGCCCTCTGCGCTGACTTGTTAGGCAGACTTATTAGTCCCTGAACGTTTTGTCAGCGGACACTTTTCCCCCCTCTGGCACAGGAGAGGGAAACAGACGCAGGACAATCCCGCTCAGTTTCTCTGTTTTTCGGCTCCGTGTTGCATCCAGACTACGTAACCCCTTGGAAAAGTGTGGAAACTGCAAGATCGCTGAGACCCAACTGGCGATCCTGAAAGTAGCCTACGTGCTGTGAATCCTGAACACAGCTGGAGTGAGTCTTTTTTTTTTTTTTTTTGTCCTAGCTGAACTAGAGCAACATCTAATCGAATTAGTCCAGCCAATGTTTACTGACCGCCTCCAACTTAATTTTTCCTGCACGTATTGACTTGAGAACATATTCAATTCATTCTTTCTTTTAGTTATTTATTTACATTTTGTGCCGACCTGCGGACATGGCGTCGCTGTATCAGAGATTCACCGGCAAGATCAACACAAACAACTCTTTCCCCAACCCTCCGGAGGCGAGCCATCTCCTCGGGCAAGGTGGCGAGGGGGAGAAAGCAGCGGAGAGCCAGCGACCTCGGATTCAGAATCCCTACCGTCGGGACTGCGAGGACGAGGATGTAAGAAAACTTACCCTGCCGCCACATTTAAGCATCCGACTACATCATGAAAGCATTTTCAGTTAAAGCAGAATAGGTAACACACATCTATCTGACTGCTTATGAGGGCGGACATGTTTAACACATTGCAGTGACAATAAAAAAAAAAATCTATTTTGCCCTTTTAACGACAACTCCCCCTTTTAAAGGCAAAGTTGTCAAACTAGTGGGTCATGTCCTCAATTGGCCGGCTTATCTGTCAATAAATGACGTGTCAGTTACGTGTCTTGAAACGACTGTGGCGCTGTTTGATCGCTTTATAAATCTTCCAAATGGCATATCGGCAGTCAGACGCCTCAGCGTGCTGTGTGCTTGTCTGACGTGTGAGACGATGCTGCTTTGATTCCTATTTTTGAAGATGGGGCTAATGGTTGAATTATGAAGCTCACCAACAACAGGTTTCTTGCTCCCTGACTGTTAAACTCCTGGTTGTTTAGCAGTAATGTTCGGTGGTAAAATTTTGCTCAGAAGCTGTGTTTTCTTGAACATTGGTTGTGGAAGACTTTTAATAAAGTCCCGCTGGGTGGCTGGGTGGAAACGTGCTGAAAGTAGAGGAACAGGTCTGCGGCGCTGTCCGTGGTGCTGAAACAGACTGTCACGTCTTAGCTGTCCCTCTCTTTGATTTCGAAACATTCAACCAACAAAGAGGTTTGTTTAGTCCAGCATTATTAAATAAGAATAAGACACCCTGGGTTTTTGGGTTTTTTTCCAGATTTTTCTGTGTATCCGTGAGTTTGTCTCCTATGCCAGAGCTTACAATTAAATATATATACTGATCAGACTGAAACCACAAACACAACACCCCTTAACCTACGAGGCCCAGAAGATTAATTGTAATGTACTGATACTCTCAGGTGAACCTTCTCGTTCTTTTTGTTGTTGTTTTTTTTCATCACACCCTTACTGGTCAAAATTGTCTACACAATATGAAGCACATAGCCTTAATGATATGGCACATTGTATCACTAAACTTTAGTATACACTGGCCATCCAAAGGAAAAAGGTCACCACCTGGATTTAACTTAAGTAAATCGGTAAGAACCTGCCATTGGATGATTTAAAGCAGTGGTTCTCAAACTGGGGGTCGGGACCCCCATGGGGGTTGCAAGATCATTTCGGGGGTTCGCCAGATATTTGTAAAAAGTACATAGCCAAACATTTATCAAATACATTTGGGAAATTTGTCAGGGCTGTCAAAATTAAACTATTTATGCAGAGATATATCTAAAATTACCCCCTTAATTTTTTACCACATTAATGCAAAAACAACAAAGTTAGTGAAATAATGAATTTGGCATTATCTCGGTGAGAGAAGCTGATTTTGGGCATGTAGGTGCTTTGTCACAGTGGTGAACCGAATCCATCAAAAACCACTTTATCCTCTTTATTTATGAAGCTTCTGACAGTTTTCCAGCCTTATGTTTAGAGGATGGCTGCAAAATGACCCATTTGATATATCAAACACTTAGATTGGTGGGTCGCGGACACCAATGTATGTTATCATGATCAGTGATTACTTAAACGTTTGGTGAAATAGATTTGTATTTCCACATGTGAAGGGAACTCAAGGGAGTGGGACTCCACTGCACTTAGTCAGCTGACCTCATTCTCTGGGAACGTAGTGTTGCTGAACCTAGACCTCTCCACCTGAATATACTGAATGACCCAGTTATTCCATCAGTGGATTGTGGTCCAATGAAATATTACTGTATTTTTACTGTGTGTATATTTATGTTAACATTTTTTACATCATGTACAGCGGAATTAATTCTTTGGAAAGTAATTTTGTTTTTGTTGATCTATCGGGTCCAGAAAATCTATGCCATATATATATATATATATATATATACTTTAAATCTGCAGTATGCTGTAAAGTTATATTGAAGTAGCAGAAAACCCATTTACAATATATACAATAACCATCAATTCAAGGTTCCAAACTAAAAGATTTTTTTCTCCCTGGTTTAAGTATGAAAGCAGTGAAGTTACATAATAAAAGAAGTTGCACTCAGTTGATCTTCCTCTTTAAATTCTGCACAGCAATTGGTGCTTTGCAAATGCAGAAGACTTAGCCTGAAGAGTTTTTCCTCCTCACACTTTTTGAACTTTTAACCCACTTGAGTCAAGTTTTGCTATTAATTTAGTTTAATTTATTGTTATTTTTATCACCAACATTTTAAGACTCATACATATTTTCTCTTCCTTTGTCATTTAATGTCTGATGTGTCTCAGCGATTTCTGCTCAGTTTTGATTCTAACTCTAATACTATGGTGAAATGTGCAGGATTAAAAACACTGGTTGAGGTGTGCATGAATTTAACATGAGGTTGATTTATTGACCGACGGTCTTGTCTTTGTGTTTGTTGGTGCAGAGAACTTCAACATGATCTGAAATCAATACAAACAGTGATGTGAAATCTATATGCATCAGGCTGAGAGCAAAGTGGGGGATGCTGCAGAGACAAAGAGCGTTTTGAATGCAGACTGATTATTACAGGTCGAACACATGATAATGTGATCCTGTTGTTTCCTGCTGCAGCTTTAAAGTGCTTCAAATCAATAAATTGTATATACGGTGCTTTCATCCTGGTCTTGACCAGATCTGGTTTTTAATGTCAGTCCAAGCTTTGGCTTCTCTCCCGCTGTTTGGCCTTAATGAGTGAGTCTGGAGGTGACATTTACATCACACTGTGTGGATGAGAACTAGAGCCCAGTGGGATAAAGAGCTCATCCAGTAAGTCAGCCTCCCCACAGAGCCACCACGCAGCCCTGATCTGCCACTTCCCAACTTTATCCCCCCCTTTTCTCTTCAACTGCCACTCCATCCTTACACAGCGCTTCTGTGTCACTATTATTGTACCAGCTTAAGTCTGAATCCAGGATCAGATGGAGTGAAAGAGCAGGCTGGGGTTGATTTTTCTGCTGAAAGACAGATTGTTACTGAAAGATACTTTTGCTGTCCCAGATATGTAGGTGAGTCACTCTGCTGGCCAGCAAGCTAAAGTCACAAATATACAACAATATAAAGACACTTGCTTTATTTCAGATGGTTTCGACATCTTGGGTTGGGCATGGACAGAGGAAAAACTTTTGCAACACATTTATTCACATATTTCTGTGGGATGTATTTAAATTATTACATCATAACATAACAACCAAGGACGTATTGTCTTTGAAGAAACATAAAAATGCCCCTTGATATGGATATAACTGTGAACAGACAATCAAGTGTCACATGTTGAATGTCATGGACAACTTTGTTTTGAATATCAAGGATGGATCGGTAATGGAAAAAAAAAATCAATTTTTACTACTTTTCTTTGACATAATTTCCTTTTTTTGACAACTTATACTTTGTTCCATTATATTTTAAAAGGGAATATCACACTTTCCTTTTCACAATATTCATTTCACAGCTTAAGTAACAAATATTCCAATTCTTTATTTCGAACATATTCAAATAGACAAAGAAGAAAAGAAAAATATTTTAAAATAGAATAATAATAATAGAATGATAGACAAACAAAATACATATATGTGTCCATATACACATCCATATACAATCATATCCATAGATCCATACACACACACACACACACACACACACACACACACACACACACACACACACACACACACACACACACACACAC
>JBBBVU010000019.1:3727182-3737934 GCA_037177055.1 Atherinosoma microstoma
TTTAATCTTTCTTCTTTGGCTCCAAAAACTATGATTTCAGTTTTGTCTTCATTTAACTGAAGAAAGTTCTGACACATTCAGTCTCTAATCTGATCAATGCATCTGATCAGTGATTGGATCGGACTATAGTCTCCTGGTGAGACTATAATCAACTTTAGGTTTAATCAACTTGAAAAAAAAAAGAATCAACTGTCTTTTTAAAGTTGGATCTATAATAAGTGATATTTTGGAAAATTAATTTAGTATGATAAATAAAACACAGTAGAAAGCTACCATTAATGTTAATCCACTAAAGTTATTGGACCTTTTATCCAGTAGTGGATCTTGAATGGGTTCTAATGTTCCGATGTTCAGGGATCTTAATAGCAGCCAGCATTTTGCTGCTCTAGAATAAAGATAAGGGAGATAAAAGATAAAACACATATGGTGACACATCCCTGTCTCATCCAGCTAAGAGAGGAAAGAGGAATTGTCATTTAGGATGAACATGAAATTGAAGCCGATGTCTTTGCAGAGCCTGTGAGGCTCATGTTTCCTCTCATTCGTTCTGCTATTTGATGTTTTAATGGTGCCAATGAGCTTCACTGAAAATGGCTATTTGGGAATACTGTGTCATAAATCACCACATGGACTTTGTACTAAGGTACAACAGAGGATTTCTTTAAGGAGATTCAGGTCATTTGGAGCAGCTCACTCAGTTTTTCTGCTTGAAAATTTAAAGCGTATTGAAGTATGGAGGGTTAGTTCGGCACCGGGGCCCATCAACTTAACTGAAAGCCATGATATTACACCTCCTTCATGTCTGGTCTAAGTTAATGGACCATTCTGTGCAGTGTTATCTGATAGCTACTGTAGAAGCGCTGCTAAACTGGAGAGTATAGGTTCCATTTATGTCCTACATGGAGAGCATCAACTTTTTCCCTCTGATAGGTGTTTCAGGATCCCCAAAAACCTACAAATAAACAATCTTGTTCTATTACTCTATTACATTCAGTAGAGGAAATACTTAAAGTTGAAGTTTGCTCAGTTTTGACTTCTTTTACCCCCTTGTTTAAAAAATTCTTCACACATCCTTGTGCATTTTGTATATTCCCAAAACATCTCATGCATCATCTGTCTCCTTGCACTGTGGTCCTTGAAGTTCAACATACACTAGAAAGAGCTTCAGGAAAGAACTCCCACACCAAAATGAGGGTTTTAGCTTCCATTGACATGTAGTGACATTATGATGTTTTTCTACGTAGCCCATAAATAGACATCTGGTCTTTTGAGGGTTTGAACCAACTTTTTCATGAGGCACGTATTGGTGGTAGCTGTGCAAATTTTGAATGATCCATTTCATACTTGACACTCTTTTCACAACTTAGTACGAGTTTAATGATGACAAGCTGGTTAACTTGGCCCAGACAATCATGTTTTTCAGAAAATAAATCCTCCTTTGAGGTATAACGGATGTAACTTTGGTGACAACTTAATACTTATTACCTTAAGGTTTGATGCCATACTGCTGACACAGTTCTCATGTATACACACGATGCGTGGTGATAGCACAAGATGAATGTGCTAATGTACTGGTTTCATCACACTGTACTTTACTACCAAACAGCTGCTAAACTAATCCCCCCAGCAGCCGCAGCTGCAGCTGCTGTGCTTCACTTTCATTAGCAAATGTCAGCATGCTAGCACATTAATCCCTGATGATGACCATTGTAAGCGCTACTGTCAGCATTGTCATTGTGAGTATGTTTGCATTATGGAGCCTTACAGAGCTGCTTCTGGTGGTGATTAAAGAGATATGGCTCATGTGGCGTACTTAGGCCAAGCAGTAGCCCAGTGTAAGCACGCATACAAAGGCAGCAACTGTTTGTCTTCTAGTCCCAGCGAACTGGTCTTAATTAGTCGAGAGTAATGAGCTGCTTCTTGTCTAATTCTATCTGATTACAGAAACAGTATTTGTCTTGTTTTGTGTTGATTAGTAAATTCTCAGTGAGTGATCAATAATGGCACCAGAAGAATAGAGTCATCAGTCTGCACGCTCGATGCGCGCTGGCATCTGGAGATGTGTGTAATGTGAGTTAGTGATGATGAAAGAACCTTGTCAGATTCCTCCAGGAGATAAAATGAGAAAACGGTAAGGAGCCCTCTTCGACCTCCAGCTCGGTTCCCTCATCTGGCTAATTCCTCCTTCATTTACTCATAGGTAAACGCTTCATGTTAAACAAACACGACACACTTGCATTTGCACTATATTCCCCTGTGATGAATTATGCAGCCAGTGGCTTGAAAAATGCCTGTATAGTTTATTTATCATCAGGAAGCTCCAGCAGTCCTAATCAGGTGCGCATTATGTGGAGGAAGGGCTGTTTGTGTTTGAGCCAGCGTCAACAGGCCAAGACCAAACAGTGACCAGGATAGGGTTATATGATCAGATGGCGCTCTGGCAGAAGTGGATTTTAAATTGGCTCCTGTATGCACATACCGAAAGCTACACAGCAAAGAAAAAGCCTCTATAATCATTCCAATAATTCTTTTATACGACTGCATGGGAAAATACAAAGACAAAATTCTGGAACTTGAGTACAAAATCTGCCAAAAAACATTTTTTGCCTTTCTTAAAATGACCACTTATTGAAAAGAAAGGTAACAGCATGAGATAATTACCTGAAACTCACTACAAAATGATGGCAGAATTGAATTTGTTCTCCATGTGAGCTGCCAAAAGAGAAATAATAGTCACTGTTGAACCAGAAGAGCATATCTGCACTTTTCTCTATCAGTGTTAGACTGCTGTCATGTCTCCTACAACCTATATTTTGCAGGAATGGAGAAGCCACTGCTCACTACAAAGAGGATAGACTATAGACTATCTCTGCAAAAGGCTATTTTTCAATACCGAGGTGGCATCATGTGTCTCACTGACGTCTGTAACTCTCCAACTGGAGCCGCATTTCTCTTTGTGTTGCAACTTCTCATCTGGCAGCTAGCTGACGATAACAGATGGTAGGCATTAATAACTTCATCTCAGCGTAAAGCGAATTCATATCCGGCCTCTTCACGAGGTGTTTTCACCATGGGGAGAGGCAGGCAACAGAAGAGGAGGAGGAAAACAGGGGAGGCAGCCACCAAAATCTTTCTCTGCTGGGCTTGAAGCACAACTCCTTCCTTCCCTTATCCATCTCCCTGACACAAACACATAGCTATACACAAACACACACTCACAAGCACAGGCCTTAAGAGCTGCACAGCTTTTCACTTTTATGGGTCAGAAAACTGGAGTGCTGATTTAGTCATTATTTATGACTGGACGTGGTGTTTCTTAGATTGGGGAGGAAACGGCAGTGATGCAAATAACTCCAGAACTTTTCTACTGCAAACAACAAGCATGCGATTTGCATGAAAGTATGGCATGTAATGCATCTTCATAAGGGAGTTTGCTATGATGATTCCATTTGGTTTTTATTTGGTTCTTCGTAGGTTTGCATTGTTGTTTTCTGCTCCAGGGGTTTAAATTTAGCCTAGCATGTTTACTTCAGCTGATTTTTCTTTTTTTTTATGTTTACACATGGTCCTGATCATTTGAAGGATTGGTATACAAGACTTTTTCCACATGATCCAGCAGACTATTCATGTAAGTTAGAGCAGATTATACTTACTCAGAGCTATCAGTCAGGTACTTGGAAAAAACAAAACATTTTACAGGTTTTATTGACGTTGTCATCTTAAAAATCCTGACATTACACATGATAGCTCAGATGGATGTCAGCATCTCTCAGCTTTGAGCTTTGAGAGGAAACAGCATCACCTGAACTGCCTCATGTGCACCACTAGAGGCTGTCCTGTTCCTGTCTCACCTTGAGGTGAGCCCCTCTGTAGCTGAGATCTGAAACATATCATTCTAAAAGCAGTCTGTTGGGACTCGAGGCCAGTCACACAAAGTGAGGTTAAATCAATGATACAGTGAATGAGGGATGATGAAAGGAAAGTACAGAGACAGAGGGATTGAGAGTGGAAGGGACGAGCCAGATACAGTGTTTGGCTTGAAGGGAAAAGGGCTAGCAGAGAAAGACTTGATCAAAACCAGAGGTGGATAATTGAATAGTGCATGATATGATAAAAGATTAATCCTGTTTTCAGAAGACAAAAAGAAGATGTAACCCTGACAACAGTGGCCCAAATGGTGCAGTTCAGCGGAGGTCAATACACCATCTGACTCCCTGTGCAGTGATGGAAATTGGTAAGATTTAATCAATACCAATACCCTTATTAACTCCTTTCCAATTCCCCTTTGGATTTATCTTTGGGAAAAAAGTAAGGTGGCATAGGCGTTGATTTGAAGTTAGTTTGAATACACAGTGGTAACAGCAAACATAAAACAGGAAAGCTGTTTCAGCAGTCTGTCTGTCATCATCAAAAATGAATGAAATGAAAGAATATTTGTACAGTGTTCAGTTTCATGTCAGTCTTTTTGAACTCATTCAGACCAACTTTCATTTACCTGTAAGATGTAAGGACAGTGTTAATGATTTAAGATATAGCTGAAGGTTTATCTGCTCAAAGGTTTTTCATTTTATATGGTATTTTCTTTAGAGACTGACAGAATCAAGGTTTTATTGAAAAGTGATGCTTAAATCTTACCACGCTTGGGTTGTACACATGGGTTCGAACAACAATTTAAATAGAAAATAAAGAAAGGGAAAGGATTATCTGTTAGGATTCCATCATTGCGCTGATGTTAAATAAATTCTGTCATGGGCACACGAGGTTGGCTTGCAGTGGTACTGGAGTGTAGATTGTACAATTTAAGCTTATGTAGAAAACAGGATGGAAAATTCATGAAACTGAGCTAAAAATGTAATCGTGGTATTGGGCCAGACTCTTTTTCTTTTTTATGAGAACATGAGTTTGGGTGGTTTTAGGAGTAGAAAAATAAAACTAAGCTTTAATAACATCCAAATCTCTATTTTTATAAACTGTACTTTAAAACCTCATATTTATTAGAAATTGAAAACCACCTGATTAAGGGTTATGAAATCATCATGACTTAAACATTTCAATACCATCTGCATGAATATACAATAATTTCCTTTTTGTCTTTATGTGTGATAGTTACATAGAACGATTTCATCAGACATTTCTGGCCCTTCTACAATTACCTCTGCAACATTGTCATCTCTGTTCCTGAAATTATGCCAAACTTCTTTGTCCTCTATGTGTCTTCCTCTTGTTTAGTTTCCAGCAGTGTTTGCTCTGGAAACTTGAAACCATGCTGACATCAATCAACTAAAGTAATAACTTTGGACGCTTTGATTCTGTTAAACAATCCAGTTCTCAGATGGAACTAGTTTTCCCCTCTCAGTCCTTGCCCGGCTTGATTTAATCCTATCATCAGTTTGACTTTTCTCTCTTCATGACTTCCTCCATTTGGAATTTATATATAATTTTTTTCTTGTTTTGTCTACTTAAGTGAAGTGATTCAAAATCTTTCACATCTATATTTTGATGACGTTTTAATTTGATTATTTCCACCACTTTTGCAGGTAGTAATGGGAAGAAATTCCACATGGCTTTATACCATGTGTCAGTTTGATATTATAAAGTCAAATTTCAGCACCTTCTTCAGAGCTTAGAAATGTATGAAGCCCCCAGTGTTTGCATTGGTATGCCTGAAAAATACTTGAAATTCTCAGGTCTGTGACATGCATCATACACCCCATCTATCTTGTGTGTGTTATGAATAGACTTCTAAACTATACAGTTGTGTGATTTCTGTGCAGTGCAGATCCATTAATGTCACTCTTCCTGCTGTTGTGTTCAGAGTCAAATCTTTGAATATGTATGTGTGTACTGTGCTTTGAAACGGGGAATGTCAGGGTGACTTGCTCACTTTTACACCATGCAGATTGAAACTCTGTTTATTGCTTATTTTGCCATCTAGTCCCAGATGATTTTTTCCTTTTTCTCATACATACTGTCTGAACTCATGGTAACCATGGCATTAACTTCGGTATAGATAAAAGTTTAACCATCTCTTTTTGATTTTCCCTTCACTGTTAAGCCCTGACACCATCAGAAGGCTTCTTCAGAAGGTCAACAAGTAGAAGAGTTTCAAGTCTCTCTTATCTCCTCTGAAGAGTAAATTTTAATTTCAGTGATAGCCACATATCCCACAACCCAAAGATAATTATGAAATAGCACCTCTCCTCCATTTTGCTGAAATTTACTCTGGAAAATGTGTATTTGGAATCACAGATTGACATTTTTTAATTATTTTTTTTCAGTGAAAGCTACCATCATATTTATTGATTCATCGCTAAAAAAAAATAAATAGGATTATATCTGTCAGGGCTTTTTTCCCCCTAATGACTGGAAGCCTCTACTGATGCACACACATCTGCCAACTGCTTCCAGAATAGGAAAATATGAAATTACCTATTATTTTCCTCATAAACTTGGCTTTAAACTAAGCATTTTTTCTATCTTTTTTCTCCCTTTTTGATAAGCAGAGGTGTCTCAACAAGTGAGGCTATTTTAGCACAGCTAAACACTCTTGAGATTCTTTGGTTGTTTTAAACTCATTATGTAATAGAACTACTGAAGTTGGATTATGTTACAAAGATTTCGGAGCACAGCAACCTAATTTCAGACATCGTATCTCTCATCAGTCTGCAGATCTTCCTGCAACATGACTCTAAGTAGCTTCAGATTATAGCTTTTTGCACAGGCTTAGCTAACCAGAATGGAGATAACTAGATAACTGCAGGATATGATGTAAAGACAGGCAAACTACTAATTGGATAAATGTCTATTTTGTTATGTGTCTGATAATAATGCTGATACTAATCAGTACATTCAGTTCAACATGCAAAATGATTCTTTATGCACAAGCTGCACTATAGAGGGCAGAGTTTCCCTGCAGGTAGTAAGTGTTGACAGACAGGTGTTCACATCAGCACACAGCCACCCACAGCTCTACAAAAGCATGATTTTTATGCTGTCATTCCTGCACTTTTCACCGTGAAAAAAAAACAAAAGAAAAGAAAAGAAAAAAATACTTTTCTGTTGTCTCTTTCAAACTTTGCTTTTTCAGTTAGCTCTGTTCTGCGAAGTGTTTCCGGCTGAAATGCTTTTAGCCGCCCCAAACACAAGCAACGGAATCTCAAGAGGGGCTCTGACATGATGTTCTTTGATGTAGGAGTGGAGAGGGGGTGCAGTTTTACCTCTCAGCTCAAAGGTGGGCAGGGAATAGGAAATGGTATGTTTCTTATTGTTGGGTTGCTGTGAGTTGAACATGGCAGCACTGCATTTGTCTGTAATGGAGCAGAGTGTGATTGTGCATTATTAATGAGACGCATCTGTGAAACAAAACACTGAAATCTCATAAAAACAGGAAAGAATTTTAACTGTTGCTTTCCCTGCTGTAATAAGTGTTGAAGAGCACTTTAGTCTATACTTGTATTCTCCACGGTTTGTATCTTAACAGATTTTTAATCAACAATTTGCTTGATTTACGTTAAGTTGAGCTCTTGATGTCTTTCGCTGTAATGTGAAACTGAATTGTTTTCTCTTTACAGATCCCTTTATTCCACCTTTCACTTCCTTCTTATTTTAACAAGCACATTTTCACTGTTTCAAAGCAGAATGATCTCAATAGGACTAATTTCTTGCTCCTTATTTTCAGCTTTGACATATGGTCTCTTCCCAAGACATCAGCCAACACATTGATTGTAGGAGCACAAGTTGAGGGACAGTATTTTTATAATTAAGTCAGCAGGATCTTTCATTTTGCTTGTTAAAATGTTGAAATGACTCTCAATGACAGAAGTAACTCACTCAAATGAAAAGGAAAATATACACTTATCACATGCTCCATTGGAGAATGTGTCGCCATGTGGAAAACTGTAGTCGGTCAGACCATACTGTATTCATTTTTATACATAGTTGATTAATTATTTAGACAACCCATCATTAAGTTTGTTTTTAAGATTATTCCTTTCATGCTGGTATAGAAGCCGTGCTGCACAAGTATTTTATCCTTGTATAAAGGTCTCTTTCAAGATGGGAAGAACGGCATTATAATTTCTGTTGTTTGCTTTTACATCTTCAGTCAGTTCTGTCGGCTCGCGTCTTGATTGTTTTTTGTCCCTGTAGGTGTGGCATTACCCACTGCGGGTGCTTGGATCCTCTGGGAGCTGCCCACACATTACAGGATTTATAGTCATTTATATGATCTCTCCTTTCAAGCGGATTGGACCGGACAAAATCTCTGTTAACACACCCCACACCACAGGAAAATTAGACATGGGCTGTGTCCGAATGTCCGCCCTAACCCCTCATTCACTACGTAGGGCACTCATTCTGATGGCGATTTGGACACAAAGCTCACTACTTTCTCCCTTCTGCAGATCAAGTGACTACCAGCTGTCACCACGGCAACCCCGGACACCGTGAATATATCGTTCTAAATCAAATCCAAACTCTTAGGAGAAAATATATTACATCCTTAAATTGTGTTTATTTTTTTCTTTGTTGCAGATCTACTCATATAAAATGATGCTCTTAAATTTTATTTTAACCTGCTTTGATGTTCGTGACACTCCTCACCTGATGCGGCATCTTCTATCGGAGAAATGGTGCCAGTTTAACTTTTAGCATCTTCTTACTGACACGAATTGAACTAATAATAATAAAAATAACAAAACGGCAGATAAGAAGACGGATGGGGAGAAGGCTGCTTGTTACGTTAGCAAGACACCACGTTAGCTCCTGCCCGCAATGCAGTGTGGTCTATACTGACCTGTCTAGAGACCATCCATGCTCACTACTTTTCAAGATGCATTGTGGGTAATTTTGAGGCCACTACTTTTTTCTCTCTGGAAATTTGGACACCCCTACAAAATGGCGTGACCCCTATATAGAGCACTATGTAGGGGATAGGGTTAACATTCGGACACAGCCATGATGTCATTTGGAAACATCAGACGATCAAGCCTTTACTGGCTTTGATCGTAAAGGAGAGATCAGGACAAAAATCATCCCGATTATCCTGTAAACTCTAATTCTAAGCCCTGATTAGCCAGATTATTTTTGTAGAATGATTTGATACCTAAACATGAGAAAGGAAATGGGCTGTACTTATTTCACATGATTTCACATGATTTTAGCTCCTCCTGACATACAGTGTTGTCTAACAAATGTAGTTTTTCATTGAGAAGATCCTTCCATCCATTTACTGAGTCCAAGTTGTTTTCAGACTTCCTGACAAACTAGAATTGCTGTCCTTTTCCTTTCCAGTGACCTGTGCAGAGCTCCTAAATAGAACCGAGCCCTGGATCATCAACACCCCACCTCTCTTCCGTCTCTGATCTATTTCCCTTTTTCCTCCTCTTCTCATTGCTCACCTTTTTGACCTACCATTCCGTTCAATGGCGTCTGCCAACTGAAGCGTGACATTACATCAGTAAGTTCGCCTTTTGTCCGAGACGCAGGATCAGGTCATGGCTGTGTAGTACGTGCTGAAATGAGTTGCATTGACCAAAATGTCTATGTTTAGACCTTGTTATGCTGGGCTGCTACATTTTAGCTACCTCGACAGTCGGCCTTCACCTGTAGGACTTATTCTATTCAAGGTTTGAAATTTAGCATCTATCCAGGGAGTTTGCTTTAGAAGTGGAAGCACAGAGGGAAAAAACATACCAGATATACCTAGAAATGACTGTGACATTGAGCATTAAATGCCAAAGGAGGAACTTGTGTATCTTTTCTGAACTAAAGTGATGAGTGTTGTGAAGGTTCTAATATTTATTCGATTTTCCTTTCCTATTTGGAGAGCTATGGGGAAGGTCTCATAAATATTATTATAACATAAACTTGCAAAGACAACCTAATGACATTCAGCTTAGAAGTACAAGCTGCTCTGAATTTACTAAACTTTGTAAACGCTAAATGCATATATATATATATATATATACTGATCCATAGTGGCATTGTACAGGGATGTTGAAATGGACTTCAATTCCCCACAAGTAATCAGCTCTGACAAGTTTTGCAAAGCAAGAAAATGGAGTGTAAACTTCTGGTCTTAACTCTGTGAACTGCCATATCAGCTTTTTTATTTCTGCACATGCAGGGAGGTTTTTTGCCACTTTTTCTAAAATTAAGGATTTTAGTTGTGTAGTTGCAGAACTTCAGAAAAGATGTATACAATCCTACGTCACTGTTGGAAGGTGTGGTAGGGTAATAACTTCAACTGCTCTAGTTATAGATTGATTGTTGGATTAATTCATTAAACCATATTAGATAAAATCATTAAATAATATTGTATGTGTAAGCTGTTGTTTTGTATAAAGGAGCAGTCATGTGACTTTAGCATTTATCCAGGGTGGATTTTAGGAGTGGAAGCACGCAGCGATAATACTCACTAGCTATTATGTATATTAATTCCAACCTTAACCATGTAATTTTTCTTTGACTATATCCAGTTTGTCATTATCACACTGATGAAATTAATCAGTTTGTTAGATTACAAAGATGTCTTAGAGACATAAAGACTTGGATGATTATGAATTTCCTCCTTCTAAACTTAGATAAGACTGAGGTTGTTGTAAATGGACCTGAAAAACTCAGGACTAAACTGTTTAGCTATGTAATTACTCTGGAAGGCATTAATTTGGCCTCCAGTACTACAGTGAGGAACCTTGGAGTTATTTTCGACCAGGATTTGTCCTTTAACTCGCATATAAAACAGGTTTCTAG
>JBBBVU010000019.1:3744151-3758793 GCA_037177055.1 Atherinosoma microstoma
ATATATATATATATATATGTTATGTATATATGTTATGTATATATGTTATGTATATATATGTGTATAATATACCATTTTTCAGTGATGCACCCCCTATCGATGGCTAATTTGGCATCCATCTTGCATCCTACCTGTACTATGAGCTCTCTCCAGGCAGTAAAAGACAGTCTTATCTTGACTCTTGCTCTATCTCTGGCTCTCTTTTGTTTCTGCCACAGTGCATGTTCAAAACGACCGGTGTGTTTAAATACGCTTGTTAGCGCGTGACGCATGCGCAAAGCGAAACTCAGCTGCAACATCACACAGCATCCCTGTTGAAAATGTTCTACAGTGCAGTTTTTCAGCCTCAGGATGCTGACGGGCAGCGGCGGCTCCAGACATGCCCACAATAGATGTTGCTGCGCCATCAAACGAATCGGGAATGCCGAGTTTAAAGTCGAAAACTTACGGATGGCGTCTTTAAACCACAAATGCAACATTTAAAAAAAACATTCCTGAAAACACAACCAATGAGAAAAACAAAACCAAGACACAGCAATACTTCATAAAACAACCATCATGTTATTATTGTGAAACTGAACGTTGTTTTTGTAAATGTGAGACTAAACAAAGGAAGAAAAGCAGAAACACACAGCCGGACACAATCAGTGTCGACCCACTGATAAAGCTGCAGACTTCTGATCTGAAATCAGCCCCTCACCTGTTGGAACACCCCACCATGTTGCAGCTCTAATGTCTGAGTAAACAGTTTAGCACTGATTGTTCACTCACAAAGAAGTGTTGAATTACCCCCTTTTACCCTCCATCACCTCTCTACACCCCTACTGCATCTGTAGCTTCAGATTCCTCCCGCTCATTAGCTTAAGCTCTCTAATCATATCATTCCTCTGATAACGGTAAGTTGCTGTTTGTAAGGACTCCCCTGGAGTTGGTTTCCTCTGAGCAGAAAGTGAAAGCTAATCCTGGCTGTGGCTGTTTCTGGCCTCCATTAGGGGCTGTTAATGTCCATGCTGTGCAGGAGAGTTTGGAGACAGAGGGGCTGGGGGTTGTTTTTGTTTACATGTAGTTGCTGGTAAGTGCCCAGTGTAATGACCATGGGTGTGGCAGCAGCTTTATAAATGGAAAAGGCTGGTGGGTTGACAAGGCAGACAGTAGATAGTGGGAGTAGCAGCTGGAACGTCCACAGCGCAGCAGGCTTGGCAGGTGGGGAGAGGCTAACTAGCTGCCACGCGCTGCCTCACAATGATGTTCGAACATTCGCTGGGGACGCCTCTGGGCCTTCGCAGGAAATCTTCCAGGGTGGAGACGGCCAAGAGATTCTGGAGGGTGAGTGGGATTTATTCTATTTTATTTTTTCTAAGCAAATAGTAAGTTGTTTCTGCTGCTCTTTGTGGAAAGCAAGTCGCTTATAGAAAGTAGTTCCATAATAAACCAAATTAAACATGATGCACCTCTAATTTAACATGTGTCCTTGAAACACATCTTCCTTTCTTTTACATCAATCAGAGGAGGAAAGATAGGTTATCAGTGTGTCAAAGGAAGATCGCTATTACACACATTTCTTGAATACTTCTTAAGTCTCTTTTTGAAACAGAGCCTTGTCCTTATCACTCTTGGCAAATCAGATTGAGCCTGGAAGAGACAAACTCCAGGTCTCTGTGAAAAGCTGTCTTCTGAAAAAGTATCCCTCAGATCAAGCTTGTGCCGAAGAGTAGCCAGACTCAAAGTTTGTCCATTTCTTTAAAGGTTATCCCTGGGGAAGGGAGAAGCTAATGAAACCCGGTGTCATGTGGAGGTGCGACCAAAATGCTGTAGAGGAGGTTTGAAGCATTGCCGGAGAGCCAGTCAATATTACGTTCCCCCAGGACATTGGCTTTAAAAGGGTAAAGATAGACTCTTTCTGCTCTAAGTCGAGGGCTGAATACAGATAGCGATAGTTTAGGTTGCTCAAACGGAGCCTTTTCAGAATGAAATCTGCAGTTAATTCACAAGTGTGTCTTGATCCTCCTCATCATCTGTTCTTTGCTTACTTTTCCTTCAGCCTACATCAATCTTGCTATCTTTGGATACCCAGGAGCTTTCCCTTCACTTTAATCTCTATCACTCATCGTGTGCACAAGCTAAATTCTCCCATCTCACACCATCGACCTTTACTCTCCACTATTTGATTTGCACTATGTAGCACTGCACCTCTCTTGACTCCTCTCTGCTGAGTGTCAATCAGGACAGGTCTGCGTGGACGGCAGGCTTGACACTTCAGCTCGGACCTCTTTAGCGCCTGTTCGATGTGCACAGTTGACATTTCAGTCATTTTTAGATTTGAGAAAGAAGATTGGAATTTTTGAAAGGGAAACAAATCAATCCCAATCCTTCTAAATAGTTCATCCAGATCCATCCCACCATTTATCTTAATGAGTTGTTGTCCCCCTTTAATTTTAACCCTTAAACTTTTTCAAGGGCTTTGAAATGTTAATTCATGTGCATTGTGCAGATCAACAGATGAAAAAGTCCAGTATGTGTCATAAACACCAGCTTTTTTTTAATGTTTGGCTCACAAATTTAGATCAAAAGCTGTGGTAAAGGTAGGTTTTGTTTAGTTCTTTGTTTCTTTGTAGCCAATAGAGAACACAAAGTTAACGTCACACATCCGTTTATGTAGATGCCACATTGTATTCACTCAGGTATGTTCTCAGGCTGTCTTTGTAAGCACAGAGTTTGAATTCTGATTTAATCATAGCATAAATTCACGAAACTGTTGTTTTATTTATGCATTTATTTATTATCATGTCCAGTATTATGGCTGCAGAATGATGCTCTGGCTTGTGTGTACAGCTAAACAAATTGGCTTGACCAAGAGGGGAGCTTTATGGGTGTAAAGAAGAGAAAGGAAATGAATCTTTGTGGGTATCAAGTTCCCTTCGAATATTATGTTTTCTTTTTTTTCATTTGTTTATTACTGAATTACATATTCATGATGCATAAGGAACAAAGGATGGGGGGAGGAGGATATGAATACAAGAAAAAGCCCCGGAACGCAAATGATAGAAAACAAAACCTATTGAATCAAAACCCAAACAGGAGAAAACAGACCAGCTGTTCATGTAAGAAAACAAATCAGAGAATCACCAGAAGCGCCTATAGGTGGACAAACTAAAAAACATGAACAGCAACGTAAGCTACGAGTATATGAAAACATGGCTTGCTGCTGTTGATTAAACCTACAGGATAACACAATAACTAAAAAAGCACATGTGTCAATGGATGTTTGTTTGTCTGAGTGCAAAATATGGAAATGAGTTGTATATAATGATGAGTGCTAACATGCAAATGCAACCGCACATCGTCCTAGGATCTACTTTAGTAAATAACCTAATAAATGGGGATTGCAAGGGATCAGATTTCAGGACTGCACTGGCCTGTTCATTTAGTTGATCTTGCATTCATCCATTTCATTTTTCTACTCCCAGTAAGCTTCATTTTTCTTCTTAGTTCTTTCTCCATCTGCTCCAATCCTTACTCAATTTCAGCCAAACAAAACAAAGTCTAACAAGGCAACAATGCTCTTAAACAAAGGAAACAGGAGCTCATTCCTTACAAGGTAGCGCCCCTGCCTCAGCATGCAACACAGCATGACAAACCTTCTCTTTCTCCTTTCCGCTACTTTCTAACAATACAAACAGCCTGATTTACTGAATCCAAACCAGATAATGGAAATATTTCAGAGTCACATTTTCTATTAAACAATATTCTGAAAGTTTGCCTCAGTTTTGATGACAATTTTATGGAAATACAGCTCATATTTTGGTGTTCTGGCCCACAGATCTCGCTTTCACCATTCTTACAAACTTCATTGGATGCTGTGTCTGGAGAATCTGCATGTAGCAGATCATTAAGCAGCTAAACGGACAGATTAACCCCGGTGGAAACCAATAAAGAGCTGAAAGGAGAGTGAAAATATGACTATTTGTCACGGCAAACAGCCTTGTGTGATGTGTTTAAAACTTCTACTGCTCCCCATATGAGGACAAGAAAAAAAGATTCCCCTTTAATACTTTCATTTCTGAGTGAAATTATCCCTTCACAATTCAGCTTTTTACCAAATCAAAAACCCATCATGTGTGTTTTTCTGAGTAAAGTGCTGTCAGGGTTTTGATAATGATTGCACTCGGTCTAAAATCTTAACTGGAAAAAATTACTGAAAGTTGTAAAAATCTATACTTGTAATAAAGTGATGAGCAAAAGTGATTAAAGCTTCAAACTGTCCGTGATGCTCCTTCTCCCACAGTTCTTTAATAGGAGCAACAACTTGCTCATCTCAGTCAATCCAGCACAACATCATTTGTTATCATGACACATTACTTTTTCACTGCCATCCTCTTCAGAACTAGACAGTGTAGTAATCCATGATTAATACCACTGTGATAAATACAGTTTGAGTACTATATCCCAAGGTGTTTGCATTTTGACAGTTTCTGATATATTTTGCTGATCCAGTGAGTCTTTTTGTTTCCTTTGGCAGTTTAAAAGTCAGTGGGTAGCATACAAGCTATTTCAGGGTCCATCTAGTTTTGTGCGCTGAAATCTATCAGAGGAATTGTTGCCCACTCCTCAATAATACCTATGGACAATTTTCTCTTTGAAGTTTCTAAGGCAAAGTTTCCTTTCCTCTTTTTCTGAAGTCAAGAGTTTGTTGCAGGCTTTTACAAACATCACATCAATCCAAGTCATAGGCAGTTTTGTCTATGTCTGCAGTTTACACATGTTCACATCTTCCCCCAAAAAATTCAGATATTAAAGATTCTGTGGCCTTGTAGATGCTGGCTCGCGGCATGAAAATCAGTCCGTATCTGTGCAGAGTTGCAGAGAGTTATCTGAGTAGATGCTGAGGCATGAAACAAAAAAGTCGCAAGATTTGAAGATGATTTTATGACATGAAGATTTTCAACCCTTAAAGCGCTTCAGTTGTTATTTGCACTTCTGGCTGGTTTTGCTGTAACGCATTAAAAAGGCATGATGGTACAGAAAGAAACAAATTTTGCCCACGTTATGTTTTGTGTCATTTGGAGGTAGAGCAGGAACAGATGGTGAGAAGGCAGTCCATGGTAGTTCTTTTAGACTACTGACAAAGTCTAAAAAACTCCTGATAATGTAATTTTTATTGCCTTAACACCTAAATCTGAGGATAAAAACAGTAGTAATGAACCTTTATAGAGTCCTCCTTACCACTGAACTCTTGAATGCAACATTTTGGTAAGACAATGGTGGAAAGGTGCCAGTCAATCATCTTATCATATAAACACACAGAGATATAAGAGGAGATTATTTTTCTCATTTTCAGTCAGCAGACTGAGCTCATGCTCAAAGCATCATGCATAAAAGATTTAATTTGCTCACATTTATATAAAAGAAGTTCCAACTTTAGTAAACCTGTAGATTACATACCGAGACTTAAGGGGTTATTTCTGTACGCAAAGATCCAGTTCTCTGAAACGATTCCTGTTAGGTATCATTGGTCCATCAGATAGATACTTTAAGATACTAAATAATCACTGACAAATAAGGATCCATAAATGTTTTTATTAACTATGAGGTACAAGTAAATATACAGGCTGTACTCTTGGAAGATAGGTGAAAGCTTAAGGTTCCAACAAAACAGTTTTCAGATTGTGTCTTATTTGCATGTTCTCTGTGTGGGTTTCCTCTGAATGCTCGAGTGTCCTCCCACTGTCTGTAACATGCATGTGGTGTAAACCAGTTTGGTCTGATGGCTGTTTCCAGTGTATATATTTATGTACCGCAGTTTAAAGGTACATTTATCAATAGGGATGCAGGCTAGTTTTGCCAAAGGGTAGATGACGGATATGAAAATATGTTGATTTTAAAGTTGCAGTGCTTGTACCTTACAATAATGTGTAGTACAATTTACAGCATCCATATCATGTTTGGGACCTTTATTTTACTTAATTTTCTTATTCTGTATCATGAATTAAACTTTTAAATGGAGTTCATAATAGCCATGACATGAAAGTGTTTATACATATTTAAGTGTTAGATAACATAATATGTATAAAGTTCTAGCCCCTCAACATCCCTTCTATTATTATAAAGTGGATTTCTTTCTATATTTATTTTGAATCAAACTGATCAAAATTATTTCTGAATGCTATTTTTCTTGTACAAAACTTGTCTTAGAGAGTCTAACAGAAATAAACTAAATGTAGGTGTGCTTGTTCTTATATGAGGCTAAGCCTGGCCCTGTTACAGGTAGTGTGATAAAATGTCTCGATGTGAAAAATAAACTAGTCCATATGAATACTGCAACCAGATAAACTCAAATTCTATGGCTGTACCAAAGGTGAATATACAAGCAGTGCAGTAAGAGCAAATTTAAACACTAACAACGTACAAGAAGAGGCAAGTTGGCACCCTGCTCTGATTAAATCGCAGCTGCCATAAGTGACAGGCTGGCTGAAGTTTTATACCAGCTGGTGCAGATAATCACCTTATTTTATTGGCAAAAAGCGCTGAGGCACTAGGCCACTATGTAAACCACTCCTATTGGTTTACATTGTGAAAAATCGAATTAATCAGGTCCAGCAATGGCCACTGTTTGGTTTGGTTTAAGGGAAAAATAATACCTGGTTAGGGTTTGGAAAATCCACTTTTGGGTACAGATGGAACCAGTAGATATTTCACATGCACTTTTTCAGAGCACATTACCTGACATACATTATCAGGGTTTCTTTGAGTTTGCATCATCAGAACAAATGATATTGCCAAACTAATTCTACGATGAAAGTCGTGATAAAAGAAGGTGCTTTACACTTTATGGGTTGTTTATGTTTGAAGAGAGTTTTAAAAAAAGAAAGATTCTTTAAAACTTTTGGAAAGCATTTAACATCCATTTCGTGTCAAATGTTCAAGTTGGAAATGAATAAAACCCTCTTAGCAAAACTGGAACTCCAGGTTAGCTTGTGTATTGAGTAGAACTGACCTCATAGCATTAGCCTCCAATGGATTTTGCACAGTTAATGTTTGTCCTTGGTGTCTTTTGCTTTGGTGTATTTCTCCTGAAGTTTTAGCTGCACATCAGAAGTCTGCATCCGTTTTGTTTTTGAGCTTCTTCCTCCTTCATATTTGATTTCTGATTATGTTCTACCCCTCCCCAAGAAACCGCAGTTGCCTTGGAAGAAAAATGAGCTGAATTTGAGTTTGTCTTGGTTGTTATATTGTGAAATCAGATTTCAGCTGGCATTGCTCTACGCATCCTGACAAGATGAAGTGCATAAGTAAAAACACTCCAGAGTTCAGAGGGCAGTCCAAACTTGCTAAAATATGTACAATATGTCCAAAGTCAGTGTGGAATGTGCACTGTAAGCTAAGTGACAAGGAAGGGAAGGGGGGTATAGAGAAACCAGAGCAGCATGCCATGGATCCAGTTCATTCAGATCTCAATTTGAATGGTGGTGTTGTTAATGCACAGTGAATTTAAGACACAGTTGTTCATTGGATGGCGAGGGGTCAGAGATTTGGAGCTGTTGGGGACTTTGTTAACTGTTTAGTTTTGGATGTGCTGTGCATCCGACCGAAAAGGTTGATAACCTCTCTGAAAGACATTGTACTCAGCAGATGATATTTGATTTGCAATTCCATATTGTTGCTCACCATTTTTCTTCAAGATGAATGCTTGTTATGCATGGCTGCTCTCTGTAACATGATGGTAGCGGAGGACCATGCAGTGTTCCTTGTAGCTTGTTCTGTCTTTTTCATCAGCTCATAAAACAGGAACAATGCCTTTTTACTTCATCTATCAATGCCCTGCTGCTTGCTCTGCTCCCTCCTTCCGTTTCCTGCTTTCTTTCTTCATATCTTTCTCAGTCTTTTGTTGGAACGCAGGAGCTGACAGGGAGGTATTGTGTGCCTGATTGCAGTGAATCTGTATCAAATGTCATTGAAGTATGTCACTGGTTTCCTCTGCAGGAGAATGTTCTAATAGTTGTTGAATAAAATCTTGTGAGTTACCTTTTATAAAACTACCTTGAAATTGATTAGCTTCCTGCAGCTATTAGTAACTGAATTAAACTGTATAACTGTATAAGGTTACCAGATTACAGATCATGAAGAACCCTTACATCTTTTGCTAAGAGTTTGATCCTGATTGAAAGGATCTGCTCAAATATGATATATTTATATTGTTTATCTTTGATTTTAAAACCCCATGTAGCCCTACTCAAGAATATCAGGAATTTATCAATTTGTAAAGTGGAAAAAGTGCAGAAGCTCCACCTAAGACTGTTACTGTGAATACTTTAGTAATGAGCTTATTCAAAAAAGGCATAAAGTGATTACACATTATTTTAAACAGTTTGGCGTATTGTTTTTGTTTGAAGCACGTTTAGCTGATTAAAAGAAAAACTGCATGAAAAAGTTTGATTTGCTCTCAAATAACTTTTTATGAAGGTCTCAGACCTTTAATTATCCTCTTTGGCTGTAGATTGTTAATAGTCGTGGTTAGAAAAGGTCAGATGATGCGCATTTCAAAGTTTTATAAATACTCTGACTCCTTGAACCTTTTTCTGAAAATTAGGAGCTATGAGCTCCTCTAAGAGGCTGACTAGCTTTCTGATGATTACAACAAGTGATGCCTACAAAGCAAAAGATCAGTGGATTCATTATCAAGTAGCTGTTTCCTCAGCTCATAATGCCACTTCACAGAGACAGTGGAGGTCAAGTTGAAGTCTGAAAATCCAAGAAAACTTTACAAAAAACTGCTCATTGGACTGCCAGAAATACTTATCAAAAGTCTCTGTTGAGCTGCTAAAGACCTTCAGGAAGACTAATCAGACTCTGGAATAATGGTGCACTGTTTGCTCATCTGTGCGTAAACTGTGGGAGGAAGAGCCGGCTAGCTTGAAATATTTAGTGTATATAGTCACTTAACAACCTTTACAGCTTGAACATTGATTATGCGGATGCAGGACGTTGTCTTTTTTTCTTTTTCTTTTTAACATTGGGCCATCATTCATGTGTCTGACACTTTATGTATACATGTAATTTATGACCCACTTAGATGGGCTGTTTTATAGCTTCATACAATATTTATATGCATTGTATATTCAATCTCATTCTTAGGTTATGGTCAGATTAGGGAACCTGGTTTGTACAGTGGTGTCTGTGTGTATTGATGGAGCTATAATGAGGAGGAAGACATTTTAAGACCTCACCTTTTATCTGTGCTGCCAGGATATGTCTTTATATGCCTCCAGCATATCTTTTTGGGATGTTTGACAGGCTGTGTGTCTCATTCTTGAGCATAAAATACCTGAGGGACACTTAAAGGTTATTATTACTGATACTGATATCAACTTGAACTCAAGGATGAGCTGGTATATGGTATATTTTGGTCACAGGTCAGTGTTTCTGTGACTACAAAATGCAAGGCTTACATTAAAAAAAAAGAAAAAAAAAAAAGAAGAAAAATCCACCCTTGCCCCTGACCATGTCTTAGAATAAGGTTAATAAAACCTCAGATGAAGGATATATTACACAGTGTCAGTATTTATTTAAGAACTATATCAAAATGCAGAAGCAGTGGATGAAAAGCCCATCATCTGCAGGTGTGTCTGGGATCAGTGTTCTGTTGCATGACCCAATTTCAGCCTGTCAGAAAGATGGCCTCACATTTGAATAGAGAATACTTTGGTATACAGAGGGATTCCTGGTCGACTCAATGGCTGCAAAGTGCCCGAGTCCTGTGGCTGCAAATACTTGACAGTAGGACAGTAAAGTATTTTTGCTGTTGTGTTAAGTTGCCTCCAAATGTGCTGCTGTGGATTATGACCTGACATCTTCAGTTTAGTCTCATATGTCCAAAGGACATTGTTCCAGAAGTCTTGTGGTTTGTTCAGATGCAGCTTTACAAGTCTAAGCTGTGCTGCCATGTTGTTTTTAAAGCCTGTTTACACTCCCTGAATGCTTTGCAAATCAAATTTGCAAAGCATTTTGAAATTGCACATTTGAAAGGGAATTATTAAAGAGGAATTACATATTGTATTCATTAATTCAATATTAAATCCTGTGATTTGAAAATGCATTTTCAAATCCTTTTTGAAAATGCATTTCCTAAATGGTTTACCCTTTCCGTGACCCTTCTGGGCAGTGAAAACAAAAGGTTAACCAATCACAGCTGCTCGACGGTGTGTCCCGCATGGTACTCCAGCTCTCTCATTGGTCAGTCAATCAGACTTGCATCTTTGTCTTGCTACTTCGCCAATTTGGCGAAGTAAAAAGACAGAAAACCCATGAAACTTGAAGAGAAACTCGTCTTCTGGATGCTGAGGATGCTTCAAAGTTTCACCTATTCTGCAGCTGTCTCCTTACAGTGTATTTGTATTATTGGGATCTGTACTATCAACACGGTTAGCTAGCTGTTAGCTAGCTGTTGAAACCCAAGTGTTGCTTTCTTAAACAATGAGAGAGCAGGAGTACCACGTGGAGCACAACATGAAGCGGCTGTGATTGGTTGAACTTGGTTTTCAGCGTGTTCAGGGCCCAAAAGAGTCCAGAAAAGCTAAATGAAGACGGTAAACCATTTAGGAAATGCATTTGCAAAATGGATTTGAAAATGCGAGGGGGAAAAGAAAATGGAAATGGAAAAGGGAATTACTTTTTTAAATGTATGATATGGAAAGGTATTTCTAACCAAGTTTATGAATTGTGTCATTTAATTCTGCTTTTATCAAGTTTGCACGTGTTTTAAGAGGCATTAACCTTTGATAAATCAGGGCCTTAGACCTTATTTAGCGAATATATTTCATTTTTAACAGCTATGTGAAAACATGCGCAGCTCTTCACTTTCCACTGGGAATGAATTATAGTGGGTGAGATGGCAAATGTTGCTTTACTAAACCTCCAAACTGTGTACAGTTTGTTGACTGGACCGTTCATCAACATGGGTGCTGTGTGCAACTGGAGGTGAACTGTGGACCACTCGGCTTCACAAACTGATCCCCTGCAGCACTGGTATATTTCGCAGCCCAGTTATTCAGTCCACTGTATGCTGATAAAAGCCTGTGGGTGCACTTTCCCTGCATTCACAGGCTGACAGAAATACAATAATTACATGCTGAGAGCACACGAAGGACCAACGAGCTGGTAACAGGCGACCAGGAACTTTTACCTGGCAGTCATGGTGCTGACAAGATCGAGTGTATAAGGAAATATCAAAATAATTTAATATTTTAGAATGTGATCTCATATTTGTAGTGCTTTATGCGGATGTATAGGCTGTAAGATCTGGATGTAATGACCCAGTCTGAAAACCACTGGATCCAGATCATCTCATACTTGGTTGGAATCTTCAAAGAGGTCCCATAGACTAATAATAAAATATAGTTTAGGTCTCAGTTACAAAGTTTGTTGAATCAGCTTTCAGATTTCACTCTCTAGCTCCACCCTCTTTTCCAAATATGGTCAAATTCTGAATTCACAGTTGTTCACTGACTCGCTGCATGCATAAGGGCAGGGTTGATGGCATTATCATTATTAATTGATATGATGATTTATTATTTAATTATTTATTCTAAGAAATGAATAATGTGTAAAATGCCCCCAACGAGTCCATGGAGCACTGAATGACATCTTCAAATGATGGGTGGGCGTAATATCTGAAGGCCGAGAACTGGAAAGCTTTTGACATTTTAACTTAATGAATAATTCAAAATGATGAGATTATATTTTTTTCAATAAGAAATTTTCTAAATAATGGTTTCAATATTATTACATCTTAAATATTGTGATAGAACTAAAAAGATCAATTCTAGTGAATGATAATGATGAATGATGGATACAAGGACAGAAAAATAGAAAGACAATTGTAACAGTGTATAGTAAAGTACAATAGTTTACCACCTATAGACTGGTGATTGTATTTATGAGTAAAACATCATACTGAAGTGTATCATAGTGTTAATGATCGTGGCTGGATAAACCTTGTTAGGGTCTTAAGTGCAAATATTTATTGTTTTAACCCCATACTGACCTACTCAGTTCATGTTAGTTTATCTATTTTTCCAGAAACCCAAAGCAACCTCTACAGCTGAAATTATTGCTCTAAACAGTTAATTGATTTAATGTCAGTAAGCCTTAATTTGGCAGGAAAATTCCAGCTGAATAATTATTGAAGTTATTAGAGCAACATTTGACCCCGTGGCCTTTGTAGAGCAGGATCTGCTATTTATCTAAATCAGATAATGTTCCGCCCATTTTGGGTGAGCATGTGTTGGACAGTCACTCCCACATGGAAGAGTCTCTTAATTATTGATAATAGTTCCAAGATGTCTGTACAACCACTACAGATCATGTTGAAACTAAACATCCCCCCACACCACTCCACAAACTGGGAGCATTTCTGTTTACATGCTTAACAAAACATGCCAGAACTAATGAATGAAAACGTGAACCCTGAAGCATAAATCACTCAACTATTGATTTCTTTTTAGTCTCGAGTCCTCTGATCATAAATATAACATCTCAGAACTGCTTTAGCCTAATACTTTATCAGGTGCACCTGTTCAACATGTAGACATATAGATGACTTGCTGAAGTTCAATCTGAGCATCAGGATGAGGAAGAAAGGGGATTTAAGTGACTTTGAACACAGCATGTTTGTTGGTCTGAGTATTTCAGAAACAGCTGATCTACTGGGATTTTCATACACAACCATCTCTAGGGTTTACAGAAAATGGTCTAAAGAAGAGAAACTATCCAGTGAGCAGCAGGTGTCTGGACCAAAATGTTTTGTTAATGTCAGAGGAGAATGGGCAGATTGGTTGGAGATGACAACAGCAAGTCAAATAAGCACTGGTTCCAACCAAGGTATTCAGACTAGCATCTCTGAACACACAACACGTCCAACCTTGAAGCAGATGGGCTGCAGCAGCAGAAGACCACACCGGGTGTCACTCCTGTCAGCTAAGAACAGAAAACTGAGGCTACAATTCACACAGACTCACCATAACTGGACAATAGAAGATGAAAAAATATTGCCTGGTCTGATGAGTATGAATTAGGTGGAAACATCATGAAGGCACGGATCCATCCTGCCTTGTATCAACAGTTCAGATTGCTGGTGGTGTAATGGTATGGGGATATTTTCTTGGCACACTTTGGGCCCCTTATGTGGCATGGTTTAACCACCACAGCCTACCTGAGTATTGTTGCTGACCATGTCCATCCCTTTATGAGACCAGTGTAGCATCTTCTGATGGCTACTTTCAGCAGGATAGCAAACCATGTCACAAAGCTCAGATCACCAACTGCTTTCTTGAACATGACAATGAGTTCACTGTACTCCAATGGCCTCCACAGTCACCACATCTCAATCCAATATTTTGCTCTTTGGATGTGGTGGAACGGGAGATTCTCATCATGGATGTGCAGCAACTGTGTGATGCTATCGTGTCAATATGGAGTAAACACCATCCAACACCTTGTTGGATCTATGCCTCAAAGATTGAAGGCAGTTCTGAAGAAGAAGAAAAAGAACTTCTACCAAGGTACTTGGTAGGAGAGGTAAGGTGGACCTGAGAAAGTGTGAGTGTGTGTTATGAGATCCTATAATTGACACAACATGGGACTACGGCAAAAGACTCCTCATCAAAGATAACTGCTTGTATCAAACTGTAGCCTCATCAAGGTGAAAAGGGCCTTCCAGCTGAACTGGAACGATGCCAGCACCTTCTCAAGGGTTTTTATTTTGTTCACGTTTTCACCCAAAACCTCTCAAATTCACAATAAATCATATCTGCTTTAAGTCTCTGCAGTAGACGCTTAGAGAAGGTTTTGCCCTGCTGTTGTTTAAGCTTAACATGTTGTACTGTTGCAGCTTAAACAACACTGTCATAACTATGTGTTCATTATTTTGAACTTTCAGCTGTAAAGCCTTCATGGTCAACCTAGTGACGTTATTTTTGTTAGCAAAAACAATTTTTATTTTTTTACTTTCACGTACTGACATCGGCCTGAAACAAATCCACTACAAGCAGCCATCAGCTCACTTAATTCCCTGTCCAGCTCTATAAACCCTGCTTTTGTTACTGACAAGTGTGCGAACCGTTGACTAATCCAACAAATCGTCTGTTAATAACAGGCTTCGACACTTAAGAGGCTTTAGCCAGCTGGTGAAAAACCAAAGCAGGGCTGTTGTTTTTGTCACCTGACAGATCTTTAGGCTACAGGTTTAAAGGGAAAGTCATTTATCTCATGAGGCCTGTAACTTCCTCTCGATAAGAAAACACCCGGGCCTCACTTAAACTGCTGTAGTGTCCCTAGAAAATGCAATGTGGACTGACAGAATTTCAGCAGAACGATTTTGATATTAAATTTTAAAGATTAAATGCCAAGAGCTTCTGTGATTTTTTTTTTTTTTATGTTTTCTGACATTAAATCAAATTCTTTTTGGATTCCTTGTTACACAAATGAAATAAGATATCTGGATATATTAGCTTTTGGTATTGGCGGCATATTCAATTCAATTCAATTCATCTTTATTTGTATAGCGCCAAGTCACGACAATGTCATCTCAGGGCGCTTCACAGACAATCAGTTTGAGCCAATCTGATTGTCATACATTGATTCATACA
>JBBBVU010000019.1:3774573-3817576 GCA_037177055.1 Atherinosoma microstoma
AAGTGCAGCTCAGCTTGTTGCTGTCAAACATAGAGGGAAAGTGATGGTTGGGCTATGCCACAAGTGAAGAGCAGGAGAAATCCACATAGACTCAGCTTTACAGAGGACACATATGTCATATTTCATGCTTCCTTTAAGAAAAAACAAGTATAAGCTTTAAAAAAAGAATACTGTTCAACCCTATTTTGGACTGTGGGTGGAAAAATAGCCCACAGGCTCAGAAACATCATGCAAACACCATTCAGAAAGGTCAAGCAATGCAACAACCAGTTTCATTTACTGGAAGGGAAATGCAGCTACATCATACAGTACAATGCCATACTCATGAATTACTTAACAAGTTTGAACCAATGGTTTTAGGATGGTTACAGTGCTTTCTTGGAGCGGTCTAAAGAAACACTTCCAATTTTTGAGCCAAACATCAATGACCGACTTCACTAACATCAAATCCTTGCAGCAAGATTCCAAAGTGTGATGACACCAGCCTTTGGACAAGAGTTTAGAAAATCACATGAGTTATTGTGCGGATTCTTTTTGGTCATAAAAATAATTTAGAGTGGTCTACAAAAATGAAATTGAAAGAACTCGGACTCAGACTACTTTATTGTCAATTCCATTCTCGAAAATGGAAATTTGTCTGATTGTATTCTGTTTTGAAGAGAGGGATGAATGAATGAATTATACTTTATTGATCCCCGAGGGGAAATTGCATTGTGAAGCAGACTCACCTTTATTTTTATGAACCTTACTGTACGTGGGACCATAAACTGCATTTATCTGAACTGAAAATTCAGCTCATGAATTCAGATCATTTTAATCCTGACAGCAGCATAATGCCTACAGAAAGCTTTCTTTTTTTCTTTGCCTTGTTATCGCTTTCCTCAGTTCGTCTTCCTCCACAAGTCAGACTTTACTCCTGTCCTTAGCAGACTCACCCTCCACTGCATGTGCACAGCTCTGCCTGCCAGGCCTGATATTTGTCGCAGAGTGCATTTACTCATGAATACATTCCAAGTAAATTAGTTAGGCAGGTTTTACCCCGGCCAATCGGAAATTCCTCCGCGGCTAATGTCTCTTGCTGGGGAACAATTGAAGGTCAAGTCATCCACCTCAGGCAATTCAGCAGCTGGCCCATTGCTTGATAGGAAAATGAGTACTGTAAAGGAGGGAGAGTGGGAGGGAGACAGACAGAAAGCTGGTTCCTGGCAGTCAGAGATGCCCCCTCCTTTACTACTTCCCCTGTGATTTCTCCTGCTGCAAACAAAGCAGGTTATTATGTTCAATTATAGTGTGAAAGTGTTCAGCAATTACCCATCAAAGCAAAGATGACTTTACACAAATCCTTCCCACCAGTCTGCAGCGCAAGCTAAACAAATGGTAACGAACAGCCAACACAGAATATTTAAATCTGTTTTCCACCGGATTCTGTGATGTTTGTAATAAAGCTGTCAGTTCAACACCTTACCTCATGTAGACCTGGGTCTTTGCTTTGTAAAGTTCACTGTGGTGACCAGGCACATTGGCTAATGTCGCATTTGTTTGTGCTCGGTAAAAAATCATGTGGAAATGCAAAACAGTTTTCACCGGGATGAACATCAGTCTACTGTAATTTTGATCTAACTTTGGATTGTATTATTGCTCAGTCTCAGCTATTTAGTTTGTAAAATCCTTCTTAAATCCTCAATAAAAAAAAATCCACAAAGAAGAAATCATGCACTATAGGGCTATAATCCACATTTATAGGTCTTCAATGAGTGTTAAAGACTTCTAAATGTTGAATTTTTATGTTTACGTGTAGATTTATCACAAGTCATTATTTCTCTTCATTTCCAAACCAAACGTGAGATTGGTTTTCAGTTATTCTCTCTGTGTACAGTCGTTGCTGTTCAGTTCAGGGTAGATATGTCTCCTGTTTAACATCTTCTGCCCAGAGTGCTCCATTTAACTCATCAAATTTCACTCTGCCTGCACGCTAAAATTCCCCCCCATCTGCACTTTATTATCAACTCTATTCAGGCAAAGTTCTTGTTATTAAAATCCACATCATTACTGATATGCAGGGGGATTTGACATTGAATCAGAAAAGCTTGATGAAGAGTGATTTTAAACACAAATCTCTGCTGCTGAGGTTATTCGGTTTATCTTTCTGAGAACCCCCCCCCATCATCCAGTTGCTTATCTTCTGTCTTCGGAGATGAGAAGTTTTAATGAGTTATTTTATTGCCTGCTTCAAGAGAGCATCCCTCTGCTAGCAATCTCACCTTTAATATTTCAAACCACCCCACCTCATCCTCATACAAAGGAATACTCCATAGGTATAAGCTGCATTTCCAGAACTCCTTCACTTCTGTAATTACTTCGTAAATCAGTATCTTGACTGATTTGTTTAATCTTCAAAGCTTTAGACAAAAGTCAGAGATTTTATTATTAAAGGTCAGAGGTGGAAAGTAACACATTTTATTTACTCAAGTTACTGTAATTGAGTAGTTTTTGTGAGTAATTGGTCATTTTCAAGTATATTTTGATTTTGATCCATTTCGCTACATTGGAAACTTCCCTCGTTACTTAGTTAAAAAGGTAAATGCAGGGGGAAAAAAAGCATGAATGGGCATTATGCGGATTGTCGATCTCCGCTGCCAATCTACCTCGGTGACGTTCGGCGTAACGCCAGTGCGAGGGGAACGCCCGTGCACGTTTGAGCGGGTGGAATTCTCACTGATGATGGCTGGTGCTGGGAAAGAGATGGAGATGGAGGAGGCTGAGGATTGCCAAGCAGCGACATTGAATTCCCTTGGAAGAGATGAATGAGAAAACAAAGGAAATCCTTGGCTTGGCCATATCTCAGCCAGCTCTTTGTGTTCAAACGCAAACATCATGCAATGCAAAATGTGTCTGCCCCACCAGAGAGAGCTGTCTGCTTTCAAAACTTCCATCAACGAAAGTATGTGTCAGCAAGTAGAATACATGTGCTTTTGCCCGTGTATCCCAAAAGTTATATTTGTTGTTTAGTTAAAACCTTCCTCCATTAAGCTAAATGGGCCTTCATGATATCAATTATAAAAGTAACTAAGTAACTTTTACTCAAAGTAAATTTTAAATTAAGTACCTTTTTACTTTTACTCAAGTTGATTTTTAGATGAGAATTTTACTTTTACTGGAGTAGAATTTAAGCAAAGGAAAGATACTTTTACTTAATTACAATTTTTCTGTGCTTTTTCCACCTCTGTTTAAGGTATAGAACTGCTTTGGCGTCTGCCTGTGGGATGTAAACAAAAATGTTTCCCAGCTTAATTTTCAACCCATTCAACATCTTTTTAAGCAGCAAGACATGCTGCACATTATGGTAAGGATATAATGGTGCTGCTGTTTGTTACACAACTTAGACGTATGTGTCAAGTAGAATGTGGGTATCACAGCTTACAAGAGGATCCAATTGCCTTGGTAACCTCACTAAGCATCCTGCAGCATCAACTGTAATACACTTTGTACTTGTCTTGCCAAAGAACTAGTGCACTTCATACATAAAAAAAATACAAAATTAACAAAATAAATCTGTTTTAATTCAACATTTAAAAAATCATGGTATTCATCAGGTCTTAAAATCAAGTTAATTCAACTTCAGTATGTGAAAAACTAGATACACCCTTACCGCTGCCAGAAACAGCCAACTGCACTTGAGCACCTCTGTAAAAGCTGAAGTTTTTGGGTAATTTGCTGGTCTGGAGCATGAACACAATGCCGAAGAGAACATTTATCAGCAGTTATCTAAGATAACAAGAATCTCGGTACCTTGCCATGTCATGACTCTTTTTTTAGTATGTGCTGTGTATTCATGAGCGTGTGCGTGAGTGTGTGTGTACACGTGTGTTGCATGTGTGTGTGTGGGTCTGTATATAGGGGTGGGAGGGACACGTAATTTTATCTTTGTGAAGCACTTTGTGTTGCATTTTTTCTGTATGTAAAGTGCTATATAGATAAAGTTTGATTTGATTTGAGAAGCAACTGTTGCTACCCATCAGTCTGGGAAGGGTTATAAGGCCATTTCTAAAAATTGAAGCACTTCTTTCTACAGCAAAATTATTCTTAATTGGAAAACATTCAAGACAGTGGCCAGTTTTCCTAAAAGAGTACATCCCAGCATGTTCAGGGTTTTAATATTCAGAGAAACTGCAAAAATCCCCAAGAGCTACAGGAGCATGGTAATTGTAAAAGTTTAGATAGTATAATTACAAAAGGATTGGACAGGTGTGGCTTGTTTGTAAAGACTATCAGAAGAAAGTCTTTTTCTCTGAACAAGAACATGAAAGTATAACAGTTTTGTTTGTAAAATTGCATCTGAACAAACCAGAAGACTTTTTGAACTCTTTCCTATGAACATAGAAGACCAAATTGGAGATGTTTGGTCATAATGTAAAGCATCACGTTTGGAGAACCAAACAATGCACATCAGAATAAACATCTGTAGAGGAGGGCTGGTGATTTGGGCTTGTTTTGGACACATTGCAGTCATTAATTCGGCTGTAAACTCATGAGTACTAAAGCATTCTACAGTCAAAATGTGAGGCCATCTGTCTGACAGATAATGCTTGGCTGAAACTGGTTTATACAACAGGACAATCATCCCAAGTACAGCAGCAAATCTGCAACAGAATAACTGAAAGAAAAGAATCAAGGTATTGCATTGATTCCTTTAAGATCCAGACATCAACAAGGTTGAAATGATGTGGTGAAACCTTAAAAGACAAATGCATAAAGAAGTATCTGTAAACTTCAATTGCTTCTGAGGTTTTACTTAACTTATTTAAGGATCTGATAAGGACTACGTTTTTGGTGGTGAACACCACTTCAGTGTGGCACTAATCCAAAAAGTCATTCAAATTTCAGCTATGTCATCAGCGTCCTACTTGTGAATATCTTTCCTGCATTAACAGCCTTTTCCCCTTTTGGTGGGGTTAGGGAGCACCCTACCAAGCTGAACGTCTACCTCAGCGCCACCATGCACTGCTGGCCCTATTAGAAACCCAAGGGCATAGCTAACACAGCACAGAGGCTCAGGCAGTGATAAATTCACAACAAAGCTGTTCTGTGAGGAATGAAACTACCATGGAGGTTGAAGGAATGAGGGACGAGTGGGAGAGTGAGACCAAGTAAAGGGAGGGGAAAAAAAGAGAGAGACCTGGTGTGATAAAAGGACATGTGGCCCTCTGTGACAAATGTTCTCCCGACTTGTGATTTATCATGGTTAAGAGACTGAGAGAGCAACACAGGCAGCAGCTCTAGCTAAACCAGTGCAATTGTGGTTAATATAAATTACATCCCAATAAAAAAAAAGGTATTGTTTTTCTTTTGTCTGCTGTTTTTATGTATTTATTTATTTATCTCACCCATTACCATTACAAATTGTGTTTTAAAGCCATAAGGAGCCAGAATATTGTCGCGTTTTAACATTTTTACACCCTGTGGTTTATGATTCATGTTGGCAAAACTGAGCTTTATCTTAACGCTCCCAAAATAAAAAAATAAAAAAGAACACAGTCCGGTGGCCCTCTTTTTATTCCTTTAATGGAGCATGCTGCCAGAATGTAGGGAATGTTTCATATAAGCAAGAGCCAGGTTGTGCATTCTTGTAATCACACAAAATTGCAAGGTTTTTTTTGTCTATTGTGATATGTGAGGAAAATGTGTCTTTCCCCATAGGTTCCCAATCATTAACAGTTATGATCCCTAAAGTGAAAAGATGCTTTATCACAAACACTTTCAACAGATTGAGAGGGCAGGTAAAGTCCTCCCCTTTGAAACTACTCCATGGGTCACTGGTGCAAGCTTTTATTATGACCTATAGTAATATTTCTGAATAAAGAGACACCTCTTTTTTATTTTTTTCCTCTTTTTCCTTTTTTATTTTTTTAAAGAGAAAATTATTCAAGATAGCAGTGAAGAAGATGTAAGGCTGTATGTGGCAGCCTACATGAACATGGCTGCAAGGTGATGTGTTTATCCATGTTCTACCCCTCCATGCGTGGATTCACTCTGGCTTCATCCCACAGTCCAAAACCATGCTTGGTTAGTTAATTGGGGGTTCTAAGTTCTCCCTTGGAGTGAGTATGAGTGGAGTGGTTGTTTATCCCTCTAATGGACTGGTGAGCTGTCCAGGGTGTACCCTTCCTCTCACTCCCCGTGAGCTTGCATTGGAATAAGCAGGCATAGAGGATGGTTTGTGTTAGATTTAGCAAAAACATGAAATCTACCCTTGACTATTATTTTTTAACCTAATCTCTAAAAAAAAAAATATATATACAATTTTTTGAAAGTGAAATTAACCACCTGTGTTAAACAACATTTCCGTTGGCAGAGATAAGCTGGCTGCATCATCATAGCAGCAAACACTTGTCATGTTAACCTGTTTGTTTCAACCAGTTAAACAAGAGTGTTTTTATTTATTTTGTCACACTCATTTTTTAGGTTTCATGTACTATATTCTTTATTCAAAGAAAACAAAAATCATGGTAGAAAAACTCTGCATTGTAATATTAAAACATTACCACACATAAACATTATGGTCTAAACAAGGATGCTAACCTTTTGGTTGGCTTTTGTCTTAAAGTGTCTTTAAGAAGCTATAGGGATTTTTCTCAAAAGCTGCGTTTCCATTACAGCTTTTCACAAAATAAAAGCTATATTTCTGAAATTTCAACTAATTCCATTGAATGGTGTTTAGCGTAATTCGCATGTAAGCCGTAATTCACGTAAAATCTCGTCGCATGAGACCCCACTCTGAGCAAGATGGAGATACAAAACATTTCATGTTTTGGAGCATGTCGCTGTTGTTTGTTATCAAGGATGTATGCTTATACTTTTCTGTTTAGTTATTTGTAAAAATATTCCTGTCTCCAACTCAATTTATACACTCCGAGCCATCTTTACTGTAAACAAACTGGTCATGTGACACTCCTACGTCACATCCAGTGAAAATGCAAAAAAGGTGTTTCCATTACACTTTTGCGAAATACTTCTTTATCGATACATCTGAAAAAACCTCCTCCTGGGAGCGTAAAAACGTTTTTTTTGCAAAATTTGAGAGTTTTTTTCGAAATGTAGGTGTTTCCATTATCAGATTTTTATTGCGCTATGTAGGTTTTGCGCAATTCTAGGGGTAATGGAAACGCAACTATTGAGGCACCCCGTAACGATAGCTTATTCGGCATCTATGCTCGGTTAACTAAAAGCTGCACCCTCAGAAACGTCCAGCAACAACAAAACCAGTTGTTTTCCTTGTTTTCGCTGTGTGGTGTTTATTGTTGAAGCTTGTAGCAAAACATTCAGCACTAAAAGGGCAGTTCCTCACAGCTAACTTTCTCTGCTCCAATGTCACTCCGCTCTGACTCAGACCTGATTTGACCTCAAAGGGGCCATGCTGTTCTTTTAACACAGTTCTGCAAACAGCACCATGTCTCAAAACATTAAGAAAACACATTATCGTACCAATGATATTTCAGAACAACACAAACATTAAAGGGGTCACATTGTTTTCTTCCCTAGGCTTTGCTTTACTTTTTGGTTTTGTCTGTTTAGTTCTGTTTTAATTTAGAACAAGATGCTGTCTTATGACCCAACATGAAATGATGGGTTGTTGCTGACTACTGTCACTTCTCTGACACTCAGTACAGATGATTCACAGTTTGTCCAGAAAAACAAAACAAACAAAAATGTGGCTTTGAGTGCAAACACAGTGCAATTATTATTATTATTATTAATAACATTGTTATTATTACCTCCGCCAAGGCGATGGTCATATATTCAGCGGTGTTGGTTTGTCTGTCAGTCTGTTAGCAGCATAACTCAAAAAGTTATTGACGGATTTTAATTAAATTTTCAGGAAATCTCATAAATGGAAGAAGGACAGAGTGATTAGATTTTGGGGGTGATCCAGATCACTGCCTTGATCCAGGAATTTTTTAAGGATTCTTTACAATGGGGAGATAGGGATAATTTTGCCATTAGGGCTTGGGGCACAGGGGTGCGGACTGGCCCCCCCGGTGACGGTGCGGGCCCTATGCCTGTGGTGGTGGGGGGCTTCCCGGGGCAGGCGGTTGCTGATCTCGGCCTGCCGGGGCCAGTGCCCCATGGCTGCGGGGGGCTCTGGCTGAGGTCTCCCTGTGCCGCCTTCCCGGGCGGGCGCGTGGTCTCTCCATGTCAGGGGGGCTAGAGTCCGTGGTCAGGGGTGGCTGCCGATCGCCCGGGTCTTGAAGGGTTTTGGCTTGCCTCTTACCCCTTATTCTCTACTCTGTATTTTCAACGTGCTGTCACAGTCACTGTGTTGTCATTTAACTGTATCTGTATCTACCAATGGATACCCTCAGCTAGTTTTCTTTGTGTGTGTTCTTAGTCTTTTTTTCTTTTTCTTGCTATTATTATTATTATTATTATTATTATTATTATTATTATTATTTATAATAAACAATAATTTCCCTCTAAGAGGGATGAATAAAGTATTTTTCATTTCATTTCATTCATTATTAATAATAATTTATTTATTAATCTTTTGCCTCACTGCAAAAAATGTGGAATGTTCTCGGTCGTATGTCTGTGTTTGCGTAGTGTGTTTGTAGTCCAGCTGGATTGCATTGTTTTCTATATGGTGGGGTTTTTTTTCTCTCCCCGCCAACCCCCACTTGTCTTTCTCTTCTGTTCTTTTTTTCTCTTTCTGTCCCTACCGGTCGAGTCCAGCAATAAGGTGCAAATTCAAAATAAAAAAGTAAAATAAAGATTTTTTCAAGAGAACCTTTATAAATAATAAAGCTCTACTTGACAAAGTCAATTTGCAGCAGCCAGACAATCAATCTGCTTGCTACAATGCTGGACCAGACAGGTGGGAAAAAAACAAACAAAAAAAAAAAAAACCAAATATGATTGCTGAAGAATGTTGTGATGCAGACTAAACAGAAATCCCCATAAATCCCTGTGAGTTTAATTGTTTTTGTTGAAATTCTTATTAACAAAATAAGTAAATATAATCAATTTGTAGCACTTAAAAGACTTTAAAAGCACTTCCACTCTGATTTTTAGGTGTAAAACAGCTGCATGATTCTCTATTTAACTTTGTCTATTTGTTCCCATCTGCAGTGTCGCTCCTCAAAGCTGCATTTGCAAGTAATGACGTGTTATTAGAAATAAATTGCCGTACAAGAATAAGTCCTTTCCAGTCACATCAATTTGTAATAATGATAGGACCCTGATGATATTTTAGGCCTATTCAAGATCATTTGCCAATGGATTCTGCTCTTACAGTCTTCTGCTAAAGTGGAAAAAGCCCTTTGTGCTGGTATTTTTCTCTCCAGGTCCCCACTTCCCGGTGAAAGGAATTCTGGATGTGGCAGTGAAATGCTCTGTTGGAGCTGTCCATTCTGTGGTGCTGAAATCTATTTCAGCACAGTCAGGCTTTTGATGGTGCCTGGATCGGTATTGGGAACTATCCTCTTGCCTATTGCTGAAATGTGTTAGTCCTACACTGGCCTTTTAGCGGGGGTCTAAATGTGTGAGCGAGTGCTGTTTGAAAGTGTGTTATTATCCGACGTGCAGCAAGACGTGTTAGTCCTTGAAGAGGTGATGTGCTGCTGCATCAGCCACTTATCGTCCCTCAAAGAGCATGTGAGATAGTGTCATCGTTCTTACTTTCTTTGATTACTTGGTTTCGAAATAACCAAAATGGGTTTGTTCTGCAGAGGGAGCTTTTTTTTGTTTGGCGGTGAAATGTTCAGCTTTATTTATGTCTTTGCCCCCCAAATACACACACACACACACACACACACACAGATGGGCCTGAGGATCATTTCAGGAAGCTATTCACAGTCAGATCAGTTTTTGAAGCATATTATGAGATGCAGAATAAAACGCTCTGACTCACAGCAATCCTGAGCAAATCCCATTTAATACACAAAGCAACTGCTGTTGCCATGACAATGGAGTCTTTCAAAAACAAGATGATGTCCATGTGGCGTTTAAGAATATGTCATTAGCATTTAGTAGCTCTGGGGGGGGAAAAAACCCCAAAAAGCAGGATTTTGAAATGAACAGGGAGTTGAACATTATCAATAGCCCAGAAACAGATTGTAGGGCGCAAGCGTTGTCCTCATCAGGGCTACTGGCATTCTCGAGCTTTGATATATTCAAAAACAAATATGTTCATAAATGAATACAAATCAACCAACTTTGCATCCTTATTATTTTTCAATACAATTATAAAGTAAAACAAGTGTACTATATAAAAGAAAAAAACATGAATAAATCTTACACTGGGCACAAATACTGACATCCTGTTTTAATTCATTTAAGCTTTCCCCCTTTAGCTGCATTAAAGTCTACATTGAGAGCAATTTGTTTCCACTTTCTTTTCTCAAAATCCTAAAAACAGGACTCAGAAAACATCACAAATGCTATTGCCACCTAATATAACAGTTCCAAAGGCAACAATTCTATTACCAAAAGTCTTGACAGTCTTGTTGTAACAACTTGAAACATTTTCAAGATTTTCAGTCACTGAAAGTAGCGTGTAAAAGGTTGTTGCAGACTGGAAGATTTAAAGAGCTTCAGGCTGATCCTAATCATTCTAGAAAGGCCACTTCACCAAATATCACACTGCTTACTGAACCAAGTATAGATGAAAACCCAGTTGGATAGCGCTATTGAAAGAACGTGTACCAACAAGAAAATATGGGTCTATCCTGCTTTGGGTTTTTTTTATGCCTGTGTTGCTAGAGGTATGAAAATAGTCAGAAGATTACAAAATTGATATTTTATCCCATGTCAGAAAACTGATTTTCATTGAATGCCTTAGATCTTCTGGCAAGACGGACACCTCCAACAGCAGCTGAGACAACTGAAAAAAAGAGGAGATGACCATTTCAGACTAACTGAGACTGAGTTGTAACCCAGGTTCCATTAAAAAAAAAAGAGAAAGATAAAAGCTGCCATTATAGAAATGACTTCTACAAATGTAAGAGTTTGTATTATTACAAGAAAACTTGCACGAAATACAGTGTTTTATACATTTGCCAGCCCAGTATCCAGCCAGTGTCATTTAGTGGGAGGTGTTAGTCATAGTAGGAAATTTGCTGGCAGGCAATTGGCCCATAAATAAAGAAGCTGGTCACACTAAGACCAGAACTGTCACAGAAGATCACTGCAAGAAACTTTGAGTTGGCAACATTAAAAGTTGATTTTACCAAAGCCAGTGCAATCTAACATTGATAAAGGGTATCAATAAATACATATTTGATTTGGATTTCATGGGGGCCACTGATTTGGTCCAAAACTATGAAACCAAACAATAAACATGAGAAAAGTGTAGATGATAGCATCTATTGGAAGTCTGAGTTTTATCTTTCTGTAAAAAAAAAAAAACTACACAGAGAGGGTAGGTTAATAAGGGAGATGCTGAAAACTTTTTCCCCACTACAGATATTTTCTGTCGCCGGATGCTGGAAATGGAGGCACGACTGTGGAATCAGGCTCTGTTGACATTTCACAGCTGAGTTGTGTGACGGCTGATGAGTCATGCCTGGCATAATGTGCTGTATGCCGACAAGAGGAGAAACGGCATCCTGATGCATCCCCACTATCTGTTAGGGTGATGGTGCCAAGCAATATTCGTGCAAGGAGAGTATGTAAGCTGTTTCGTATGTAGAGGGTGCAGGGTACAGATGGGAAAGCAATTACTTATTTCCAATATTATGGTACTTCCCATGATGTGTCAAACAAATAAGAGCAAAAAAATTGAGGCACACTGTCCTATGATGTAACACTTGCTTGGGATTTTGTGTCTCTTCGTGAGAGTCCCAGACCTCTGGTCTTACGTCAACGCCAGAGTTGTCACTTTGTATTGTCAACCCTTCTCTGGGGTGATATTGGTCTTATTTTGCTACCATGCCTGCTCCTCCATGTCTTATATAAATCCAAATCATAACTCACATTCCAAGAAGGAGCACCCAGCAGCAGATACTTCCTAATTCATTTATTCAAAACTAGTCATGGTGTGATATAGTGCTAAACAACTTTTGTTTCTGAACCATTCCATTAAACTTCTTTTCTATTCAACACACTGAGGACTGGTTGTATTGAAGGATTTGATACAGGAATACAATAACATTGATAGATGGCTTCGGGCATATGCAATGACAGACTATGTTCTGGGAGAGTGGAGCTGCCTGTATCTCGTATGGTAAAAATATTCCATATTCTCCACAAACGGGTGCATTGGGACACATTTTCTAGTATTTGATGTGTGCATGCATGAACTTAAAACCAACCAGGAACCAAATCCTCAGCGAAAAAAGCAAAAGCAAAAACAAAACAGGATGTACGCAGTTGAAATAATCAAAGTTAGCATACTGAAGTGGTGTTATTTGAGGATTACATGCCGTACTTCTCCACTCTACCCGCGTGTGAGAGGTTTTGAGAACAGACTTCATAAAAAAAACTGATTTTCTTGAATTGTGCTCAATCTCTTTTGCATTCACTGATGTTAACAGATTTAAAACTTCAGCTCTCCAAATATCTAATTTTAAAAACGCTGTTGAGCTGACGCACATGCAGAAACAACTTTACTTTAGTTAAACATCTCGGTCTGACTTTGCTTTGGTTTCTCTTCCTTAAGTTCAATAAAGGGAAGAAACTTGATGTTGAATTCAATCTTATCAGACCTGCTGTTCATCCTTTTCCCTACACTTCACCCCCCTCTTATTTTAAGCTTCCACTCCTTTATTCCTTCCCATTTTCTTTTAATCCTCTTGCATGTGAAAGCTATTTGAATGCATGCCCATCAAGTAATAAGCACCAAAGACCTGGCGAGTTAGTCATGAAGTCTCTTGGCTCCATTAAAGCTGCCTCAGTACACATGCCAGACTCGAATGTTGCAGGTTTACTTTGAGACACCGATTTAACAAAGGCAATTATTTCAGTAGATGTAATCTACATCAAGGAACCATAATTTTCTTTCCAGAGCTATATTCAGTGCTGAAATAATGAATTGATGTTTAGTATTTTAAGATTGTGACAAGTAATGATTACAGAGAAACTTTAATTAGGCAAAAGTGCTTTCAGTTCGGGAGGCTGGCTGATAGTTTGCCATTGGCAGTGAAATGATGAGGCAGAAGTGAACGAATGGCTCCATTCATTTGGGCTGGTTGGCACTCTCACTCAGTCAGTTCCCAACTTTGCAGGAATGTGTATTTAAACAAACTCACCCCTCAAAAAATTCATCACCAGCTTCTTCTGTCCATTTGTCAACATCAGAGGCGAGAAGTTTGTACGCTTAGGTGGTTATTGTGTTTTTTGGCTGCTGTTTGACCAAAAGGGCTTTAGCCAAAAGTGGCCATCATTAGTTTGGAGCTGATGGATTGGCTGTTAAGAAGCTGTTTCAGATTCATATATCATTCTCTTGATGGTGAGCACAGACTTTGTTGCTAAAGAACGCAGCTAATGATCTTTGGAGACAGAGGCAGAGGCTGCTGCAAACAATGGGCGACTTTCATTCATCTTCATAGATCAAAACTTAGAAGTAGCGTTTTTTGTTTTCTTGTGATATTTGGTATGAATTCAAATGCAAAGATACAGATAGGAAATGTTTTTTTGTTTTTTTTTGCATTTTTCCAAAAACTATAAAAAGCCTTTTTACATTATAGGCCAGATTTTTAGTGCGGTGGGCATAATGTCCGACAAGTCCTTCAATCAAAACAATCAAATAGGTTGTTTGTTCATTCCTTTAAATACAACACATATTCCATTTTCAAGAGCCATAAAGTCTTCTTGAGAAACACGAGAGATGATGGATGGTGTGGTTCAGAGGCTGGTGCAGTGATTTTAACTGTACGACAACACCCAGATAGGACAACAGTTTTGAACTTTTTAGTTAATTTAGTAACTCAGCAACACTTTCAAACGCTTTCTTGAGTTTGGTTAGGGTAGAAATGAAAACTGCTCAGTTAATGTTGGAAATGTTTTGTGGTTAGGGATAACCATTAATGCCACCTTAATGGACTTTTTTTTTTAAAGATGACACTGTTTCACTTCCTGGTTGGGTTTAGGCTATATCATCACTTGATTAGGGTATGTCATAAAACCTACTCAGTTAAGGGGTTAAAAGACATCAAGGTACGATATTAAATCCATTATTTGTGCTGTGCCACCATTAGTATTTTGGTGCCATTGATACCATGTTGACACTTTTCATGCAGTTGTTCTCACAACCACAGGAGGTCAAACTGCTCAGTTACGTATACCAGACTAAATAATCTCAATAACTATTTAATAATCTACCATAATTTTGTGCACAGACGCCTTGAAAAGCATGATCAAAATTCTAAAGTGTCAGTATTTCATTCAGTGTTGAATAATACCAAATTCATGTGGTATATAACCAAACAAGACAAATCCACAGAAGCACCAACCTCTTAAACACACAGGACCCAACAGATCTGCAGCCAGTGTCCTCATTCTTATCCAGGGCACCAGATAATACAGGTTTTTAAAGCTTGTTGTGTCTTGAGAAGATGAACAAGGTTACATCGTGGAACTGTTACAAAAAAAGCCCACAGCAATATTAAGTGGAAATGGCGAACACAGCGAGCATGATTTTGGAGAGTTTTCTTTTAAACAAACAGATTACTTGTAAGAAGATTAGAGGGCAGGCAGTAGGTATATAATAAAGAGACCTGAGTTGGAGACCACTTTGGGGAATTAAATTTTCCTATTTTGCATTTATTTCTCATTTGCAGTGTTCAAATTTCCTGCTGTTCAAAATATAGTCCACAACATGGTGTTCCGGCCATTTTGTGGTGCAGTTCAGAATGTCACCATCAACTTTTTATCTTCTGTATAGGGCAGTACACACTACGGTTGTTGTGATACTAAACTTTCAAACTTGATACCTATACTTGGGATGGTGCTCAGTACTCGATACTAGTAAATAGAACAAACAATAGTTAAGATGATAAACATCTTATTAAAACAGTGTTTTCAATTCATATTTTGCAGAAGCCTGAGGATAAAGTCCACATAATATATCAAACAGGAACCTGGTCCATTAAAATGTACTCAGCAGAAGTTTTGTGTGTCTGGTGATTTAGTGTATTTCCATTGTTGCTCGTTGCTGTGTGAACCATGTCCTGACATGTTATTTTGTTAAAGCTGGCTGATTTATTCTTCAAGATAAACTGTAACAGCTTTAATCTCATAAATGTCATAGTGCTATTATTAGGTCAAATTTCACTTTATTTGTGCCAATTAGCTACTCATTAGCACTATTAGCATGCTAACAGAGTTGCAGATTGTGGTCAATATGATCAAATCAATAAGGACATGTTAGTAGACTGTTATTATAATGGGGATGTTTGCATTTTATTTTTAAAAAAACGTATTTGCTTAAACAGCTTCCAAGTGCTACTGACATAGCGGTAGCATCTATAGCATGGAAATTAGCTAAAAATATCCCCCAGTTTCTCAAGCGAACAGCTAACTATTCTGTTGGCATTGATAGTTTCCCCTATGCAACTCAATGTGGAATATCTCCGGGGGATGATGTACTCATGAATGAAAAGAAAACTTATAGCGGAAATTAGTTTGATTGAAAGTAAATTACACACTTGTTTTAAACAACACAAAACAATAATATCTCATCCAGGACAATCTGCTTTTTACTCTGTTTATGAAGAACAGGCTTTATTTTTTCTTCTGGCCGTTGTGCTCTGCTGGTCACATAGAGCAACCCTGCAGATATTCATATGGGACTACCAGGTAATTGATTTCATCCAGTCGCCACCTGACTTTAATTAACAGTGCAGCACATTCGTTGCAAACCTGCAATATAAAGAGTCAAACTGGAGAGTTGGGTATTAATTAACTTTAAGTACATCTCAGAACAAATCAAAGTAAGTCATTTCCTCGCGGTGTTTAATAGTGATTGTACAACACCTCTTGCAGATGTAATTAATTGAACAAGCCCACGAAACGAGGTCTTGGTCATGAAATGTTAAGAACACGGAATGGTTCACATTTACTGCAATGTTGAGCATTTTTTCCCTTTATTTAGTCATTTTGTTAGCTTCAAGCTTGAGCTTGATTTAAAACAGGGTTGTTGTTTTTTTTAATCAGTTCTGCAACTCAATTGCCTCTTGTTCAACGTCAGGGTTATAACTTTTTACAGCCACTTATGTCGTTATTCTAAACATTCTCATCACCCACTATTACTTGAATACTTTTCCCTTTATGAGCATATTAAATCCTGTCATATTGCACTAAAGCTATAACTCTAGTTTAATGCAAGAAAGTTATGGAATGGGAAACTTTTGGATGGCGCTGCAGCAGCTCAATGCTTTATAAAAGTGCTAAGCGATATAAGTTGATTTTGTTAAAACAGCAGATAGATGAGAATCAAACACTCGTTCAAACTGGAGTGTTAGACTGTTTTTGTGCAGTTGAATATTTTATAACCTTAAATTCCTCTTGAGTGTAAAAGAGTTGGCACTTAATTTCTGTGTATGCATTTTTAATTGATTCCATTCACCATGCGGGTCGGGGGGCACGCGCGGATAGAATGTGGAATAGCTAACGCGGAGTCCCGCATCAGCTTCTGTCTGCCTCTCTTTCTCAGTTGTCTCCACCTCCTTCCACTGGCTGATTCCCCCCCTGCCTTCTCTCGTCTTTGAGCTGCGCCTCCTCTCCTTCCACCACTTGTTATTTCACACCTTTGCTCGCAGCGAGCCTGCACGCGCCGTGAACAGATCGTTTTCTTCCGCTCCCCTCCTTTTGGTTCTCTGCTGCACCGGTGTATCTTTTCTCTCTCTCCCCCTCTCACTCTCTCTCTTTTTTTTCTTTTTTTTGCATTTGCTCTCTACTCTATCCCCCCTTTTTTTTTCCTTCTGCCGGGGAAACAACAGTTTTCTCTCCCCCCCCTCCCCAGCTTTAGGGAAAATCATGACCACTGCGAAGGAAGGCAATGCACCGTCGAAAGCGGCTCAACAGCAAGACCAGGTACCGATGAGCTTTGCACTCTTTATGCATTGCTGTTATCATCATTAACCCGTGTCACCCTGCTTTGGTTGACCAACATTTGCACCATAGGCTGCAGAGAGTTTTCTTGCAGATGAAATTGGTTTTGGGAGGCATAAATTGGTTCGTTTCTTACAGGGACTTCAAGTCAGTTGGAAGTGAGCGCAGCTTTACGACTGGGGGGATTTTACGGCTACGGTTATAGTAGTAATGATTATTATTGTTATTATGCAATGATAACTATGCAGTGACACGCATTGGAGACATTGAAGCATTTGTCCATCGGTGCGCTTCACCTTGCTGCAGAACGCGCAAATCGGCTCAATTGACCCAACTTTAATCCAACAGAGCATGTGGATGGGCCTGTAAAAGTGATTATAGCATGTATTTTTATTGGCATTAAGTCTTCACTTCACCCTCACTCTTTCTAATTGAGTCCATTTACATGTTCTGATCTCTTCATCCAAGCTTGAGTCTACTCCGGTGTGAATCCTGGGAACACTGTTGCATGTCTGTGTGGTGCATAGTGTCTCTTTTCTGCTTTATCCACGTTCTTCATCAGTCAGTCAGTAATGGAGCATCTGCTGGTCCGCCTCCACAGAGGCACCTGAGCCTGAAGACTAGCCCAAATTATAAAGGGAATTCGTTTTAGTAACCTATGAATATTTCATGATTTGGAAAGAAAAAAAAGAGAAAAAAAAACTCATTGTCTACTATGCTGTGTTATGTGAAGGTTAACAATACAGATCCTCTTCCAGTGCAATTACGTGCCTTCTTCCACCTTGTCTTTGAGAGTTTACAGATTTGAGAGAAAAACTGGAGATGTGTGAATGTTGCAGTGTATCTTCTCAGTTTGTACTGCGTACAGTGCTGTGCAAAAGTCTTGAGCCGCACCCTCATTTCTTTATACTGCTGGAAAACCAGAAAGTTGGTGCAGCAGGCTTATTCTACCTCACGCAAACACAAATAGAGTCAATAGAGTCTTTACAATTCTGATGAGCTTGAAAGTGGCCACCTTTATTCTTCAGCCCAGCCTGAACCCCTTTTAGAGAAGATTTCTTGTACTTTCTTTGATTTCTCAAAAATAGTTCCCCAGACTTCTAGAGGGATTTTCCAAAGCTCTTTTTGGATGTTGGCTGCCTTTTGTTTTGTTCTCTGTCAAGATGATCCCACAGTGCTCCACTAATATTGAGGTCTGGGCTCTGGGGAGGATCCATCACTCCATAAGACCTGTTGCCAGTGATGTTCTAGTGCTTGTGTCATTTGAAAGACCATAGCCTTTTCTCCTTGTTGGAGACGGACAGACGGATCAACTGAACGTCCATGCATCCCACAGGTCCTGTGTCAGGTCATTTCTTAAGGACATCACTTTCAGAAACTGTTAATCTGCTATTTTTATTTTTATTTATTTTTTAGATCAGTCTGTTTTTCTTTTCTCTGTTGCTTTTTTGCGGTTTCCTCTGTTTTTTTGGGGGTTTTTTTTAAGTCACTACACGCACCATCCTGAGACATAGCAAAAATACCATTTTATCCTTTCAAAATGTGTTGTCAGTGTTATTTTTCATGGGTGCATCTAAAGAAACGAGAACAAAGGCAGCAAGTATCAAAGTTCTTAAAGATGCAATTTAGAATAGATTATTTGCTAGTTTTTTATGTGTAGATACAGCACTGGGTTCTTTGAGTTAGGTGCCTTCTTGAAAATCGTCTGGTACAAGGGCTGGACTGAAACTAAGTTGAAAAAAAAAAAAAAGCATCCAATGTCCAAAGAAAAACTGTAAGACCTTCAGAAAGGACTATTGCTTGAAACCACTTTAAAAGATTTCAAAAGAGTCTGGCTGCTTTGAAGTAAAACATGAAGAAATGAAGGGTGGCCCAGAACTTTTGCATAGATGAAACCAACAGATTTTTCAGTGTTTCATAGTAGTGATATGTTGTCCTGTTGTCATGAGCACACGTCTGCATCCTATCGAATGTTAAAAAAAAGGTTCATTAAAAGAAAAAGAAAAATCTTGTTTCTCCCTCCTGAGTCTCCCAGCATTAACTATCTCTTTTGATGGCATCTGTCACTGCCACCCTCCACCTGTGCACCGCACCTGTCTAAAAATGACAGAAAAGGTGAGAAGGACACTCGGCTTTTATCCAACCAAGCAGACAGTCTTTCTCAGCTGAGATGTAGCAGCAGACTGTCAGTCACCCCCTTAGAGGTGCTCAAAGGTCCAGCATCATGTATGTTCTGCATATGTCTGCACACAGATTATGCAGACATAAACATCTCCGTGAGCAGATGGTGGTTTCTAAAGTTAGATGATGCTGAGAGGTAAATGGATGGAACGTTGGTCAGTGATTTTATAGGTACTTCATAATTTTTCACGCATCTGTGACACTCATAAAAGTGAGGTTTGTTATTTATAGTGTTGTCGTTGTAGTTTTGAACAGTTCAACAAAAGAGACATATGGGGCTTTAATTGTCACAATTATTGTGGAAATGGCTGATGGCAGTAATAGGGCTGTCCACATCCATTTAGCAAAAATGTTGTTTAACTAAAACCCTTTTTTCATTTCTAATTTCATGTCATTTTTCACTGTATCAGATAAGCCCGCTGCTTATATAATGACTTCTCTTCAAAATGTGCTCTGCTTCTTTACTTTTAGACGCTCATCACATGGACCATATTTCGATTTGGATCTATTGACATAAACACTATAGTTAGTAGAAAAGAACAAACACCACAGTCCAGTAGAGGTGAGAATCTTAAGGCAATTATGATTTGATTGGATGTGTTTTGAACCAGTTTGATCGAACATGCATCGAAAAACGATCATCGATGCAGCATGATAAATCTTTTTTCTTTACAAGAAATCTTTTGGTGCTTTTAAATCGAAGTATTGGTAAACATCTAGGATTAATTGACTTTCAGTTTTATCAAAAAAGCAAACAGAAGACATGCAGAAAGGTTTCATCGACATGTTTGCATATTTCTAAAAAAAAGAACCAATTGGGGAAAAGAAAAGTGTGTATAGCCAACTATGCTTCCATACGCTAGATCTTAATGCAGATGGTGCCAGACAGATTTTTTGCTTAGTTCATAGCACACTCAATTTTGCTATCTTCCACAATTTTATTCCACTATTTTTGTGGACATTTTTTGGTTTTAACCCAAATACAGAAGGTAGAGCTCGACAACTTTTGGGCCAAAAAATGAGGCAGTAAAAAGAGTTTTTAATCTTTAAAAACAATCTACAGATTAAACTTTGGTGGAGGCAGTTCCACTACCAGGTTATTGTTTATGACATTTCTGCAATTATTAACTATTACTTGGCTTCCATTATAATGGTGCCATAAAATAAATAGACTATGATATATTGCATGATCATAACGCTCCTCCGTTTAAAATACATTTTTGTTACAACTACTGCTGTGTTTCATATATAACACCGAAAAAGCAAAATCTGAGTATATTGATTAAAAAGATACATTTTTTAAAATTCCTAAAGGACAGCATTAAAGGTGAAATTGTTTTTATTACAGTAATATTTGTAAAACTTGAGCAGCAATTCCTCATTTGTGAATGTGAGAAGAGCTAATGTTAGTTATTCTTGCTTGTTGAGTAAAACACGGATAGATCTTCTGTTAGTTGACTAATATAATTGCTGTTTTATTTTTACTGGGGGAAAAAAAAGTTAAATCAATTAAGAAAATATCAATTAGATAACATTTTACAACCCTAATCTTTGATAGAATTCTAGCTTTGACTTATTAGCCTGTGATCTTTGCAGTGGTTTGCATTTGTAATCTTTGAATCATCAGATTTTGATCAAAAGTTGCTGTTAAAACCAGCAGCAAGTGACCTTTTTCCTTAATTACAGAGGAGATTAGATACCTGGCGAGGCTCGGACATCAGTGGATAGTTAATTGTGGCTTTCAGTGGATTTTTTCTCCAGACACATGAAGCTGCTACACATTTGCTGCAAGCCCAAGAGGTTGTAAAATCTGTGCATGTTTGCACACATACACAGCCGCTGTGATTACGTGAGGTCCAGTAGTGGCTTGCTGATTGATGGTCTGCTTGCAGGGCTTATGGTCCAGGGACAGGGGGACACAGATAGAGGGCAGCTCACCAGAGATAGCAGCAGCAGTGGCTCTCCAGTAATCAAGTGACAGTCACAGCACTAACACTCATTACTGAAACAAGGTGGAGGCTCTGAAGAGTGCGAGAGGTCGAGTCGGGGAAGGGGAGGTGATGCATTTGCAGAGGCGAGACAGTTTAGACTAATTTAAAGCCGTTTTCAAAAAACACTTATCTTTGGGTCATTACAAAGACGGAACGTTTATGTCTGAGTGCTGCTGTGATTAGAAATCAGACACAAAGTGTTGGCTCAAATAAAATTCCAGTGCTTTATTTGGATCCACAGCGGCGGAAGTTGTATTTCCAGGAAAAGATGTGCTCAAAATCTCTTTTTTTTATATGTGTAATATCACTAAACCATCTGACTTGATTAACAAGAGCCTGCTGTAAGAAGTTCACGAGTTCAGCATTCTCAGTTATTTGCCATTTTGAGCTAATTTGTGGCTGCAAAGCAGAGTCACTGTGTCCAACATTTAATCTGCAATCCTCCAGCAGAGACGCCACCATCATTCATTTCTTTTTTCACATTTTTGTTGTACTCTGGGTGACGGTACAACTTTGGAGACCTCCGTAAGTTATATAAGCTTAAGATGGAGACTTAGATAATGCAAGGGATGAGCTGAAAAGGACAATCTGCCATGCTGAAGTTGAATGCGTGGCATTTCATGCAAGCAGAGTCGTAACAGACTTCGATAGGATTCACAGCCCAAAACCTGAGATCTTGCCAGTCGGGCAGATTGAGTAACAGCTGAGCAGAGCAGCCTGTGGGTGTTCGTGAAGAGAATGGTCATCTCGGGGTCAAAGACGACAGGAATCGTAGACAAAGCCACAGCAGGGGAAGGATAGTACCACCAGCATCATACTTATTTAGATTTTTGTTGGCGCTGTGTCATGTTTATGTTCAGTATTCAGTATGTCATGTTTATGTTCACCTCTTCCCGTGACCACATCACCTTCGTCCCACAGAGACTCCATTTGTTTCCTGTTCAGCAACAAATTCAATTTAAAACCCGCCTCACATTTAAATCCCTCAAAAACCTGTCTCCCTCCTATTTGACTGTCCTTCATAACCCTGATCTCCGCTCCTCTGATACCAACCTTCTTTCTATGCCCTTCATAACCAAGTACAGAACCTGGGGGGGGACTGAGCTTTATGCTGTCCCTGCTCTCTGGGTCTCACTCCCTAAAGCCATCTGTGATTGTTCTGACCCGACATTGTTAAAATAAAAAAAAAATAAAACTTTAATCATTTTAAAGAGGTGTCCTAAGAAATTTGACTGTTTTTGATTTTGTTGATAAACGCTTTTGAATGTGTTTTGAACGCTATGAAACATCTTAGTGTCCTAAAAAGTGCTTTTTCATTTTTTTTGTGTTTGAGGTTGGTGGTTGTGCTACTTCCACCCTGCTGCACTCTTTGCTGGCAGGTGACCAGAGTTGGCCGGTGTCATGCTGTACATAGCAGACGATGCATCATGTCACTGTGCATGTGGCTCTCTGTGTCTGGGGTAGCAGTGGAATTAAAAGTGACAAATACCACGATGAAGAATGAGCAGTTCAGATTAAGTCAGACTCTTTAAGAAAATGATTGAACCCATAAAAGATCAGACTGCTTTGTAGCATTTTAGGTCAGCACTGTTAATGTAATATTAACGCTGTGTATTGATATGTTTGTGTCTCTGTAAGAGAAAATACCTGCTCAAGTCCCGATAGCTCTCTGAACTCGAGCATCTGTCAAATATTGATGAAAAGTTGTTTATCTGAAATGGAGCCTGTCAAGCATAAAATGTGAAGATGCTCACTTGAAAGTGGAGCCAAAATATTGACAAGAGGAAGTCGGAGATGAGCATGTGCTTCAAGATGGTGAAAGGTTAGAATCTTGTAGAATTGATAGCATTGGACATGTTTATGTTCTGTGGCACAGATGGTTTTCATCTGCTGTGCTTTGGTTCGTTCACCTCTGTGGCCTGCTTTGCAACAGTTTAGGTTATAAGTGCTCAAACAGATATGAATTAAAGTTGGACGACAGTGAAAATGTCTGCACAGAACCTGCTTTAGCTTTTTGTTTGAGCTTGAATGAAGAATTTTCTTTCTTTTCTTTTTTTTTTGTACCATCGAGCTGTATACACTCCTTTTAACAAACCAGTGCGTTGCTGCATGACATGACACTGTGATGCTTGTTAACGTGGTCAGTGGACTCTAAATTCCATTTTCCAGCTGTCAAAATAACAAAATGTGGTGCAAAACCAGATGTCAGGGTAACCTGTTGATCAGTGGGGAGGTCACACAACAGGGAGATGGCAGATTAGATTGTTGTGAGGGCAGATTTTCTCTGCCTGCCCTGTGCAAATACTGTCTGCAGAGGCAACATTTTACAACAAATTAAACTCCCTCCTGTGACATTGCTGTGATCTGCGGATCCTGTCTAAGTGTTGACCTGGATCACTTTAGTAGAAAGCATAATAATTTTCCATAATTACTGTAGCAATTTAAAATAATTTATAAATGACAGTGTGGCTATGTAGCTGACCTTTCACATGCAAAGGTGGAGAGCCTACAGAGCAAAGAGCAGCAGGAAGGCCCCCTGGAGTTCAAAACAAAGCAGCATAGAAATGACAACAAATGTGACGTTAAGTCGAAGAGTTTGAAAAGGAGGAGGTGGTAAAAGCATTGTGAAGAGGCGGCAGCGAAGGTAGGCTGGCAACTTAAACAGATCTGTCAGAGCTGGATCTGAGATCAGTTGTATCCTTCATTGAATACTCCTCCAATGTCCTTACCTGGAATTTGACCATCACTTTGACTTTCAAAACAAGCCACAGTGTAATTTCAGATGCACATTAATGGGTCATATATGTTGTAGAAAGTATGGTCTCTTTTTGTTTCTGCTGATCGTAGCACATATAACTCATTTTGTGCCCCAACTTTAGTCGGTCCTCTTCTAGCACAGAAGGTGATTCACAGTTTCTGCAGCTGCTCATGTGGGAGGTATGAGTGATGTAGATTTTATCATCTGACTGCACCTATCTCCAAGGATCCACTGGGTCCCCTTTCAGCCTGTAGATTAGGTGACTTTACATGTCCATGTCCAGGATTCAGCATATGCTGAATAAAACATTTGATCATGAGTTCCCATGTTTTAGAGTGTATCAGGCCTTTATTGGTTTAAAAGAAGAGACATGACCACAGTGTGACTTTTCCAGTGTGAGAAGTTTTCCATGTGAGTGTATGCAAAATGCTGAAAATATAACGCAAAGAAGTCCCACTAAACATTTATCCACCCCCAGGGAGGCGGTCTTTCATGAGGTTCTGTTGAACTCCTCACTGAATACTCTTTGCATTATTTGAATGTTTACTTTGGTTGCCAGATTCCAGTGATTTTGCTTCTAATTCACAAGAGCAAATTTCCCTCAGGAAATACACAAATTTAATTTGAAACCATGCAACTGCATCAGACTTATTTAGATTCATTCCTTACCTGAAGTCTACACATATTTTACCTGAGGTGAATCAGTTGTAATGTGATATTTAGTCATCCAATGGGATATGGGATTTTTCCTCTCAGTGACTTATGCCTTCTTTAGAATATTTGTTTTTCAATCAGAGAGGAAGCATAATGGACAAGAATAGATTGCGTGATCATTCACTTTTGGAGTCCTAATAGACAATGCTCCAATTGCTCCCTCGGCTGATAAGAGGGAATGGAAGATGGATTTTGAGGAGGATTGGATGCCCCTAATGTTTGTACCATAGTTCATCTTCAGGGCAATTACGAACAATTGAGCCGTGATGTTGGGGTCTGAAGTGGAGATTAGAGTGGAGATTGCCAGAGAGCCACCTCAGTGATTCATCATGATTGTTGTCATGATTTAAATGTTCTTTGCATAAATGGCTCATAAAACATGGGAGGGGGGGAGGCCCTTTAATTCAGCAATAAATATTCAGCGTTTGAAGCAACGGTCAAACTAAATGTCACGACAATCCTCTATCTCGTTAATAGTGGGTGTAGACAGCAGGTGGTTGCGAGGGTGTGTGTGTGTGTGCGGGAAGCTTTGTGAAAACACCTCAGGAGGAGTTTCCAAATATGTGTAAAACTGCCTCATTTAGGAAAAGGTCAGCATTTTTTCTGTCAGGTGGTAGAATAATAACTGTTTTTGTGTCTTTATTGCATTTTAATTGTGTCTCTGAGGTATGGGAGTCAGCACAGAATATGCATATAGATTCCAGTAAACACTTTTCAGCTCTTCTTTATCAGCCTGAGTGGTCATATTTCCATAGAAGCTTGCATAGAATACAAAGCCATGGCTTCCTTTCCTTGATCCCTTGTATTCACATTGAAAAATGTTTAGCTTTTTAAGGAGGTGAATGAGTTGAGGGTATTTGGAATATTTCTTATGGTATTTTAAAATATTTTTAATAGATAAACTAGAGGTCAGTAGGTATTTATAATTAGTTAGTAAAGCAGATAATCATATTTTGTTCGGTTGGGACTCAGCTATCAGCTTGCATCTCCGTTTGTGCATCAAATACTGCAAGTGTGGGTGAGTGTGTATTCCAACGCCCTTTGTATTCTTGTCTTCATTTGCTTGTGTTCATCTGTTCCTTGCCTCAGTCCGTTAGAGCTTGTGTTTTCTGGCCTTATCGACCGGCTGTAATTAGGGGCCCAGAGCTGTGGAGCAGGGAGGCGATCAGGAGCCGCCATGTTCCAGCGAGCCTCTAATTGAAACGCTGAGCGTTTCCAGGTTCACCATTGCCCCCCCTCGGGCCCCGCTGTCGTTTCTGCGCCACCTCCACGTTGGTGACAAACATTCAAAAGAACGAGTGCTAGTCAGGAACGATAAGCAGGTAATTGCCTGTAGGCTCAGATGTGAATTAGGAGAAGCTCATGCTCTGGCTTCGTTGAACATGCTGCCAGGGGTTGTTTGTGGCAATGAGGGATGGGGGTGTGTGTGTGGGGGGGATGTGTATGTGGGGGGAGGGTGACTGCTGGGGAGAGCTTGGACCATCATTAGCTTAGTCTTATTTAAGGTTTTCTTCTAGACTTTGCCGTGAATGTTTTGTATTTTGTCACAAATGCTCATTTGTAGTGGTATTTTTCTGGAAGAATTGTTCCTTTGCTTTGCTCAGCGATGCTAACTGCATGCTGTGCCTCATCATACAAGTCCTGCCAGAGATGATGGAGTCATCACTCTTGGATGATGTACATTAAACAAATTACAGTATACTGTTATACTATTTCCTTTAACAACTGAAAATCTCTGCACTGTTAAACATAGCTCTTGAAAATTAAAGAAAATTTTAATTTTTTTTAACCATTTTTTTTGCCATGAACCACTTCTCTGATTTTTTGCAGCTTGAATTTATGAAAGCACCAATTTCAGTTATTTAAAACAATATTTTTCTTTGGTCAATTTCCGGCTTTCTCATATAGCAGTTAACAGATTAGCCTTGTCACAAAGCATGTATTTTCCCTTTCCACCATAAATTTGAACTCTGATTGAGATCCACACTGTTTGCTGGCCTCCAAAACGTCTCCAAAATTGTAATGTCCCTGTGTCCCATCCCATATCATCTATGATTGTAGAGTTCATCTTGTTTTCTTCAGGCAGTTATCTTGAAATGTAAATTGCACTAAACTAAAGTTCCTGCATCATCTCTTTGCCAAATTTAGATTTGTAAAACATGACTGAACTTTGATCCAATCATCCACAGTACATGACGGCTTTTGTTTAGCCCACTTTAAATTTGTTTTCCTCTGGTTAGGTGTTAGCAATGGTTTACATTTGGCTTTTCTGGATGTAAATCCCATTTCCTAAAGCTTATTTCTTCCAGTTTGGTCACAAACATTGGGTCCTGGTTTTTTCCCACTCGTTTTTCATCTCCTTTGTTGTGCATTATCTCTTTTCGATGCATACTGGTTTAAGGTTTCTGTGGTGAATCGCTTGACACTTTGACATCTTCCCTGGTCTGCCTGTATGTTCCTCTTTGACATCCTTCCCTGATTGGAGTCAACCAATATCTTTTGCCTGACTCTTGTTGAATCACCTCCTAGATCAAGTTTTGTAATACTTTTCGCTGTTTCCACAGGCAGCCCTCTTTTTGGGGGCCACATTTCCAGCCTGTCGGCTAGGTTCAGCAGCTTGCTAAGGTCTGCAAGCACTCTCTTTTAACTGCAGTCATTTGCATATTGAAACATGTACGGATATTTACCTTTTGAAATGAAAATTACCAGGTGCTCCCATACTTTTTTCCTGAACTTGATCTGAAAAAATTACACCTTTTTTAATTTTTGACATCTGTTTTAAAGAGTCAGAATGGGTAGGTGTATTTAAAAAAACAACAACAGCTGAACAAATGCTCCTTTAAGAGCAGTAATTCCACAATTTCTTTCTTTTTTTGGTTGTTGAGTCACTCAGCACCATGCAGGGGGTTAAAGGCTTTGCCCAGATCTTGCCATCTGAGTGTCCAACCATGCACCTACAGGAGTGAGCTTGCTTTTCAAAGACTGGGCAAGTTCTCCAACCAGTGTTCCTGCTGACATTTATCGCCTTGAACGTTTAGTGTTATTGTTATGGCTGCAATAAGTCTAGCTTCTGTGGAATACTGCTGGCACTCTAAATTGACCAGCTCGAGGATTTTAATGTGACAGTTCATCACATTATAGTAAAGGCAGCGTGAAAGGAAGAGGTGCGATACAATATCATCCTTTCCAACTTGAAAAGCATGTGTCCCTGTCATCTGTTTGACAGTCATGGTGTCATTTCCCTCCTGGACCGCCTATCAGCTAGCTTGCATCCCAGTCCTGCATCCTCCAGCTATAAAACACGGAGGGGAATCGGTCAGAGATGACAATGTCAACCCTCTGCTGATTTTCCACGGTCAGAATATTGGCAGCCATTACATGTCTCTACGGTGGTGTTTAGTGCTCATGCATGAAATACTGACTTTCATCATGACATTTGTTGGGCACATTCCAAACACCCAGTGGTAGCCTGGTTTCTATGGAGATGCTGTAACTCAGTCAGCATTTATGCACAAAGAAAAAACACAAACATTAAATAAACTGAGTCTAGGAAGAGAGTTTTGGTCGTTAATTGTGCTGCTTCCCTTTGCTGAATAGTGACCAAAACAAAATCCAATTATCAACTGAAGTATGTCTCATCCTGGTAAATAAGCATGCAGCACCAATTTTCAGCAAAGTCTCATTTGACTAAGTTCAAACATTAACTCCACAGGAAACATGATTGGGACTTTTGATTTGCTTACTGTTCTCCTGATGTAAAAATGCAGCACATCTTCAATTTGCTGGAATTGGCATTCCATGCAGGGTGCTAATTACTACAGAAAACTAACCCCACATGCATTTAAAGTGTTTGCATAACCCTGAAAATTCGATATTTGGCTCAGGAAATAAGAGTTTTGTTGCATTTCACAGAGTTGGCTTGTTTGATAATCACCCTGACAAGATTTAGATCATTTATTCATTTGCAATTTCATATCAAGCTGAGTTACTGCAAATCCCTTGTCTTAACCATTTTAAAGACTGGAAACATACCCAGTGCCTGGCTTCACTCTGGACTTTATCTCATTCGAGTGCTCCTCGGGCTGCTGTCAATTACCTCTGGATTATTTCTGCTTATATCTGCAACATACAGCCCAATCAGTGAAGGGAAAAATGTATATATGGGAAATCTCTGGGTCTAAGAACAGTTTGAAAGCTTTTAAATGATTTCATTCATTCCTTTTTTTCTGTACCGCTTAGTCCAATTCAGGGTCGCAGGTGGGCTGGAGCCTATCCCAGCAATTATCAGACAAGAGGCAGGGAACACCCTGGACAGGTCACCAGTCCATCACAGGGCCAACACAGAGAGACAGACAACCACTCGCGCACACGCTCACTCCTAGGGAGAATATAGATTGACCAATTAACCTAACATGCATGTCTTTGGACAGTGGGAGGAAGCCAGAGTACCCGGTGAGAACCCACGCATACACGGGGAGAACATGCAAACTCCGCACAGAAAGGCCACTACTTTGAACCCCTCCCCAGATCGAACCAGCAACCCCTTCTGGCTCGAACAAGCGACCCTCATGCTGTGAGGCTACGGTGCAGCCTTTTAAATAATTTTTTATCAGATATCTATTATCAGTTCTCACATACCCTTCCGGTGACTTCAAGCCAGCAAGATATCAAAATTAACTGTAATTGTAATACTAGAGTGACTGTGATAACAGTAGAGAACACTTGTCATTTGAAGTTATTGGCCTCTCAATTCTTAAGGTGCTCATTCTAATAATTCCTACACTTTATCTCATTTTACATGAAACACTGTATTCTTTTATGTAAAATCATAACATAATATCAAGGCCGAGTGATTGCTACACAGTGGGCTAATAGTTGTTTTTTTTCAATAAAAATTTCCCTTTGAAATATTCTTAAGTAGTTAGGGGGCACTGCAATTTTCAAAGCATATTAAGACAGGGCTAGATTTTTTGTTTATGATGTTTCATATAATAACCTTTACAGTGAATGTCTAACCATTGAACTTTAAAAAGGTGTCTGACAATTATATTGTAGTGACATATGCTGATTATACATTCACGACCCAATTTCCATTCGATTCCATTTGAGATCCAATTGACATGAAATGATATCACAGGTAATTGAACACAGTCATTTCCATTTATATCAATATAAAAGCAAAGCAACTAGAATATCATTTAACATTTTTATTCCTGACCTCAGGTGTTTAAATCAATCAATTTGAATAAAAACAGTCTGTTCTTACAACAAAGACAACTTAGTAAAGGGAAAACGACATGCCAGGAGAACTTCAAATTCAGCTATTTTCTAAATAAAAGTGCGCTTGATAAATGATTAGTGAATTCGATTTTTTGAACAATGTTGTATTTTGGATCGATACCGATCAATATTGACCATATGATCAAGATATTGATGCAGATCGATGTATTGTTTCAGCCCTACTGAATTCTTAATAAGTTTGCCCTCATTTGTGTGTTTTTCTGGTTAATTTATCAGTCATAAAAACAATTCTGAAATTGTTCCTAAAAACCACTCCATAAAGGTGTTTCGACCTGCATTCAACTATCAAAGCATTTCAAGACGGTTGCTCTGCTCCTTTCAAGTCTGATGTTCTGACTGCAGCATCATCTGACAAAATCAGTCAAACACAACATCTGTGGTGTGATTTCGGCAGAATTTACATGTGTGATGATTTCCTACAGAAAAAGTGTGAAGTGAATGTCTTGAACATTCCCCAACGTGGTCCACAGCCATGTGCAAACGTCTCCCCCAAGCACTGCTGCCACTACCAGAGTACAGAAAAAGCAGATGAAAGTGTTCCTGCAGCAGGAGAGAGTTCTTGCTCCTGCTGGTTAATAATGGGGATGTTTTTCCTAAAAGTCACCATTTTAACCTCTAGTTGCCCTTTCCCAAAAGATTTTGCTCAACTAACTTAATCTGGGAGCAAAAATTTCAAAGTCAGTGACACTGGTAGCTTTTTAAGTGTAGTTGAGGACCAAAATGCTCCAAAAATCCTGTAATATAGGGATGATGTTAAAACTGTAGCTTATTCTCAGTTTCTGTATAACCATATTAATATAATCTCATTAAAATGTATTCAATAAAGGTTAAGCTTAGATATATCAAATTCAAAATGACTGCAGTAATGTGTTGGGCATTATTTATTTGTCATCAGCCGCCCTGCTCTCTAATAAATAGCCTGTAAAGCTCAGACCGGGGGGGATATTTTGATGCAACTTAAATTGTTTATACTTATGTTTATATTATTAATAATTGTTAATAATTATTTATATATATTATTTAAATGGAAGTATCTTTGTCCTTGCATAGAAAATAAGAATCTACCCAGTATACCACATTAGGCTGTGTCACAAATGCAGGCTCACACATTGACTTTGTACCTTGTATAAAGCTTTAGGATAGTTGTGTCAAGTCAAGAGAGAAAAATGTAAATGCTGCCGTTTATTGCAAATTTTATTAGCTACTTAAATGTTCAGCCTTTTTTTTGTAACCCTTCTGGCTATTTTGAAAGTAGATACACTATTAGAATATTTTTAAATCTTCCAAGTGCGTTGAATAAAACTGCTTTATCCTATTTTGCTCCCAATGAACTCCAAAATATCATCAGCTTACTGACATTGCCCTCTTTATACAGCTTTAAATATCTTTTACAGACTACCCAGAAGGAAAGGAAGATTTTAGCTTTTAAACTGGTCGTGATACATGTGTTGGATTTAGTTATCTTTTCTTGTCTTTTTTCCCCCATGTGACATTTTATGAGCAGTAACATTTCAAATAGTTGTTTATGGGATGTTTGTGGTTGTTTTTTTCTACCATATTGATTCCCTTGAAGAAAAGATCTTGTATCTCAATAGGACTTTCCAGGCTTAAACATAAAGGGTAAATGAAGGTGAAAGGATAAATAGAAATATTTTATGTACACTGCCCTACACTATGTAAATGTGAATTAAACATCAGCTTTAAAGACTTTAGATTTTTTCAAAAGAACCTAAAATATCATGGAGCACACAAAATAATTCAGTTTATAGAGACTTAAGGTTAATAGCTGCCATGACTTGGCTGTAATGGGTAATCCATTATCATCCTCAACCAGCTGCTGTGAAGTGGACTCTCCAGTTTTTAACTGTTGCAAAGTGATAATCAGCATGAGTTGATGAAATTATCCCACTCTTTTTTTTTTGTTAAAGTTTAAGAGCAACTCAACTTATTAAAATGGGTTCGAGTGTGGACAGTTTTTTTTCTGAACTTCCTCTGTAAGGGTGACTTCAGTTCAGTTAATAACTTGTGACATCACATTTGAAGTGTAAGAAGTGATTTGGGTTATTTCCTGCTAAAACATTTCAATTTTAACACACTCAACCCTTTCGGAGGTTTTTAACAGACTTTGGCAAACAGACTTTCTCAAGTTGAACACCAATATGGATATCTTTTCAGCAGCTGGGGGGCCTTGTATGCAGTCTACAGATGGAACACGGCTGCAGAGCGCTTGTTTAATTTCAATGTTGTTGGGAACATACAAACACTGTGTGCTCTTCTGATGTGATAAGGTTTGAATTGGGGCCATGCTCTCGCAAGAGAGCAGTTGGCTTCAGCAAACAAAAGGAATCTTGCAGCTTCTCTGATGTGTTTTTGCCAGTGGGGAGCAAAATAACATGTTGAAAATCAATTTCATCACACTGAGAACCTTGATGGCGATCTCTGCTTTGTGGCAACAGAATGCATTAGGGAGCATTAACACATTAAGACCAGTGAATGACTGCTTTCGCCATGTGTTCCTATTGGAGAGGCCATGCCAACAGTTTTCGCTGAAGCTTTAAAACATGCATCTTTTATTCATGTTGGACTCTGACCAAAGCTGAAAGGCTTGAAGTTAGTGTTGAAATGGCTTTGTAGCTGTGCTCTGAAGAAAAGGGTGAACAAGAGTGATGGCATCACAACAAATAACAGAGTCATGAGTCATAACTGTTTACTCCGCGATTCAATGATGGCATCCATTCGCAGTGCCCCAGGGAACATGGAGCATGACAATTCTGTATTATAATGTTGGGAAAGTGTGAAGTCTGTATCATGGTGACAAACACTCAGCGCGCTGTTCATCAGTCTCATTCCTTTGGCCCTGCTGGAATGGCTTCTATCAGTGACAACCAGCTCCCACATTTTATTTAAACAAGTCTAACACCCGTGATTCCATCTCCTTTCAGAAAACTGGCTTCAAATCTCATGCATTCATGATTTAGGCCATAGAGATTAATAAGACGAAAGACTCGGCTGTCATTTACCCAGATCAACATAAGACGCATGAAGATGTGTGAAAGCGCAACAGGTTTTTTAAAGCATTATTAATATTTCCTCATGTTGAACTAAAATGCTATTTCACCTTACATTAAAATCATGATTCTTCCCTTTGTTTGTGTAAACTTCATTTTTATTGTATATAATCGTCACATAAATATAAACCAACACATGTAAAAAATATATCCTCACAAAACCTGTGTTTCTGGAAAATATTCAGTAAATGTTCTTTTCTCATAGAAACATTGCACATTTCTCTCAATGTGATTCATTTGAGCTCATAAGGATCCAGATAAGCTAGTCCAATATTATATATTTATTTCACTGTTAATGACTATTGATCATTTATTGTAGGTTGTTCTGCTTTGTACTATCCATCTTCATCATTATTGACAGTTATTTTTCATCAAATTGCTTCTTCTCAATTTATTGTGCTCCTATTTTTATTGCACTGTTATACATATTATAAACCTTATATTAATTTTATTCCTTCAAACAAATATCAGCCGTTTATTGTCAAAAGGTTTTGTAACATGAATTAAGTGAATAGTTTGCTATTCTGCATTAAATTATCTGTTTGAAAGCTTTGGTAAGAGCCCCTTCTCACTTTAGGTTTGGATCCATCAGAATTTTGATGTTCTATGTCTCGTTAATTGTTTCTACATTAGGACGACCACATTCTATGTATCAGCCAAAGTGCTTCTTAGGAAGAAGGATAGGATGGTGGATAGATTTTTGATTTGAAACTCATTTGCCCCTGTTTTTTATTTTTCTCTTTGTCCTTAATATGGCTTTGAATGACTCTTCTTTGGACATATTCTCCTAGAAGTTTCCATTTTGCTTCATAGTACTTATGACACTATAATATTATTAATCTGATTTCTTATGCTTAAGAATATCCACTCAAGTTTGGCAGTGCTAACCTTCCTTTATGTTTCCCCAGTCTTTACATTTTAAATGTGCCTCTCAATCCTCTTATTCACCACATACTTAACATTGTTTTTGCTCTATCACAACAGGAAGTGGCTGAAATTAGCAGAAGAGTCATTGAAGTATATTTGATTTTATGTTATCCATAAAATCAAATATATCCATCTGTTGCCTTATGTTTATAGGAAGGATTTATTTGTATTGTTCCATCTATCCTGATCTACTTTTATTAAATTGGCTTTTTAAGCTTCAAAATGTCAGTTGCCATGCTGTTTATTTCCCATTGGTGGGATAAAAATGATTCCTTTGGCCAAGTCAGATTGAAATCCACATTAGAAAAGCAAACTAGATACAGATATTGGCGTCGGAAATACTCGCCAATCCTGCCAAAAGTAAGTGGATCGCATCAATGAGTATTTCAGGCTAAACACCATCCGATACTACCGAAATGGAATAGGGCTGGGCGATATGGCCTCAAATCAATATCACAATATATTGAGCAGTTCATCTCGATAACGATAAATAGACGATAACAGCACACTGGTGCACAGTTTCCATTCGTTATCGATGTAATGGACTGTCAGACTGATGCACGGGTCCACCGTGTGACTCTCTTTTCTGTACATGCTGGTGATCCATTTCTTCCCAAAATATCTTATATGAATGAATTAAGAGTGGGACCAGTGAGCACTGACTGGGCATCTCTGAGCTAAACTAGCTAAACAGTTGTTTACATCAGACACACCGGTACTCAGGTGTACTGCCCTCATTTAATGTCACAGCTAAATCAGACAGCCATATAACGTACAAGTCCTCCAATAATTGCATAAGGCTTGCCTTTCTGGGTTTTTTTTTTAAAGTCTTGATATTTTGTAAAATGGAAACTCCAGAAAATAAAACTTAAGTCAGCATTGTGCCACATTGGATGAATGTAAAGGTAATGTAAATCTAACATGACTCCACAAAAGTTTACATGTAAACATAAATTATCTTTAAGACATCCAATATAAACATAATACTTACAGACGCGTGGTATCCAAGGCCAAACTAATGAGAAACGTTCAGTAACACTGTAATTCTCCGCCATCTCTGCCACGACCTGAGCTGCAGAGGGCAACACCTGGACAGAGGTCTCACTCTGACCGATTTTCTAGAACTAAATTTAACTCGTCTCACTCCCAACATATTCTTTTAATCTGAATTTATAGAAACTGTTTTCAGCTTCCTTTTTCAGTTCACTGTACAGTTCACTGTACTATCAGGTACAGCACACACGGCCAGACCGACATGTCGGGTTTGGGGCCTTTTTAGGTAGTACTGTAGTCGTCCACCATCGTCATTGCAAACTTTTCAAGTAGTGACCGCTCTACTTGACATGTCCCAACGTGTTTTGGCACAGTTTACATTTGACATTTCTTTTTGATGACATCATCCTTGCTGAAGCCAAAATGTTGCAAACGATTGATGAAGTTTTGGGTTGTTTATTTTTTTTAACAAGCTGCCGCTCTGCCTCTTCCGACACCGCTTCGATATTGGAATTGTCCTCTATTTCCTCACTGTCAGAGCCTTGCTCAGCTCACTCTTTGTGTAGTCATGTGACTACACGCACTGTACACGTAATGCAGCATCTTAAAGGGACATGAACATAGCTTTCCTACACACAGCCAAAAAAAGACAAAAAATGCCTGTGTTTTCATTTCTTTAAAACACAGAATTTACCAACATGGGCCAAATGATGTCAGATATCGTTGTAAATTTCGGTATCTGTAAATTTACATTATATCGCCCAGTCCTAAAATGGAATCTTTTTTTTTTTTTTTCCTGGCCAACACCACCAATGCCACCACACACAGACATGGGAAGTTATGCAATCTTGCGTGGCGATTGTTTTGAGTTGGTAGGCAGAGAAACAACGAACCGCATCAGATTAGCACTCTGTTTGAATCTCAATTATGAAATTCTAATTTAACTGATATCAAATATTCATTTTCTATACTGCTAGTCCAATTCCGGGTCGTGGTGAAGCTGGACCCTATCCCAGCAATTAGTAGGCCAGGGGCAGGGTACTCCCTGGACAGGTCACCAGTCTATCACAGAGCCAACACAGAGAGACAAACAGCCATTCACATTCACTCCTAGGGAGAATTTAGAGAGCATGTCTTTAGATGGTGGGAAGAACATGGAGTAGAACCGACACATACACAGGGAGAACAAGCAAACTCTGCACAGAAAGGCCACTGTTCGAACCCCGCCCCAGCCAAGGCTCAAACCAGCGACCTTCTTACTGTGAGGCTGTGGTGCTAATCACCACACCCCCATGCAGCCCTGCTATCAAGTATTCATTTGTAATATAATGAAGTTACTTATGTTTGTCTTGCTGCAAAATTAAGGGCCTCAGCATGAAGATAATTTATTTAACCTCATCCCCTTTCCAGTCAGACCCCTGACAGCTTCTGCATGGTGAAAGTTGTTTGCACTTCTTGTCAATGCCAGTGGTATAAATAAAGAATACTTGAGTTCAGAAAAACAGGATTCCATTGCTATGTTTTTAATTATTGACTTTCTGTTGCCTCTCTTGAGGGCAAAAGGCCAGTATGCTTCAGTCACAGCCTTAGGAACTTTCCTTGGTAAACCCTTTCTATCTCTGTTGACTCTGTGGCTATTACACTTGGGATGAACCTTGGACAACATGAGCCACATTTTAATGGGACCGGTCTTATTTCAGTGGTGATGGAAGCACAGACCTCTTTCTATTTACTTAACGCACCCAACAATTTCCTATTGTGCCATAGCCGTATTTTCAAACATGTAGAACGTCAATATTTGATAAGCAAGTTATTTCAATGAAAAGTTTTTGTCATCTCGCTGAAAGACAGCAGTGCAATCACAGACAATGTGTCTTATTTCCTTATCAAACTTTCCAGCCACATTATATCTCCCATTAACCCCAAATGTACCCACCCATTCCTGTGTTCTCATTTGGAGATAAGCCCCTATAGTGCAGAAAGTCAGATTCTCTCTGTACACCCCACATATCAGAGCAGGGTCACTGCTTTACTGCCTGGGGATTCTTATTGGACAATAATAGTGTCTGAGATACCCAGCAGGTGCCTGAATAAACCCTCTAATAGAGCAATTATTCTCAAACAAAAAGGTCACCTCAGGCGTGACGACAGGCCCGGAAATCAATAAAGCTCCCAATTACGACTGAAGCACTGGGCCTATATTTGGTCTCCGGCTGCTATCCGTCCAGGATAAGATCGGATTTCAAGGCACCCCCAGTCCCTCTGCGAGTCCTTGAGATTAAGTTACCAAATTTTATTTTAGGAGACTTTGCTTCACCCCCTTTTAAAAATGCATGAATGACTCACAATTCGGGAAGTTTTCTCCATGATAGCCAATGCTCAGGGATTCATGTGCCCTTCCTTTTCTTATCTAACAGAAGAACACGATGTCTTCAACAGGAATTTGAGAGGATGATTGGTTGATGTCAAACAATGGCACTCAAAAAACAATGTTTGTGCATGGTGGAGAATGTTTTCTTATCTGAATGAACACAAAAGCTCTGAAATAAAAAAAAAAATCAAGTATGTCCCTGGAATTCAACTTATATTCAAAGCAACAAAATTACAGACTCTCATCTTGTGTGTTTTTGTCAGTACAAAGCACAGCCTGACCATTGAACAAGGAGTATTATCTACATGGAGATGCATCTCCTTGCATGGCTAAAAACATTATAGTGTGTGTGATTATACAGCTTTGAGGAGTAATCCTCCCCCCCTTCATGCTGTGGCATCATTGATTTTGAGAATTGTTTGTGGACTGGCTGGGTGAACAGGCTATTACAGTTTAGAACAATGCTTTTCATTTGATGTCATGATCAAGCCAAATTTGGACAAAAAGAGAACAAATTAAGCGGAATAGAATCAGAAATTGGTTGCAACGTGCAGCTTTAACACTTGATGTCACTAAAGTCTATTTCCTGAACCCTAAAAAAATCCCAGACACTCAAATTTTTTGTAAATTGGGGGTTATCAAATGGGGTTGTGTGAATGACTCAGTTACTTAGTGTCTTACCTGTGTCTGATGCAGATGTAATTTTTTTTTTTTTTTGTGGCCCTGTTCAGAGTAACTTTTAGCTTCAGCTTATCTGAGTAAGGATGTGCAAGGAAGGGAAATTTCTCATATATCATCAATATAATTGATAAACTTTGTTTTGATACAATAATCTTTATTTACCTTTAAAACTAGCATTTTCATATTTTCTACTAGGGCTGCACGATTCTGGTAAAAATGTGAATCCCGATTTTTTTGCTAAGAATTGAGATCACGATTCCCTGGCACGATTTTTTTTTCACAAAATATTTCCTCCGTTTCCAGCTACTACTGAAGGAGCCCACAACTTTCAACTCTTGAGTCTTTCAGTGCCTTCTACAGGGAAAAAATACAAAAAAGAAATACAAAAAGAAAGTGACATCATCAACTATGATTAGCCTTTTGAAAATATTATTATTATCATTATTATTATTATTATTATTATTATTATTATTATTATTATTATTATAACAACATTGAGGGATATGGCCTGCAGTATGTTTTGACTGCTGTCTGTTGTGATGCAGATCATTTTACCTTCTTTCAGACTCCAAGATGAGAGGGCATACTTTGTGCTAGGGCCTGTTTGGTCATAAGGGGGAAGCTGTCTGTAAGCACCGGCTTTTGATAGTGAAATCAGACGCTATAAAATTATCCATCAGGCTCAATTATAGCTCCATGATCCAACTGGACCATAAATCAGATGCAGCTGGAAAATCAGCGATTTCCCGCAGTTCTGCCTCGACCACAGCGCACTGCTTATTGAGCATGTCGGGGAGCGCTACGTTTGTTTGAGATCAAGTGTATGTGAGAATCGAGATCGCAATTTTATTAACTATCTATCGTGCAGCCCTAAATTCTACAGCAAGAATCTTTTGTATCATCATTGTCGTTATATTCCTAATCCTAGATAATTTTGTAATATTTATAATTGTCCTTCCTGAATATTAATTTACCAAAAAAAGATTTTTTTTAAAATGTAGCCTACATCTCGAGATGTAGTTATGAATATAACTTTTAACATATCAAAATGGTTGTTATTAATTACAGCTCCTATGTTGTGTGTTTGTGTAGTGCTGTGGATTCTGGTATAATTAGATAACAAATTGACAAAACAGCATCAATAGCTTTCCCCTCAAGTAATTGACATACACTATTGATTGCAGTCCAAGAGGCATTCCGCATGAACAAAAACCTTGTTAAACATTTTTTTTTCCTGTGCATATTGACATCAGCAAATACGCATGAGTGCATGTTATCCTCCACTGGTTTTGGTGTAACTAAACACCATGCACAGAAGCCTATCTCAGGCTCTGTCACTAGCTTTTCTCCTTTATCCGCCCCTGCACAGCACCTTCAATTCATGACCCCCTTCGCAATTCTCTTTTGACCCTCTGCTACTCCCTTTATTATAGTGGAGGAGGAGAGAAGGGGAAGAGTCACACATCCCAAACCAATAACAAGCAGCTCTTAGATTTCTTAAATAACACTCTTGAGTCTACAGTACACCATTTGCCTCTTGAGTCTTTTAGAAAAAGTGGATCTCAGCAGTAGAACTATTCTCCATGTTATTTCAATATTTAGGTAGGTAGGTTTTTTTAGAAAGTGACAGAGATTATAAGAGATATGTAACACCAATATCAGAAGAACAAAAGTTATTTGATAATGAACTTTTCATAAATCACAGAGGATGTCTTCTAGTTAATCTCATTGTTACCATTTTAACTGTCTGTCAATAAATTACCTTGTGAGGTAGCTGGATTCTTGCCAGGCTCCAAGCTTTTAAGCTCAATTGTGTTTTATTTGTAGTGACAGTAAACAATGGCAGCTCCCAAATAGGAAGTAGACAATGCAGCCATCGAGTTACACAAGTTACATCAGCTTTTTCCTCTCCTATCACTGGTGCTCTTAACTGAACATTTTAGGAGCACCATCACACAATTTAGGAGAGCCACAACAGCTTTACGACATATTTTCCCATCCTGCATTATTGAAAACACCCTGGTAATTGATAGTTTAGATAGTTTAAATAAATTAAACTGCATATGTTGTCCTTTTGGTTAAGTCTGATTCAGTTTAACTCATTTTCTGTAAAATAAATAAATCAGACAAATGCTGCAGTTCCATCAGGGCATCTATTACCGGAAAGTTTGTGTAAAGTTGTTGTTGTAGATCATGTGTTTCTCTTGTTTAAAATGTGTGGTTGAGTCAGCAAACTTGTTTTCTGCAAATGTTTTACTGCACGAAGGGAAATACACAGTTTTGCTGTCATTCCTATATCCTCAGCTCATAAACTCTGTAACCCTTTCATGTCAGAGGGAGAATCCCCACGCCTCTTTCAACACGAGTCTTCATGCTATTTTCCTTTAGGATTCAGAGTTGACATACAACAGGGAGGTCTTCATGATCTTTTGTTTATAAAAAGGATACTGCATTGTTCCTATCTCATCTTCAAGTTTTAGATCTGTATTTTTTGTAACTTCAGCTGTGATTGGTTACTGCACAAGCTAATTGTGACGTCAGTAACTTATTGGTTTACACATTTGGGTCAAATATAATGGATGTCTTACTACTGAGAAGATGGCATGTCAGCTTCTGAGAAATAGCTCTAGTTGCGTTGTACAGGAAGTGCATTATGCATACAAACATAACTGCAGTTTCAACTTATTTGTTTAATCATTGAGCGTTTGTTCTCAGAAGATTTAAACTAGTTGTACCTTTTTAAGTTTTGAAGATGTGACAAACTCCTCCGTGCAGCTCTTCCCTTTGTTCAGTCACAGCATTTGTAAAGCACATGCCAGGTTACCCAATTTAAGAAGTGTATGGCGGGCCAAAAAGGTAAAAATGTAAGCGCCTGATCCCCCAGCAACTGTGACGTCAGCTTTGGTATTCACATAGGCGAGAATGGTGATCATAAACCAAGCATCACCTATGAAACACATGCACATACCTTACCCCATTCATCAATGCTGCTTCAGCATTTATAAAAGCACACACAACAGACGAGAGCAAATGGAAGGCATATTTCCAAGTGGCAGTGGTCTGAAAATTTAACATTGTCGGGAAAAAGTGGTCAGTAAACACAGTTTAGTGGTCTCAGGTCTCTTTTACCAGCCTGGTCCACTTGTGATGTTTTTGTTTTTAAAGCTGATGGTTGTTCATAATAGACAGCGATAGATGATTCAGATCATTCTGAGGCTTTCTAATGTATGGTTTTGCAAAGTCCTAAGTGAACATTTTTCTGCCAGCCAGATGGTAAGGAGTCCTGCTGGATCCAGGAAGGGGGCATAGCCACCACCCACGTAAGCCTGGCCGACCCCCAAACAACCAGTAGTGAAGTCTTGAACAAAATCTTTCATGTACTGATAGAGCTGGAGATGTATCGAGAAAATAGAGACCTATTTAATCAACCAATCAGTCAGTCAGTCTATTTGTGAAGCCGTTAAACATAAAGCCAAGTATTTGGTCCTACAGTCACGGGGCTGCTACTCACTGAATTTCTGGATGTCATGCAGGTGGATGCTTTCATACATAGTAAGGGATTAAGGAATGATGAAGCTGGATCTAGTGACTAAATGTATTTGCATACATTTTATGATCGACATGTTTTGAGTGTACAGCCAGCCTTCAAATAAAAAAAATAAAAAAAACGATATATTTTGTTAATCTCTAAAGCTGATTAATTTAATCCTTTCAAGCTGTGTGTATCTAATTTGAGTATGCAGTTTAAAAGAGATACTGTATCATTTTAAGGTAAAAACGCTGCACAAATCCCTGTTGTATTTAATCTGTTACTTGTCTTCTGCCCCCTGGTGGATACCTTTTGAGCTGCAATAATTCAGAGTATCACACGGTAATAAACAACATATACATGCAAATTATTATTAGCATTACTATTTTTTTGTTGTTGTTGCATTTCATTAAAGGACCACACAAAGACTTTATATTTAGAATTTCCTGCCAATTATTTCTAGGGTCAGGCTTGAAAGGATTAGGTGAATACAGATACTTTTGGTGTTTTATCTCTAATTATGAAGTAAATGTTTATTACATAGTTTAATGGTCATGCAGCGGTCACACCATCTGTGTTCAGATTGCTTCCAGATAAACCTCTGCTGCACAGTGTGACTCCATTGTCCAACCAAAATGAACTATTTGTCTTGATTTTCTTTTTTCATATGAAAAAAAAATATTCTTTTATTTTGCAAAATAGAATATAAAATACTAACATCATGCCAGTCCTTGCCAAAGGTGAGGAAAGAAACAAGATTCCTTGCACTGTTCTGGTGACCCGGATGCAGAATCAGACTTTTTAAATAGAAATAGAATAGTCTGGTTTTCTATATTACTTGAAAAAAATTGTATATAGAAAGTGAAAAGTTAATATCACATGTTGGTTTTTTGAGATACAGTGTGGCTATCCCAGTTGGTTGAAGCTGTATGTGCAGACCCTGAATTCATAATGTGTTTAAAGATTATAGCAAATGATTGTTATCAGTATAATGACTCATAAAGCCAACTGCATAAGCATAAATGGACCACGGACTGTATTTATTATAATTCATTCATTTCAGTAAATGGGGTTAAAAAGAGGTTGTATTTTGCAAAGAGGGAGATTTTGGCACAAATCTAGCGTGTTTATTGTTTTGCCCCCATCAGCAAAATACAGTCTTTTCCAGCAAGTTGAAACTTATTTTTTATCATCCTCCATCTCTTCCCTTCTCGCCCAGATTTGACATATTTTTTGGCAAAAAAAAAGAAAATCTAACCAGGAAACAATGGTAGAAGGGAAAGGCTATGGGAGAGCAATTCTTTCAACTTTTTATCCCATCCTGACACACAAAACACAGCATTATGTTCCTTAATCATGTACTTTTCACCAGTGTTGTGCATGAACGAGTTCAATGAACGATCGTTCATTGAACTCGTTCATATTTTGGACGAACGTGAACTGAAC
>JBBBVU010000019.1:3833181-3847237 GCA_037177055.1 Atherinosoma microstoma
TCATATATTCTATACCACATAGTCCAATTCAGGGCCATGGGGAAGCTGGAGCCTATCCCAGCATTTAGCAGGTGAAAGGCAGGGTACACCCTGAACAGTTTGCCAGTCTATCGCAGGGAAAACACAAAGAGACAAACGACCATTTACGCTTATGCTCACTTCTAGGGAGAATTGAGAGTGACCAATTAACCTTACATGCATGTCTTTGGTGTATGAGAGGAAGATGGAGTACCCAGAGAGAAGCCACATATGCTTGGGGAGAAAATGCAAGCTCCACACAGAACAGACAATCTAGTTTTCTGGAAAGAAAAATTCTTATTTTCTAATTTCATAATCATTTAACTGTGAGTTTTATTAGTTGTGTGAATTGGAAGCTCCTATTCTCTGATTAGCTAACTTCTTTAAGAATAGAAAGTGCCTATTTCAGTGTCTAAAAGCATATAATGAGATCACATATTGAGGAGACAAGTTTGGGAAGAAAATAAGATAAGGAATTTCGGCAATTTTTATCGTCAACAAAATGGGGGAGCGATTACAAAAAATGTGAACAGGCACAGATTATGCTATTTTTAATTTTGAAAAAGGGCAAAGTGAGTTTCACAGCCAAGTATGAAGGATCCTCATCATAAATTAGGTATTGTTGATTCTTTAGGTGAAAAAATTATTTTTGTTTTCAGTTGATCAGATGGCTTCACTAGCATATTTGTGGCTTAAGGGTGTTCTTCAGAGTAATTTTCTCCTAAATTGCCTCAAAACTCCATCTCCATCTTCCAACTAATAATTTAACTGCAGATGAGTGTTCCCCTCCAGGCACAACTAATCCTCTGGTTATCTATTTAATTTCAATGATCAATAAAAAAATACAATTCATGACTTTTTCAAAGGTCTCCTTTTGCTGGGCCCTTGTCTCTTGTTGCTAAATAATATTAGTATTAGTTTATTAGTATCTAATCATATCAACATTTGCCCTTTTATTCTAATCTCCATCATTCACAACTACATCTGTAAAAGTTAGCATATTTGCATTTATGATACATTGCAGACAAAACTGCTCGACCTTTGAGGCTCAAGCTGCTGTCTCAGTTCTAATGTGTGGACTACATACTAACACCTAAATGTTAGCAGACAGTTACTTTCCTCTGCTGCTTCTCAGTGTTTCAGTTTGCATCTCGCCACCCTGAGAAGCATCTCTCACATTGTATTATGATCAGGACATGTTGTTGGAGAGTCCGTGCCCAGTCACATGGTTGATCCACTTAGTTGCTGCCGTGTGTCTATTTACTACATGTGTCACGTTGGGTCTGTCAAAGTGTCAGCGGTGAAGTAGCTCAACCACTGGCTCAAAATCCTCTGATTGAATGCATTTTTCAGCCGCATTCTTTGGACTTTTTTTCACAAAAAAATACAGTGACGCGCCCCCCACTCCAAAAAAAAAACAACTAAAAAAAACAAAACAAAAACAACAAAAATTTAGAAAAAAAACTAAAGCTTTCACAACCAATTATCCCTTTTGAACAGAAATGCATACAGTATCTACAAAGTAAGCTGAATTATATAGGTTTTTTTGGTTCTGATTGATTTGAAAATCTTCAAAAAATCTGATTTGAAATCATCCCATCATGATTATTGAAGGCTGAATATACAAAAATACTGCTTGTGTGTGGATCATAATTAACGTCCATGTCTGTTCACTTGATCTGAAGCGACAGTAATCCAAATATGGATACAGCCACTGCTTCCATAAGCTGGGTGCAAGACTGGATAAAAACCAGCAGATGGGTCTTATCTTTGCCTTTTCAGTTGAATTGTATACCACAGAGTTATGGTCTGTGAACGATGTGTCGGCATGGTGTCATGTTTTACACTCTTCGACTTAATCAACACTGGTGATGTCTTTGCATGCTCTACAGATTTACACATGACAGCTTCAGGACCAGAACAACAGGACCTCTTTTTTTTATTTTTATTTTTATTTTTATTCGTGTTTGGGCCTGCATCTGTCTGCAGTGTCCCAGACTTTTCCACCCTTTCTGTCATCTTTTGGTCACGCTTCAAGCTTCCCTGTCAGTGAATTCTCCCGCAGCCTCCCAACATCTCATTTATTCACTTTTCCTGCAATCTACAACTCACGGCTAGTTTTACACCTCGTCTGTCTCCCGTCGGCCTGTCCCTTGTAATCACCTCTCCATTACCTCAGCACATCGGGTCTAGCTAATTAGCCCAATCATTATTATAATTATAGATCATAGAGGCAGAATTGCGAAGGTTAGGCAAGGATTTTTAGCCTGTGTCTAGATTCTGAATCCAGGCTGAAAAAATGATTATCCCTCGGAGCTCAGGATTAACAAAGAAGCTACATAAATTCTGGGCAAGGTTTCAGTCCATGCTCTTGCTGGCTTAATCATGCACGGTCTAATTATTAGCACTGCTCTTCCAGCAAATTCCAAACAATGCAAGAGTGCTGCTTTAGGATAGTTGGCTTGGCTGGATTTTTCTTTTTGTGTACTTCCCAATATCTGCATGATCCCACTGGTGTGCTGATCTGTAGAGAAATGCTGTTTGACTCATTAGTAACAAAAAGCAGCAGTTTGAGCAGCTTCAGACTTGCAGATTTAGCTTGTTTACACATAATTGGCTGTCTACTGAACTTTTGTACTTATTGCTGAAGCTACAAACACTATTTTTTCTTACAGTGATCCTTCCACCTAACTTTGGAAAGTTATAATCTCGAGTTGTTGGTTCACACTCAAACTTTGCAGTGCATCAAGACAGATTTGTGTGTATCAGATAACATCATTGCACGGATGTTTAGATGATGAGCATTTTTCAATTCATGAAGTCACTTCAAGTGATTCATGCTGGGGCCCTTCCATCTATTGTTTAAGAAAGTTAAATTTAGGATGCTGAGATGGAATTATGTAAACTGTATATTATCTTATGTGCACCCATTTGCATAAGACGCATGATAAACAGTAGCGGCTCAGTAATGCGCAATGATTTGATGTCTCTTTCAATGTGCGCAACACAGATTGATCAGTCTCTTACATCCACTTCAAATCCCATTATTGGGATCCCAGAGTGGTTTTTCTCTATACAGCAATTTTCCGTCTGTTTTTTCACCATTCTTTACCCTGTAAATCCTGCTCAGTATCACAAAGGATCCATGGCAACAATCGGCCATGGGCTTCAATTGGATTTTTATTTCTTTCCACGCCGATGGCTCAGCGCAGAATTAGACTAAATAAATCTCATTTTAAACCGTCAGCTCACAATGCTCAGTTTTATCAGTGGACCTCGAAAATAATCCAGAAACTGCTCTGAACTCATGACTTGACATATTTATTTTTGTTTGAAAATATATGTTATTGCATTGATCAGCATTAACGCAATCACCTTTGATGTCTCTCAGGCAAGGATGTGAAGCAATGCTCACATAACGTCATATTTATAGAAGTAATTCAAGATTTTATTGTCATCTCTATACTTTACATCTGATCCTTTAAAATCAACACTGACTTCCACAAAACCTGAAAAAGCAGCCTTTTATTCTGAGTGCAGCTGTTGGTAAGAGGTTCCTGGTTTTAATATCAGCTGGGGTCTTTCTTTGTGGAGTTTGCATGTCCTCTCTGTGCAGGTTCCCTCCAGCTACTCTGGCTTCCTCCCACAGTCCAAAAACATGCACTATTAAGTTGAATGATTATTCAAAATCGATGCAAGGAAATAAAATGAGCATGAGTTGTTTTTTTGACCCCCAAAAAACTTTAAAACATTTCTTTATCACACACCTTGAATAAAGCGAGTGTGGAAAATGGTTTGATATGGATGAGATGTTTACTGAATGAAGTTGGGCAATATTTTACATCCAAGTCCTCCATTCCTCACTGTAAGCTGTTTTAGTCCATTTCGCGATCAATAATTGGTTATTTCTGATGTTATGAAATGTTTATCCAGGAATTGTCTGAATGTTGGATGAGCTGGAGCAATTCCAGTGCAGTATCTTATATAGATGAAACAGACACAAGGAAAGTAGGAGTTTTAGCAAATGGCTGGGTATTTGTTTGTACATTTTCTGCATCAAAGTTGAGAGGACCATAAAGATAACTGATCTGAGTAAATATATATTACACGCTTTCTGTGTCAGTGAAATCCTCAGCCAATCTGGGTAGAGTTATGTCATCATACAGGAATCTCATCAGGCTACTTGACTTGTAAGCGCTCCATATGCAAGAAAACGTTGTTTTCTCCAGTATACCACATAACCATTCCATCACATCTGACCCCCAAACAGATTTTAAAGGATCTCTTTTTATCTTGCATCTTAAACTCCCGACTAACAGTAGAGCAGACTTCCTCTCATCGCGTCCACCGTTGAGGAGCTGAGGGAAAACTAGCACCCGAGAGGCCATTAGTTGCAAACTTATGAACATTATTGGCACAAAGGGCTAATTGAGAAATTAGTTAATCCTTCACAAAGAATTCTCCAGAAAAATTCATGAAATTCTCATCATCAAGTAGTATATGAGAAATAAAATTTAAGATTCTATATTGTCCTGTACCATGTAAACAACTTGCTTCATTACTGGCAATGGAATTTATATGTGCTTGGTTTCAGCTCAACTTTGCACAGTTAAACATATAGTAGCAAACTGAGTTGAAAACATGACGTTTTTAACACGTAAAACACCATACCATAGTTATTAGTTCTAATTTAGAATTATTATGTTGCTGTGTTGTATTTTGGAGATTAAGGATGCAAAGCCTAATTTCCTGTCTGTGTTTTTCTTTTCTTTTTTGTCATTTTTTCAACATTTATTTACACTTGTCTGAAATGGAAGAGCAGCTATTATTTTATGATGAATAATATTGCCATAGTCAGCACTATTATGTATTTAACAAATACTGCTCTGATACACTAAATTTCAGTTCACTTATTTGTCTTTTTTATATTGATGGTTTGTTTTTCTTTCATCCATTTTGCTGGGATTTGGCAATTCTGAGTTACTCCTGGGACTTCCCACAGGTTGAGCTTAAAGACTAGGTCTTTTTTTTTTCTTCTACACGTCAAACATCCTCAGTATCATAGGACCGTAAAATTTCCTAATAGACAAGTTTTTCCCCAGGGTCTGGCTGCTGTCAGATCTAAGGGCGACCCACCACTGTTGGCTTTAGTACAAAGTTCTCCTTTGTTGTTCATGCTTGGTCACCTCTATTTTCTCACGTCTATTTTATGTCACATTTGTTTTTGTTCTGTTATTGTTTTATTAACCCTGTAAGTAAAAAAGAAAAAGAAAGAAAATCATTATCTATTCATGTATGTATTTACATCGATGTGTAATGCATCCAATTGAAAGGTCATGTTTAAATACTTGCAAAGGTCCTGAAAGAGTGCTATCATTTATTTATAAAATTACACTGAGGGATTGTAGACCCAACGTCGTGGACCTTCCAGCACCTGTCTTTGGGTGCACCCAGGAGCTAATAAAACAATTAAAAAAATTTTTCTAGGGGCACCAGTTACCAAGTTTTTTTTTTCTTTTCTTTTCTTTTCTTTTCTTCTGAATTGGGTTTCCAATACCAACCCACTCACTTTTGTTCATTTTGTACAGTTCTGTATGGAAATGAGAGGTAGTTGTCCATTGGAATGGAGACTTGTGGATCTTAAATTCAGAGCCTCTCATTGTAAACATATTTTACATATACAAAACAACCAAGCCACCATGATAAAATAGTCCCATATTTCGTTTCCAAAAAAAAAAGCACATGATCTCAGTGTTTTCACTGCAAAAAGAGTAAAAAGTCTACAGATGATGTTTTTACCAGAGCTGATGTTGTATGGCTCTGTGTCCAGGCATATTTGATCATGGGAAACTTTGGGGTGAAATGATCTTATACAACAGCTCCTCAGAAATCTTTCTTACTCACTGAGCAGCTGTAGCTCCAGGAGGAAGTGCAGTCGTCTGCCAACCGAAAAGTTGGTGGTTCGATTCCCGGACCCCTGACTACATGTGGAAGTGTCCTTGGGCAACACACTGAACCCCACCTTGCCTCCTGATGTGCCTATAGGGGGTATGAATATGTAGAAAGCACTAAGTATGTATAAATATAAGTGCTGGATGAATGTGTGAATGAGACATGTAGGGTCAAAGCGCTTTGAGTGGTCACATGACTGCAATTACAGTTCATTTACCATTTCCCAACCTGTGCAACAAAAGCAAACTGAATAATGCCCACCCTCCATAGAAAACTGACCTAGCAGACATATTATATGTAAAGCAACATGAAATGCTTTAATTCATAAGAACCTTTTACTTCTGGTGTCTGCTTGAGGGATTCTCCCCCCCTTTGGGGCCATCAAATGACCGCACAGCTAACTAACTGGTTCTTGGTGTTAATGAATGTGGGTAATGGGTGGTCTGGTAAATGGTCCTGATTGCTCTTATCAGTTGGCTAATGATTTCCTGGGCTCTTTTCAATTAAGGTGGGAAGGAGGTCACTAAAAGATTTGCTTCATACCTCAGCCATTCAGCTTCATTAAAAGCCTTTGTGCATTCATTAACACAGCAACCACAGGTCCCCAAAGCATGTGCTGTGCTTCACTCTTTTATCCTCTATAAACTAATTAAGAACTTATTAATCCTCCTCTAACAGTTTGTGCTTTGGACCCTTTTTGCAGAGTCCCTCTTGCATGTGGTTTTGTGTTAGCCGGTACATTCAGGGCTGATATGGGACACGTTCAGGGCTGCTTGGATTTTAAAGTGACAATGCAGCCTCCCCCCCAACCCCCTCTTTGCTTTATTTACCGAGCTACTTCAGTTACGCAACCATAACGCCCTAGCTCACATAGAGTGTAGATTTCTCAGGAAATTGAATTGAAAAGAATTATTAATAACTATTTATAGTGGATATTGTGGAGTTTTATGTGGTATTCTCAACTTTAACACGTGTTGTGCAAGAACACAAAGCACCAAAAAAATTGAAAACTTATTGAAATTATTAATTTCTATTATGGGCATCATGACAGTTGAAGTATTATTTCCCTTAAGGCAAAGTAATGTGGGGAAATGTACTGGGATAGAGCTGGAAACTTCAGCTCCTGACTGGAAAACTAGAGGATTTGGAGATCTGCTGATTTGACAGCTCGGATGTTGTTGTTTCTTCATATAATAACATTGGGCAAAATTTGTGCTCATTTAATTATCCCCATGACCACCTGCTGCACACAACCATGTGTCAAATCCATTTCATGTTGTTTGCAGATTATTTGATTTTGAGCCTGCACAAGATGCCTGCAGCTGTATCCCCTACCCCTTCGGGGAACAATATTAACCTGCAAATTTATTTCTCTTTGCATATAATGGACAGACCAGACAAGAACCACTTCTTAAAAAAAAAAAAAAAAAAAGGCCTCAAGGTTGCTCATTACTCAGAGCCATTCTCTTGGCCTCTAAGCTTCTCTCTGCACTGTTGTCAAGCATGCAATTCACCAACGTGTCGTGAGCTCCATTTTTATCTGTCACATTCGTTTGCGCGTGATGGCCGCTGATGCTCGGCTCATTAAGAATTCTCCCCCTCCTCCGCCTGCTGCTGTTGCTGCTGCTATCGTGTCTCCTTGAGAAGCCACGACTCTGACTCATGTTCGTCCTTGACTGACACCCCACATCTTTTCTTCCCATGAGTTTGCCATCCATACCCCTTCTTTCCCCACACTTCAGATGTTTCATGTCTGACTTGTCTTTCTCACCTGTCACATGGTCTTTTCAGTTTGTCTCTTTCAACCTCTCTCGGTAAAAAGTCCTCTTATTCACTCTGCTGATAATCTTTTTCTTACTGACTGTTTCTGTTCTTCTCTGTGTCACTCTCTGTAGGAGCTGGTGGGCAGTAACCCTCCGCAGAGGAACTGGAAGGGAATAGCGATCGCCCTTCTTGTCATTCTGGTCATCTGCTCGCTGATCGTCACCTCCGTCATCCTGTTGACACCAGGTACTCGATGCAGGACAGGAGGGGGGGGGGCATCCACCACCACCACAACGTATACTTCACACCGTTCTGTTTACACAGCGTTTGTTATGCACAGACATGCCCATTAGGTTTCACAATCAATCTCACCACAAACAATGCAAAGAACAAAGTGTGAGTGTCAGTGAATCTCTGTCTTTGTGGTGCCCAGGCTCCGGTGCAGTTTACAGTGTCACCCACAGTAATATCACACTTAAAGTCCACATGGACTCTCTTGCTTGAACAGTCACATTTAGTGAAGGACAGTAAACTTCACTGAATTCAGCCTGTGCAACATTACTTTCTTAACAAACAAGTCCCCAGTGTGTCTCTTATATTTAGTCCTTTTTTTTTTTTTTGCACACACATTTTGGATGCCTGCTTCTCCCTTTTTTCCCCTCTTTTTTTTTTACTTTAAGGCCTCCAAGTTTCATTTGCGACCGACCTTCAGGATCTCTGTTTGCAGATTTAGATTAAACTTTAATCAATAGACCATCTGTTTGCATTCAGTCTCATAAAGCTCCTTGATATGGTTTTATGCACTACCAGAGTCAAATCAGTCAATGTAGCCGTCAGCGTGCATACAAAATAATTCATTTACAAAGACAATAATCACTGTGTTCTTGTTTACGATTTTCTGTCACATAAAATTGCAGGTAACTCTTCCTAGAGTTAGTGGGATAAATAGTGCCAAAGCAGGATCTGTGACTATAACGGGAATTCAGTTGAGTCTTTTTCTATATTTGACATGCAGACAGTTCTCAGAGCAGAAATGTCAACACAGCTGACCAAAGCAACAATACCTAAGTCTCCAAGTCATGTCCTGGCTCTGACCTTGGACCAGGAGTCGAGGTGAGAAGCAAGTGGAGTCACTGTTGCACTCCAAAACTTCTCATGAACTGGGTCCTTAAAGCTGTGAGGTCACATGCAGAATGTAATTGGAACTGGAATATATTAGATATTTTTGAAGATAAACAATATTAATTGCTTTTGCCTCATAAAATTCTATTCTGGTCTTGGTCTGATTTAATTAGGCGCATTGAGGGACTGAGATGAGCCACCGGATTTTGCTGCTTCATAAATTATTCCACAAGGACATTGGTTTGTTTGTGCAAAGACACTTTATTTAGCTTGTTTTTAGGGTTATTGTATTCATGATGAGCTCCTGAATTATGAAAAGTTTTATATATTTTATGACAGTGTTAAAAAGTTCACTTAAATACTTTGACCTGGGATGTACAGGTATCAAGGTAAGCAAATGCACCTTACTGATAGAGTGGGAACATTCGTTTTTTAAAACACATTAAACACACCATCCTTTCTGTGATGGTCAAAAACACTTGGCACCTTCATTCTCCCTCTGTTTTAATGATCTGGCACATCAGTTTTAATTTCTGAAATTACAAATACATTGCTTTATTTTTAAGTTCAATTTATTTTATTTTATTTTTCTTTATTTTCTTTTTTTTATTTCTTTCATAATCTTGTGGGGGGGAAAAAGGACATGCACTTCGATTTCTGTTTGATTTTCAACAAACACCCTTATTCAGGACATTGGGGCACATCATCAAGGCTGTGTTGCCTGGTAAAGGTGGAGAAAATGTAAATTATTTAGAATCATTGAGCCTCATTCACCAATATCTTCTTAGGAAATATTTTTACTTTGTTGTTAAGTTTCTTCGAAGACATTTCTTAAGTAAACTCAGATTCCACAATGTTCGTAGACTGAAAATTTGTTTGTGACTCTTCAGCAGTTTAAAGTATATGCCAGCTTGTCCTTATTTGCAGGTAAACGTCTGAAAATGCCCATAAAAGGTCATGAGACTGAAGGGTCGTGTGCAGACAGAGACGGCAGTGAGACAGAGAAAAATAACAAACATAATGCCAAGAGAATTAATTGAAAAAAGATAAATGATAATGAAAAAGATTTTCCACTGGAAACCTGTTTTTAGTCATTTTTAAAGTGATACACTTGGTTATGAATAATCACACGGTGAGATTCAAGTCATATTGAAGCAGCTTTATTTACAATCTGGCAATTAATTGTAGATGAACTTAGACAGGGAGTCTGCAGTCTGGTCCATGACTCACATCCCCATGCTGAAAATGCTAAAGGTGAAAAAGGTAGAATATATTTTCATCTTTCTTTTTACTGCTTGTGGCAATTTGTTGCCACAAGCAGTGTCCAAACACATACAGCATGAGTGAGTTTGAAGGTTGGTCAATAAGGTTATTAACAGGGGGCCAGGGCATAACGTTTATCTATAGATAATTATTATCATAAAAATTCACTGTTTTAGTAAATTTAGATTTTTAAAAGATATGTACCAGTGAACCATCCGCTCCATGTTGGAGACACATGCCCACAGACCCACTCTGGAGGATGAAGGAGTCGTGTGCTCCTCTGGGTAAGCAGGGCACGCCATTTAGTCAGTTGTTCTGGGAGTCCCAGATGATTTGGACAGTATGGAGTGATACTCTTGCGGTTGCGGAAACAGATCTGGTGAGAGTGCTTACGTGAATGCAGTCTATTGCATCAATGGATTTAGGAAGACCAGCAATAGAATTGAATCCCGTCTTGACTGTGACCTGTATTTGAATAAATGTAATGAATGTAAAAAGGTTTGTTTTTCCCCTGAGAGAACTAATAATGCTAAGATGTGATCTGCAATATTTGATACTTTTTTTTTAAATAACCAAAGGCTTTGTAATTGACCAAAAGCTGTATAAGAAAAGCTTACTTAAACATTACTGTGATATCATTATAGAACTGATTTTCTTTCAACATGACAGCATTCAAATGTTAACAAGAGTACTTCCAAGTGTTCTTAAGATTTTTTCATACCTAAGAATGAGTCCGGGCTATAGACAAATCCAACGGCCGCGAATTGTGTGTTGCAGAATCTTGCGGTGGTAACCTGATATCTGCTGCCGCCTGCTGTCACTGGCAGCAGAAAGGATATCTAGACTGACGACGTTAGACAGTGGCCCACAGTTACTGATGAAGGTATCTAATCTGCTAGTCTTGAATTTATTCCGTTTTTTTGTGTTAGTTGGGCATCAGTTACAATAACCAGAATAGAGAAAGGAGCAACACGGGAAAAGTCCGCTAGATATTCCTCCCCATCTCAGTGTAATAATACTACATGTAGATTGTTTAGTTTGTAGTCAACCACTGCAAACCAATGATCCTAATAAAATCTTTTTTTTATAGGTATTTAAAGTAATTTAATAAATCATTTAGCTTGTGATGAGCAACAAAATGCAAACTGATCTGGATTAATGTAGCAGCACTCACCTGCACGCTAGTTTCATAGCGATCTTTTGAAAATGAGAAATAAAGGTATTTATATGAACAGCAGGGAGAATAATGAGACCAAAGTGTCTGATTTAAGGCTCCAACATCAACGTGATCAACGGATCATCCAAAGTGTAAGGGCAGAATCTCGCCATGTCTCCTGGCTCCTAGCATGAAGTCCAACTTCTAATAATAAAACCTGTCAGACACATTTTACGCTTTTACAATTATCTATGAAGCTAGAACTAAAGTCCAAATTGTTTTTTCCTTATGTTGCCGGTCTACGCTCTGTGACACTTCACAATTTCTCCCACATTAGTCATTTCCTCTCAGAAACAGGGCAGCCCTGTGTTTCTCAGTCCATTAGCAATAACTAGCATAATAAACATGACTTGTTGCGCCGTGTTCAGCTTGACAGCAGCATGGAAACGCAAAATTATGTGTTGGATTGACAATTCTTCACTGAAACCTACCATGCTGATGTCTAATGTCCAACGTCCCTGTCTGACAGAATCAGTGTGAACCGAGAGGTCTCAGACAGGGGCAATCTTTGTGAATTATAAGGTCCGTGTTCGCATTTTGCTTTTTTTTTCACAACTGAAGTTTTCCACTGCTGTTATAGAAACCAAGAACCGCCCAAATCTTCCCAGACTTCCTTAACATCATTAAAAAAATGACCCAATTCTTTTACCAATTACATCTGACAGGCACAAAATGCCACCGCAAAAAGGGCAGACGGTCTACTTCCAGCTTTTGGCCGGATGGGTCTGTAAAATATTGGTGAATAACACAACTGTCGCAAAAAATTGCAAGTGGGACTTTAGAACATATTAGTTGGTTGTTGTTGGACTTTTGTTGATAAAAATGGTTGGTAAATGCTTTCTTAGCCAAGTGTCACTACCTGGCACTGTCCATTTTGGTTTCAGCTGGTCGTTCACCTCCACGTTTTGGTAACCTGGTGCATGAATTAAGTATTTTGTTTTGGAAAATTATGAGAATTCTACATAAAATGATCAAATGATAGTTACATTTTATATGTTTTAGTTCTTCATGAAGGGCAATCCATTTGCAGAGTGCCTTACATCATCTATAGAGAGAAAGACAACGCATCCTTCTGCTTTATTTTTATATGCAAGAATAATCCAGTCTTTCCAATCTAAATAGAACAGAATGTGAGAACAGCTCAAACAAAGAAAATTTGTCTTTCACTGTGTCATCACAGCACTGACGCACCCAGGGACAGATACATCCGGCAAAAACACAGTGAACAAAGTCAATGACTAAGCAAATAAAAATGGTGCATTCTCAGTCCAGTACAACTGCACATGTTACAAAAAACATTAGATACTGCTAAAATGAAAAACACTGAAACTGTAGATATGCTTAAATTAATGATATATTTCTTGGGTAACTTTTCCTTGAATGAAAATATTTTATTTTCTGAGTAGCAACACAATGACTGCAGAGAGTCCAGCACACCTCAGGCACTAATACACATGGTTATGTCACAGTTCAACTCGTAAATGACCGATTCATTCAGCATAATCAGCCTATTAGACAGAACATAGAAATGTACAATTACACACCTACAACAGCCGAGCAGGCCCGACATATGACATAATCCAAGTCTTTGTCAGATATTTGTCATGCTCTAGTTTCCACAGTGTAGCTTTTAACTTGGAGAGGATGGAGCTTTTGGCAACGGAGGCCTATTTTGAAAGTGTAATTTTTGATCTGATGAACAGGAAAAACAAGGAAGGATACAAACTTAAATGTGCAATACATCCCCCTTAAATAAAAAGTCTTCAAATCAAATCAGATTTTGCTTTTCGTAGCTGTCTTTGCTATGTACTTTTAAATAATTTATAGTGTCGTTGAATTCTGCTTGAAAGGAGAAGTGTGAACTTTTTCTGCTTCAAGAAAACGTATTTGTGGAGAAACAACAAAGGTGTTTGCTTCACCAGGTTTTTTAATTGTTGGGCTGCTGAAAAGGCTTATTCTGGTTAAGCATTGCTGGTGATGATCTCCAAAGATGAAGCAGCATTCCATTCCATACGGCATTCAGGTTCCTGTCTGTGAAGAAATGATCTCTACTTGTTTTAAGATGAATCTGCCCCTGTATGGCAGTCATAAACGGCCTTGATGATCTGATGTTACAACTGTTTGCTTCCTGCTATTGAACAGTTTTTTTATGATAAAAACCCCTGCTGTAGCAAGTACAAATCAGTTAAAGGAAATTTGGCCACTTGTCTCTTTGAATATGAATAATTGACTCTATGATAATGCAGAAAAAATTCTTTTGAGGCGGTTTTGGCTATAAATTCCTGAAAATGTCAAATTCTTTGTGCTAAAAATCAGACAGAATTATATTTTAGAAGGAGGGATGTATTAGATTTGGGAAGAATAATAGTAGAATGTTGGAGAAAGGTTAAGTTTAAACAAAAACAGTCTCTTAGATTTGGCTGTTTGCACTGCTTTTAAGATATTTAACACTTAAAAGGGTTTGATTACAGATAAAACCACATTTCTTGCAGTGAAAATGGTCCTACAAGGGCAATTTTTATCACTTGCAAATTGAAACACTCATTGGGCCTGATTTACAAAGATTCCAAATAGCGACCGCTAAATAAATTGCCCTGCAATTATTTAGCGCCTGTTGTGTTTCTATGATTTGCGGGTGATCTATTAACATTGCTCACGCAATTAATAACAGGTGCAAACAGCAGTATTTAAATGAGGATTTAGCGTGCGCTATTGCTTTGT
>JBBBVU010000019.1:3847337-3868077 GCA_037177055.1 Atherinosoma microstoma
GTTTTTATTGACAAAATAAAAATGAACGTGTCACCTTTTGGCACATCTTTTAAACTCAAGTTGGGATTTTTAACATTCAAACATCTGTTTGTAGATTTCTTTCCGGGGTTCAGTCATCGCCCCCCATTCCTCACATCAGGACCAGGCCAAACCAAACCAGCACTAATTGCAACTGTGCGATGAAATGATCCACATGCTAAATAGTGCAATAGTGCGATGAGTTTTGTCATTCAAGGGATGGCGTGACTTCTCCTTGTGACAGATTCTAAATCAGCCCTCAACTCTTTCAGCAATTCTAATATTGCAACGCTGGATAGGCGATAGGTCTCAACAATCCTTTCCTCTGGCATTCCAAATATATTAATACGAACAGAAAAGATGCGTTCTCTATGCCTCCTCCTTGCAATTATTACTGCAGCCATTGTGTGTACTGTTGTGCCAGTTAATACCTGCTTTTCAGACGTGCTATTTATAGGCGCAAAGATAGTCACCGCAAACAAGTTACACGTTTCATAAATCAGATTACATGTTCAAAGCTGATTTTTTTGCATAGTCTCCACTCAACATTTTGCACGTTCTGGCAGAAACGCCCACATTGCATATTCATCAGCGGCAGACACGCTAAATGGATTGCATGTACTATTTTGTCAGTATAACAGGCGCAATCCTCATTGCGCCCTTTTAATAAATCCGCTGCGGCCAATTTTTGCGTGTGCAATCAAGCACTTGTTTTAGTACACGCAAACCTTTCGTAATCAGGGCCTTAGTTTTTAGGGAGGAGTTTTTTTGGAAATGCTAAATCTGCTACTTATTCAGAACATGTTAATTTTGCTCCAATTACACTTGAAGGACACACGTTTTTGGAACAAAGGCGGCCCAGTCTGAGCGGCAAACTGTGGCGGCGTAGCTCGTCTGAGGAGTTGTTTCCACTCAGTTAGGAAGCTTGTTTGATGGATGTTCCCCATCCAGATAGGCCAGCCAGCTTCTAACTGCACCTGACAACCACTTTGTTCCCACACACACACACTCCCAGACACACACACACACACACACACACATACACTCCCAGACACACACACATTGGCATGCAGTTTTGAACTTCTCCTCTGACAACCTGCATCTGCTGTAACGGGGAGCTCCTTATTACTAAGAGGTTGTTCTGTTCTCAGTACAGCTAGGTCAGATATTCGCTATTGGCATCTGGGTATTTCTCAGACTGAAGGATGTCATGATGACTGACAGCCTGGCAGCTTGTTGAAACAGTGGGAGGATAACATGCTACTTTTCTTTGGTGCAGCTGAAAGTGAGCAGTAACAGAGATTATGACATGAAACCATCTCTTAAATTGAAGTTTATGGGCTACGAGAAATGACGACCTCAGTTGGATTTAGCATTATTTTTTTAACACTCATAAGCATGTTAATGTGCTCACAAGTACTCTGGTTGTGATCACGTTGGTGAATGTAAACATCCACTAGGTCAACAAAGTTTTAGTCTCTCGGCATTACAAGAAATTGAAGGATTATCAGTTTTAGTATCTCAGATTTGGAAGTCAGAGGTTTGCTTGGTGTTAAACAGGCATGACCATCACGCACATCAGAATGAATCTCCCATTTGCTCAGTTTTCAACTGCTCTTCTCTCAGTAGCTACGTTTACATGGACACATATTTCATCTATCCGATTGAAATCAATCTGATCAGAGATTCCAGCCGACATGTTTCCATGGACACTGGATAAAATGATCCGGTCTGTTTGTGTGTTTATATGATGGACAGATTTAATACAGTTCTAGCACTTTTGACAGGCACAGTGTTACTAGTTCGGAAGAAAGAGGTTTTTTCTTTTTCATTTTGAACCTTTTGACCGTCGAAAAGCTTAATAATCCTGAAACTCTTTCAGTTTCCAACAAAAACGTTGTACCCGCCACAGTCCCGTTCTGTTTTGCTGCCACTATTGTTCAAGTCTTCACTGAAACCCGTTGCGTCACGTAATGCCCCACGTGGTTCAAGCATGCGCAGAAACAACATCAAAAACGTTGGGAATGAGTGTTCACATGGTTATTTTTCCCTGCTGATCTGAACGTGAAACGGTTTAAACCACCCCTCTCAATCTGATCGGAAATTCTTTCCAATCGAGACCGATCAGATCAGCTGAGGTGTTTTTATGACGCATTTTTATACTGATCGGACATTCAATCGGATTAAAAGCGCTCCATGTAAACACAGCTACTTGCTACCTTTTGCTTAGTGATCAGTGGATAAAACAAAGTTCCAGAGCAATCTTTCAGGTCCTGTGTCATGTCTTGGTTGAACTTTTTATGTAGTTTTTAGACCTGACTCTTATTTTTTGTTCTCCCCTTGTTCAGTTTGCTCAGATTTTTTAAGTACACATTGCACACCATTGCAAGATATGCCAAGTTTTTAACTTATAGCTCTTCGGGAATCAGCCTTGTCAGTGAAAAATTATATTTCACGTTTCTCAAGCTGTGTTATCTTTGGCATTTCTTTATTGAAGCAGCTAAAGAAACAGCGACAAATTATGCATCTTGACAAACAAAGACATGTAGCACCTTGAGATACCATTTAACGTAGTATACAGTATATAGGCTTAAGCCTGACATCTTGGAAGTGAAATATAAAGAGTCAGTGTTTTGCACAGACCTGTACCTCATAAAGATATCGTTTTTCTATATCACTGGCTAAAAAAGATGAACATACTCCAGTTTGTGAATGCCAGAACTCTGCTGCTTTATCCATTCTACTGGAAATGACTTGCCATTAACAGAACTTGTTTCTTACTGTAGTCATGCTTTCACTTATAAATAAATATCTGTATTTTCTCAGTGAAAAGAACGTACCTTTTAGCACTCCTGGTGGTGATCTGACACCTATAAAGACTGAATGCAGACATAAAGAGGCCCACTTTCTAGCTGTAATTGGTTAAATTAACCTTTAAGGAGTAAATTGTCTGTCAGTAGGTTTTTACTGTAAGCTACAGTATTGCCTTGAATGTGAAGCTGTAGATCGAAGTTCAGTTTGCAGTAGCTGCAATGTTTTCGTCATCCTTCATACTTTGAACCACCACTGTTTCTTTTCTTTGTTTTAAATAAATGGTACCTTAGAGAGCATTTATTTGAATGTAAAATGTAAAAAGAAAAATCGATCAATCATCACATCACAGAGCAAAACACTTCAGAGGGAAAATGAACCTTTAAGATATTGCACCATGCATTAAAATGTAAAATTAAGAATAAACTCTCACATCTATATTCTTTAGTTGACTTCCTCCGCGCTCATTAGTCCAACACTCCTAACTCATTATAAATTCCGTATTTATATCTTCTAAGTCCCACCATCTGATGGAGGCTCAGTCAATGCCTTCAAAAGTGTCCTTATCTCCTGTGAGGAGAACTCTGGGATCAGTCTTCCCATCTGTTAGAGGCAAAAACACTGCACACACATTCCATGTACACGTTCAGAGACAATCCAGGTTTAGCTTTAAAAAACCCTTTGGTGAAAAATGGCAGACCTTTCTGATTTGATGTTAATTCACAATGAATGAATGAGGCAGTGGATTTCTTCAAAACAATGAAGTTGACAGACCACCGTTGCTCATTATAGACGGCAAAGCCTTCTAACTCTATTACTTTTTGTGAAAATTGTATATGGATAAGTTTCAACTTTTTTTTTTTTTTTTACCTGAGCAAATGATTGTGCTTGGCCATTATCAATCTTTTCTGTTTTTCCTGTGAATTATTATTAATAAATCATTTGTTTTTCTGAACCTTTTTCAGTCTTAGATCTCTCTCCATCCTTATTTTTACAGTCTTTTGCATAACGTTTGCATCTTCATGCAAGTCTTTTTCATAACTTTTAGAAAATTGCAGTGATTTTGCTGACTATACAAAACTGGGATCTAAAAAGACTCAAATTACTCCACAAATATACTCAGATATATGGGCCTAAACAACAAGCATTTAAAAGAAATTTAGAGGTCACAATATGATCTACGGAAACAACAATAATAACAAATACAATGATGCAGATATGTTTTATCATGATATAAAACAAAACTCTCAGACATGTGTAAATCAATTAATTAAAGAATATTGAATAGATTTTTGTTACATTTTGTGACTTAAATGCATATTGAGACAGTGTGGATCAAAGGCTTATAAATATGTTCCCACACATGTTCTTATATCATACTTGTATGATATAAATGACATAATATGTATATAGATGGAGTGTGTGGTGGAGACAAGACACACATTAAAGATACTTTAAATTTAGTAACACCACTGCAGATTGTTTAATTTATCTTTCAAACCTTCAGTATTTATTCTCACCTAATCTCATGATGTAGTTACTCATTTTTTAAATAAAGCAAATAATCTAGCACTCAGTTCAGATATCAGTATGGTATCCCGAAGTACCTCCAAGATGATAACCATGCTACAAGCAACTGCTGTAAGTAGCCTAATTTATTCTGTTATGGAAATGTATGTTCTTGCATGATGCCTCAGCGTCTCAGAATTTAGATTAGTTTGCCAAAGATTTCTCAATTTCAGTCAAGAAGCTCTTTAATATTTCAATATGCAGCTCTCTCTGATATCGGAGCTCACAAGCACTTAAAGACAACATGTAGGGAAATTTGAACACGAGTTGCATTTCAAACACATCGCCAGGCAACGTTACACTTCATGTCTAAGCATTTTCAATAAGCCAAGTGTAGATGTGATGCCATGCTTGCATGAAGAAAATACACCAGCTGACTTGGAAGTAGGAAAAAAAACCAGTCAGAGCTGAAAATCTGTCATGAAATAGTTCTTTACTGCCATAAAATTCCATGATGGAGCCCTTTGGTTCCTCATTTCTAGGGTTTATTATTCTTTATAGAGCTTAATGTTCTGGTTTCTGTATTGAAAGTTAAACAAATAGATAAATAAATAGTCTGCGGTCTGAGGAGGCCTAGAGAGGCATAATGAGTTATTACCAAGCTCATTTGTAGTGCTAACACTTTCATTATGTCATCTTGAATTAACAAGGATTGTTTCCTCATCATAATGAGTTAACTTATTCGGTAGTTTGTACTAATTAAATTAGTTGTCTGCAAACGGCAAACAGCGAGACGGACGTAAGAGCATCTGCTAGCTGAGGATGAGTTGTTTAAACTCTTATCTATGCCACAGACGCTACCACCTGTGCTCAAGGTCAGACACACGGTCTGTCATCATTCACACAGCAAAGAGTATTGCTCATGCATGTCTTGACTCAGTGTTACATATCATAAAGGACATTTGGTGCTGATGCAGAAAACTTTTAAATGTAGTGTTACTTTATCACACAAACAAGCTTTGATTTCCTAAATAACAGCATCAACAAACGTTTGCAGGCAAGGCTGCTGTTGGCCTCCTTGATGGTCAGTCTTTTTACAGAATAAAAAAATGATACTTTGAAAAATATCTTCACCTGTTGCTTAGACCATCTCGCAGTGCTGTGCAGAGCTTGAGAAGTGTTATGACTGAAGAAAAAGAAAACCACGGATGGACACAAACAGAATTAGCAGGTGGATTCAACATGACATCATGCACACTATTAAGTCATCAATATATTACAGCTGTACACAAAATACAGAAAATTCCAGATTTGATCCCAACAATATCCAAAGTAGCCTCCAGATGTCATTTACATCTTAATGGAAGGCCACTGAGAAACTTTTTTCCTTCCACATTTGACTAAAACTGATCAAAAATGACACTTAAAAGTGAGAATATGTTGACTAGAAACAAAGTGGAACACTATTGCTGTTATTCTCCCACTATATGGAGGCAAAATGAGCATTGATGGATGAAATTAAGCAGAAATGAATTGAGGGAGACATCTGCTGTAAGTATGCTTCTCCGCTCTGTCGACTAGAAGCCATACTAGTTCTATCAAAGGCCTGAAGGAGTGAAGATGATGCTCTGCTTTATTCTTTTTCTGACTTGTTTTTTTTCTTCAGCTTTGAGTAACATTCTTTTAAAGGTGAACACCCTGCAGGAAAAAGTTGTTGAGATGGTGTGTGAGATAAAAGTGTGTCAAAAGGACATTTTATATTCTCTCAGCTTTTGTTGTCAAAAGTAAAAAGAAAATATGTCTTATCTCTGTCATTTTTCTTTCAAGAATTCACTTTCATTTTTGTTTAATCTTTCTTTCTCTGAAAAATGTAAAAAGATATCTGTCAGCCGCATCTAGCATCACACTCTAAACATTGCTTTTGTTCCTGGAAGCAGTGACGGTTTGTTTTGAATCACTTTTTCATTATTGCTAAACGCATTATAAAAGGTCAGCTTCATTTAAACTAAAACAAAAAAATATCTTACATTGTATTACACTGTTTCCATTTGTTTTAGTTTAAGTATTAACATACTTCCTGGGTGATCCAGACACAAATCAGCAGCTCTAAGTATGGATGTTGACGGCAGGAGTTACAATCCATCCCCACATACATCCCTGGTGACCACTTTGATCAGATCTGAGTTACCCGCTCTGTATGCAAATGAACACAAAGGCTACCTCACACACATTCAGCTGTCTGCTGAGCACCAACCAGGACATCAGCAGGTCTACTGATGTGTCTCTAAAACCCTGAATACGTTCATCGGCCTGAATGATGTCATTATTGGACACCTTTCAGATTCACCTGAGTTACATTTGTTGCAAAATTATGTACAAATATTTAAAATGGCTCCTTTACGTGGCACGATGAGAGATTAAAAGTGCATAAAGTGAAAATGTGATTTTCCAGAGCTCAGTGTTGGTGCAGCTACTGCTGATAAAGAGATGTTGAAGCTTCTAACATTCGAAATTCTGACAGCTCACCGATGGGCCGTCATACATTTCCTACACAACTTTGTTTCATACCCAGGTGGCGTGTATTGCTGTCTGCACATGAAACATTCAGTTGAAAAGCTAAGATTTTTGGGATTGGTGTAAAGCATTTTACAACATGGTGACTACAGCAGGTACAATCAATGCCAAGAACATCCCAGACAAAATTACTCTGTAGAGAATGTGAAGTTTGCCAAAAATGGTTGTCAGATTTAGAGAGTGATCAGATTTTGATAAGGAGAAGGCCTGTCTTCTTTTTCCATTTTTCCTCACAATAGACTATTTTTTTTAGCTAAACAAAACAAAGCTGGCAACAATGATTGTAAAAAGGAAGAAAGAGGAAAACATCCCATTCACATTCCCTGTTGAATCAGCTGAAAGCTTCTTGATGGATATTTTCCTAACAAAAATGGCCATGATCCTGGCAGTTCTGCCCCGTAAAACTTTCAAACTTGAGCTTATTGAGCATCCTGTGAGACGAAGGACTCGTATTGACCTGTTACTTCAGAAGCTTTCAATGCACTTAAAGTAACAACATTAGCTTTTGTTAGCTCTTGAAAATTCTTCTTTCACTTTATCCGAGTTCAGCGTCTTCATTGCAGCCTCTGTGGTCTCAGCTGTGTGAGTCTGTAAAAAAGAGCTTGACCCAAAACACTGAAACATTAAGTAGTTATTCCCATTCGTTGAGGTTTTTACATGCACAGTAATATCCCACGGATGACTCGATCAAGGCCGTACTCTGGATAAGACCCAGCTATGTAAACTGTATTTTCTTTAGTCTAATCTATTTTTTGGGTTTATTTTTTTTTAGATCTTTTTTGCTTGTTTTCATCAATCAGGCTGCGTGCATCTATCTCAAGATCTGGCCACACCGGCTCTGTCAATATCAGTGCAGAACAGATAGTCTGAAGTTATTTGGGGCGAGGGAGAAACTAAACTAGGTTCATGCTCTGTGTCTCAGATATATCTGTTAATGTGGCCAAGTGCAGTTAGGACGATATTATGGCAATAATTAATAAACAACTCAAAACGTATAAACTGCTATCTGCTAATCTTTATCTTAAGTTTATTATTAACAAATCAAATATTGATGTTTGATTTCTTTTTATATTAATATTGTTGCCATACCAGTTTATCACAGAACTGCTTACACTTAGAAAAACATTGCAGTTGCTTCAGGGAACATAATGTGGGTGTGAGTCATTAAACAGACTATGTTGCGTAACAGGCTATCGTCTTATTTAAATTAAAGCCACTTGTCTCAATATTATTGTGCATGTAGACATTTGGGGGGAGTCTCAAGACCTAATAAAAGCAAAGAAAATGATGATGCCGGAAAGTTTTGATAAAATGCAGAGTCCAGGAAGAGCGATCCTTCAGGGGCTTCAACCTCTTGCAACTCCCTCAACTTCCAGTTGTATCTTCTGTTCATTGTTATGCATCCTCACCCCAGGATGATGCAGTATTGTTCACTGCCAACTGTACACTACAGGAAGAGCAAGTAAGCATGTTCCTGACCCAGTTTTAATATGTGATGAGTTGGGAGTGAAAATGTCATGGTTCCTGCATAATTATCTGAAGCATTTGTACTCCTTGCTCATAAAAAAGAAGGGGAAAAAGAATTTAAGATAGCCATGAAGTACCTATTAACAAATACAGGCAATCATTTGTGAATTTACTTCTATATTAAGTAAAAACTGAGATTATTTTCTCTTCGTTTTTTTTTTTTCCTTCTGCAGGTGAAGATGACCGTCTGGCTCTGAAGGGCAAGGTGACGGTTGGAGACCTCTTCAGAAAAGACTTAAAGGTTCATGACCCAAATGCCAAATGGATAAGCAGTGAGTATTCCTTATGAGCATTAGACTACCCTGTCCACTAAATTAAGAAAAAACCCAAAAATAGTTTCTTTTTCTGGCTGTGATCATTTTTTGATGCAGGCAGAGATGGGGATGTTGTTTTTGTGCTACTTCTTGCAGGGCCATGCAAAAACCTTTAGAGGGGCAGGTGTTCTCAGGCCAAAGGGGTCAAATGAGAAAAAACATAATAAACATAGTTCCTGTTGAATTATACAAGCAGAGTCTAGCATGCTATCATTTCACACCCCACTTATCAGCAGTTAAAGTTCCTCTTTAGACTTTAAGAAACTCCTGTTTTTATAACTTTTTTATTTTTATTTCCACCCCCAAATGTTTTTCTGTAACATTCTGCGTTGCAGCAGGAGCTCCATTTACAGCTGTATTATTATGTCTCGCCCAGGGGGTGCACCCTGCCTTTTACCCAGCTGGGATAGGCTGAAATTATTACTTGCTTAATGTTCTCAATACATCCCATTATTTCTCCATTAATAAATAAAAAGATAAAACAAAAGTAAAATATAAAACTTTTGACACTTTCTTCTTTAAGTAGCAATAATGATGCATGATTTCACTTGTCATACCAAGGTTAATGTCACTAACGTTAAACTGCTAAAAAATAACGGTTTAAAGTGCATCACCTATATTTATTAAACTAATCAGTGGTTGCACATGTATCTGTGTGCGTCCTCGCTGTCTGACATTCCTCCAAACAATTTATCCCATCTGCTTCAACAGATATCCAATTACCTGTAACCACAGCCCTCATTTTCTTTGATTTGTGACACTGGATGTTGAAGTTCATCACCACCAATTCTAAACACTTGTATTGTTTTTAATAGAAACACTGTGACAGAATAAACACTTATAGCACTTCAAAAAAGCCATTTTTCTTTGCATCATGGAAAACTTCTAGTTGATGCAGCCACATTTATCCTTGTGAGGTCCTGAAGAGAATGATCACAGCTTCAGGATGTGGGGATCTGTACAGCTGACAGATTTATGAGACAGATTTTGTCGTCTTTCATGCCCAGAGAAGCCGTCTCGTCCTAATTACCACATCTGAGATGGCTGCGAGAGGATGCAGCTGTTAAGATGTTCTCTCAAATCCTAAGAAATTGCAAAGCCCTCCCCGTCTGTGACTGGCTCTAATTTGAAAGCTGAAACTTCATATTTATTATATTAGTGACAGGAAGACGAAGCCGTTCCTCTTGATCTGAGATGACAAGCTGAATAAATTTTTAGCCGCAGCTCACCATGTGTGCTGAAAGATGAGAACTCTCTCATGTGGCTGATTTGTCGTTGTTACTAGCTGTGACCCAAAGGTTGTAAACAAATCGGTCACGCTTGAATGAGCGCTGATGAATATCACAAACTGCGGTGTAACTGTGCACATCTGGAAGCTAACATCTGTTCTTCAGAGTTTTGAGAATATATCTGCATTAAATGGGAAGATCAGTGATAACTGATGTTGTACTTAATCTAAAATTGTCAAACCAAAAGGGTTAATTTAACATGCGCAAAGAGGAGAGGTACTGCAGACAAAGGAGGTTTTTAATGATCCATACATACAGCACCAATCACCAAGAGACAAGACCTGCCATTAGAAAGCACTCCACTCTTTCATCTCATCTTTTCTTGTGCTATTGATGGTACCATCCTTGATCTCAGGGTATTTTTAGCAAATCATTAGGTACAGCTCACAAAGAGGAGAGAAAGTGCAGACGAAGATGGAGAGAGCGATTCGTAAGCTTGTTTTTTTGTCTTCATTAGTGTCATTTTTACCAGAACTCAACCAACTAGCATGAATTGAGGGATTTCTTTTGGATTCGCAATAAAGGCTCCCCTGGTTAGAGGGTGAAATTGAATTTTTTAAAAGCTCATTTAGTTCGGTTTTATGATTCCCCCATCCAAAGCTGTCTCCATCTATCAGTCAATTCCACGGAGATAGAGGGAATATAACCCTAAGAGTTCTAATGATCACATATTAGGCTATTTTTACAAGGCAGATTTGCTTCCTCATGTATTTTCCAATTGCATTAGCTTGAATTGGTACTGCACTTAAGAATCATTAGGTGCTTTCATCACCAAGGCTTCAGAGATTGTGATCCCTGCCTGTGCAGGCAACAAGTCCTTATTTTTTCTAGCTTTTATAGAAGTTTATTATAATTTATTTTAGTACCTTAGGCTACTATTCTGATTTGCACTGACATGCATTCACCATGTTGATTATTGAGATCTGGTTATGTTTTTATTTTCAACCAAAAGTAGAAGCCCAAAACATGAGAGATTAAAGAGTCCCATCCAAACTTCTAGACTTACTGGTTTAGATTGAAAACTGACTAGAATCGAAGTTCACAGGAAGGTATTTTAGTGAGGAAATTCAATCCAGGAATAAATCTGTGAGTTTGAATGCTTTTAACTACAGAAAGTTATACCACTCCCTCCCATCTACACTGACCAGCTGCTTCATTAGGTACACCTGTTATTTGATTAACAAAAACTGCAAGACAGCCAATCGCATGTCAGTAACTCGATGCATTTAGGCATGTGCACATGGTCAAGACGACTTGCTGAATTTCAAACTAACCATGAGAATGGGGAAGAAAGGGGATTTAAGTGACTTTGAACATGGCATGGTTGGTGATGGCAGATGGGCTGGTCTTAGTATTTCAGAAACTGCGGATCTACTGGGATTTTCACACACAACCATCCCTAGGGTTTACAGAGAATGGGCTGAAAAAGAGAAAATATTCAGTGAGCAGCTGTTATCTGGATGATAATACCTTTTTGATGTCAGAGGAGAATGAGCAGACTGCTTGAGACGATCGGAAGGCAACAGTAACTTAAATAAGCACTGGTTACAACCAAGGTGTGAAGAATACCATCTCTGAACACACAACATGTCCAGTCTTGAAGCTGATGGGCTACGGCAGCAAAAGATCACACTGGGTGCCATTGTTGCAAGCTTTGAACAGAAAACTGTGGCTACTTTTCACACGAGATCATTAAAATTGGACAATAGAAGATTGGAAAAACATTGCCTGGTCTGATGAGTCTCCATTTCAGCTGCAACATTCAGATGCTAGGCTCAGAATTAGGCAAAAACAACATGAAAGCATGGATCCATCCTGCATTGTATCCACAATTTAAGCTGCTGGAAGTGTAATGGGATGGGGGATGTTTTCTTAGTACACTTTGGGCCCCATGTTTATCTCTTTATAACAGTGTAGCATCTTCTAATGGCTACTCCAAGCAGGAAACTGCACCATGTCAATTAAGCTCAAATCATTTCCAACTGCTTTCTTGAGCATCTTTGGGATGTGCTGGAACAGGAGATTCTCATCATGAAGTATTTCCAACACCTTGTTGAATCTAGGCCATGTAAAATTAAGGCAGTTCTGAAGGCAAAACGGGATCCAACCTGGTACTAGGGAAGCTAATGTGTAACTAATAAAGTGGATGGTGAGTGTACTTTACCGTGGCACACATGTTGAATCAATTCTCTCTGTTAAAAGATCAACTATGTACAGCTAAGCATTTTTAGCAAGTTGAGTTTAGCAAGTTTATTTACATGTTTCACAGTTTCAAAATACCAATTAAGGAAAAAGTCTGAAATTGGATATTCACTTCTTTTGGCAAGTATCATTGTAAACACTTCAGCTCTTGTTTGGTGGATATTAATACATTCATTCCTGAAAAAGACAGTTGTCTGAAATTTATGAGCCACCAAAAGAAAAAAAACAACTACTCCTACTGAGTGTCGCGTTGCTGGCATGATTCCAAGAAAAGAGAATAAAGGCATTTAAAAAAAAATCCCTTGTTACAAAATATTCTTAAGAGGAAAAATTCTGCAAAATCTTTAAAAGAAAACTAAAGCAAAGTTGTGATCCCGTATTTAGTCATGAGAATCTCCTGAGAGCACAAGTGGGATAACAGTTTAAACAACAGGCGTGAACAAGGTGCAGGATGGTTGAAGCATGAATCCTAAGAGGCTATTATTAAAAGGACAACAGAGGTCTGTCAAGTTAATCAAAATGAACTCCAGTCAGTTGTACTTTAATGTGTTGTATTGCAATGTTCATATATTATTAATAGCAAAATAAGAGCTTAAAGCAGTTCAATCAATAACTTACTTGCTCAGGAGAAGTTGCAGGCATCCATGCTGATGTGGAGTAAAATGTTCTTATGTCCATTGACAAAACAGAAATAAACAAAGTTATAGCACCCATTTAACCACACAGTAGACCCTTTTTCACTTTAGATTAGGGCGTCTTAAAAAAGAAGGGAAGGAAAGAAGTAGACTTGAGCTTTTGTGCATTTATCCAGTTTCTTCTACATCGGAAAGAAGTGGGCTTGTTTTGTTCTTCATTATACTCTCATATTTAGCTCTTATTTTCCAGACTTTGTGATTTTTAGCTTTTAAAATGTCTAGGTATTTGACATCTTTGTTCCCCTCTCCCACTTCAGCCGCTTGCTGCACAATCCCAAACCATGATCAGCCCACTCCAATGCTTTACAGATGGATTGGTGTTCAGTCCATGAAACACTGCATCCTTCGCATTTTCCTTTTGTGACTGCTCCATCAATGCATATTTATGAAGACATGACTGCAGAGTAGAGCAGTGCGCCGTCTCTCCAGAGAACCTTTTACATTCCCATTACAGACTAAGAAAACTGCTCCCTGAAAATGATTTAGCTATATCTTTATCAAACTCCATTCAAAACTAAGAGCTTGTTTATGTAAGATGAAATCTCTGGGAAATGCTAAATTTATGATGGTGCTCCCTTCTTATTTTACAGTGAAATTCTACTAAACAAAAACTTCACTTTTATCTTTATTTTTCTTTCAACAGAATATTAGATTATCTTCTATTCGTTGTGCTAGGATTTTTATCAGAGGTACGCAGGCTTTTGCATCACTGTCATCTTCTGTTGCAGCAAAAAAGGGGAAAAAAACAATGAAGTCTTCCAGGAATTATGTTGAGCTTGGTCTTTTTCCTCTCAGTTGTTTGTCAGAATGTCGTTTTTAATAAATGTATTTGGAGGTGAAAAAGCTTGCAGAGAGTAAAATTAGAATCCGTGCTGACTCTTTTACATTTTCTCCTCTAGCAGGTTTTATCTTTAACCCACTTTAAATTGGTTTGGATTTGGCCTAAACTGCTGGCTTATATCTTGAAGCTCTAAATAATGTACCAATAGACCAGGTTTCCTTTTTTGTCATTAAAAAAACAAAATAGCTTATCACTTAAAATCAGACCTTAACAACTTTGATCCCGTAGCTGTGTTATCTTAACTCAAATCCAACTGCTTTTCCTTAAACTCTTCATCCGTATTCCGCTCATGCTCTGAAGCTTTCACTTAGTCTCTCCAGTTAGGTAATTGCACAGTTAGCAGGCAGAACTGATATCTTACGGATGCATTTTCCTTTTTTTTAACTGCTGCATCTGAATTAAACAGACACAGCATCAACATCCTTCTCACACCACGAAGGTGAAGCCCGCCCTGTGGGACATGATGCAGTCTCTCAGAGCAGCTGTTTGCCATTTTAATGGGCCCGTTCCTTTTTTCTTTGCCGCTCTACGACTGCTCTTGTCTCACTTATGCTTGTTAAATATGTTGAAGGGGGAGACATTTGTAAGGAGTCGCTACGCAAAAGTGCCATTACTGTGACTTTGAACATAACTTATAGCTGTGATTAAAATGAGTGAGGCATGTTTGTTCTGCCAATATGCAAATCTGTATGTGTGTACAATCAAGAATTACCTTGTTTCTGGATGATGCAGGACCTCTCATTTTTAATGTTTATATAAAGGACTCACTTCAGAGAATATTAGTCTCCCTTCCTTATTGTATTCCCATAGCTTTGCCCCTACTACGCAACATGAGTAATGATGTGAATGCCATTTTTTAATGATGCTCATCAATGGGTCTTCTTTTTACCAATGAGACATATCAAATTACCCCATGTACCCTCTGTAAGTATCCAATGTTCATTCAGTGTCGCAGACAATCAGCTTTTATATAATGGTAACATCATTTGAGGCAGCAGGAGCGAATGTCCAATCTGAGATGGTGCCGTTACCACAATAGTCTTTGATGGTAAGGCTGGAAGGGATTCTTTGGCCAAATTTAAACAATCCTGCCTCTCTAGAGAGCACTGGTACTAAGCAGATATAAACTGTAAAATATATTGATGTTGATCAGCATAATTCTTTCTAAAAACGTATTTTCAGGGGGAAAAATTTATTCCAAGAGGGTTTTTTTTATTACAAATTATTTCGCCTTAGATCCACTTGTTTACTATATATTCCATCATGTAATGAGTTAGCCATTTGTAGTGCTGTGTATAGAAGCTGTACACTACATTTGTTGACATGTAACATCAGGTGTTGTGACCTGGAGCCTGCAACTATGGAGCTGTCAAGGCAATCTACCATTATAGCTATCACTAGCTATCTTACCTTTATTTTACCAGTTAAGTGCCATTGAAATTACAAGGTCTCTTTGTCAAGGGAGCCCTGGCCAAGTCAACAGCAGTCCAAATTCCATTACAGACAGTAATCATTAAAACAACCATACAAAAAACATACAGTATAAAACCTATAAAATATCATATTCCTAAAACAGAGGCATATAGAATGCGTAGCATTCACATCTTTTTGTTGTGATTTTCTTATGCTGAACACAAAAACGCTACTTAAACATATCAACCAGGAAGTGGAAAGTTTATTTTTTCTGCATGAGATGCACAATTTGAGAAACACCATATTTAAAACTTGTACAGCCCGTAAGGGTTAAATTATGATTTAGCGGACTATCACGCATTGTTGCCTGGAGCCAACAACTATGGAGCTGACAAACCATGCTAAAACCTTTGCTACCACTTGCTGTTGCTAACATTCACAGCTTCTTATCCTGAACGCAACAATACTCTTCAGACATTTCAACCATAAACTGGCTATTCTGTGTGTTTCTGACTGAGATGCAGAATTTTGAGAAATTAGTTGTCAAATACGCACAGACAATTTTAAAACTTGTACAGCCTAAAGGGTAGATTGTAATTTAGTATTTGCTTGTGAGCTGCAACAATGAAGCCGCTGTAGCTCTGAAAAAAAGACAAAGAAAAAAAGTTGTTTTGTTTCATCATGTCTAAAAAACATGTCCTCAGCCAAAAACGGCAATCTTGTGTCAAGTCCCCTCTACCACTTGAGCTACATTTCACATTAAAATAAATTGATTCAGCTCTACTGCTTTCTAGTTCCCAAATCTTTTTGTCTTGTGACACAAGAGTTCTTTTATGATTGTCATTGATAAGCTTTTTTTTTCTTTTGTATTCTTTTTTGTTTATGGACCCCCCCGAAAACGAGATGCTGCATCTCAAGGGGCTATCCATCAAATGTATTTCAAATCATTTGATGACACATGATTGTATTGTGCCAAATTCTCTCAAAAACTTTTAATCATCAATTTGTTATTGATTGAACACTTCCAATTTGTTTTAAAGGATTTCCATTGTTGAAAAAGAAGTCAGATCTTTTTACTAGGTTTTACTAGATAATGCTCATCCTCAGGAGCAAAGAGAGAGAAATCTGGGTCTATATTCCTTTTACATTGCAAAGAAGAATAACAAGAAAACGAACATCTCTCTCAGCTAAAGATAGGGCTTTGTTATTTTATTTTTTTTGTTATTTATGTTTTTTAAAATTTATTTATCTTTTTTTATAGCCAGTATGATTTTATTGACTTACAAGAATTTCCTCTAGGGAGTCCTGGCTAAGAAGACAGAAAATTTCACATTGAAGCATCACATAAAAAAACAATTTCATGTTTCTTTCAATGAAAAATAGATTATCATGGCCTCTGGCATATTCTTGCATATTCCCATGATTTTTATACACACCACTTGTGATCATGCAGCTTTGATTATATTTATATAGTTATTTACAGACTCTGCAGGCTTAAACACAGGGGGAGTTCAGTGCAGTGTTAGAATAAATCATTACATCTGTAATTTTCGTTTTGTGTGTTATCATTGGAAGTTCTATTAAATTACAGTAAAATGACTTCATGAGACTGAAGTGTAGCTTTATTTATCTCATATGATGAACTGTAGGCTGTTTACGCTGACATTTCCTGTTTTATTATGTGTTGCCTTACATCTTAAGCATTTCCCTGAAAATAAACATGAAACTTTTTCTTCTCCCTTAATTAACATCTCATAAATTCAAAAAGCAGCTTGTTCCGTGCAATTTTCAATGTTTACTGTACATTTATCAAGTTTTACTGAATTAAAATTAATAAAGTGTGCTTAAATTATGTAATCAAGCAAGTGGGTGGACTTGAACTAAAGTACACAACTTAAGCTAGGTACACATATGGATTTTTTTTAAATCTGAAGAGATTTTCTGTCTGTTAGAGATTCCACACAATGAAGATAAAAGATCAGGAATTGATCAGTTTTGATCGTACTGTGTGTGTGTGCTGTGCTCCAATAATCTCAGCACAGCACACCACACACATAATGATTCCCGTCCCATAACCGACACAACACCCAGCATGACATGGAAGAGAACATACAAGATGAGGGAATGATGGTGGTCTTGGGACTATAGTTAACAGAAAAATCCCGAACAAAAAAAGGAAAAGAATAGACTTGGGAAAAAAGCCTGGAGGCAGCATGAACCATTGACTGTATGGCGTGAATGCAGACTTTCAGTGGGTCCGCACTATTTACCGCCTCAGCGACCGTGCTACCAGCAGGGTGGGCAGAGTTTTCACTCCATTTAAAACGGGCGATCAGCCGGGGCATCAGATGACCCACTCAGATCCGACAGCTTTATCGGGAACAAACAAATCTGAGTTAGTTTGCAGATAGACTTGGAAAATGTTTCAACTTGATAAATACTGTTGATGTGTGAAGATTTGTACTCGTAAATATTGAAGGAGCTATTGGTGATTGTCGGCCCCGACCCGTTTCCGAGCCAATTGTCGGGACAAATTCACTCTTAACACACCTCAGACCGCAGGATAATCTTGGATACTCTTATAAGACTTTAGATAATCGGGTGTTTGCCGTCCTTGGTCAGGAAAGAGGGAAATCGGGACAAAAATAATCTTTATGTGTGTACCCAGCTTAAGTCCGCTGCTTGCAGCTGATGTTGATGGAAAGATGTGATTGGCATCAAGGCTATGGTCAGATTTGTAGTATTATTTGTTGATCACACTAGTAAGTATAGTACAATTACAATTAAGGGATTTACTTGTTTTAATTCAAGCTACACACTGCTTTTTGGTATGGTCCTGTGGCTTCAGTAGCATGTTCAATGTATCAAGTATAATGCTAAAGATTGTGTCGAATTATACTTGAATTAAAAATTGAAATTGCTGTCCTTGGTTTCCTTTCCCTCTCTGTTGGATAAAATAGCCTATAAATGTAAAAAATGTGAAATAAAATAATGTAAATGTGAAATAGAGTATACAGTATTAATATTCTTCTGTTGAAACTATCAGAGTAAAAAGAAAGTGTATTAGCTAGAGGCTAGCTACCCACATTAATGTTTTCACACATGAACACATATGATGTTCAGGAAAATGGGAAGACAATTTGGTATGGAGTTTTTCAGCTGTTGCTGCTCACACATACACTACACAGCAGAAGATTTTCTGCCAGAGGTACATTCTCACTTTATGAAATATGAGAGAGGGCAAATTGACCACTAGCAGAGTAAACAACCATTTCCTTTTCATTTGTTTTCTTTTGATTGATGAGCAAATGGAAAAATAACCTTGACAGGAAAGAATGTTGGGCCAAAATGTAGGCCATAAGTTAGTCATGTGTGCTGAAAGTAGTCCGGATTAGACCCAAACGTGTCTACTCTAATGTACAGGTCAGCGGAAAAAGAGTATGAAAAAACAGTATTTGAACAGAAGTAACTAAGAGCTTGTATAGCTTTCCAAGCAAGAGAACACAACTAACGCCGTCCCTGTTGTCATTATCGCTGTTATAATTGTTATTTTACGGGCACTAGACCTCCTAATGATCTTAATTATGAGCACATTTGTGTTTTTCAAGTTCAGTCATCAGTTTGCAAGCACAAACAAACACATTATTACTGCACTAACACAGACAGGGAAAAGCTAGAATACGTCAGAACTGTGCAGATCAAACAACAAGAGCGGTTATGAGTTTATGTGGAGTATTTGAACAGCTGGCATGAAATGACCGTGAGCTTATAGGCAGTGAGGTAAATCAATAACACAGTACTTAAGAATTAATCAGAAATTGAGGTTGTAGGTGACATAAAGCTCTGGGGTTTTAAATGGGTTGATGAAGGGGTTCTGAGAACACGTGCAACACTCCCTTTGGAGTCATCTTGGAAGGAAGATGCAGTTTGATGATATTTTTGAGGACTTAATGTTTCACAAATTCTGAACTCAGCTGGTCTCCAAGGTAGTAGACATGTAAGATTTTGATCGGATAGTACCTACTACTGTGTTGTAACTTATCAAGTATAGTTTGAGGGACCCATGATTCTCCTCTTCCCAATGTCTTGGGCCATGTTCGGATGCATTATATTGTTTTATTGAGTATTGTGGTTGTAACGTTGTGATTGTTGGATATTTCCCATATATTTGTTCCCTGTCAAATTGTATTATTCTAAAATGATAAATATAAAATAGAATAATAAAATGATGAAAATACATTATTTAATGGAGATTTTTGCAGACCACATCAAATGCTGAATAAAATTGGGTTTGGTCTCTGGCTCTGAGGAGGTTGGACCAGGCCTCATCTGCAGTGTTGCTTCAAAGTGTTCTTAGTATCTGCTATGACCTCTACAACAATAACAGTAGCTAAATGTTTCCAGCACATCTGCTCAGAGGAATTTCAGCCTATTCCACCTTCAAGAATAGCCTTAACTCCAGGGTGTTGGTGGTGTTTCCTCACAAGAACTGCACACTTAAAGTCCCCTCCAAAACATCCCAGTTGGACTAAAATCAGAATAAGAAAAGTCTTTATATATTTTATTCTTCTTTAACTGTTGTTTGGTTCAGTGACTTGTTTGCTTAAATCTGTTTTGCTATATGGGTGAAGTCACATCCAATGGGGCTCGAATATGAGCTCTACACAGGCTCCACACTTCCCCTGAGAGATTTTAAGCTGGAAGTAACAAAAGAAACTAGTAACAAAATAATGACCAACCACGACTGGTTGCATCTCATTAAAAAGAAAAAAAAGTCCAAAGCTTCTATGAAGCTGAAAGGTGGTCTGTTGCCATTTATCACAGCAGAATCTGACATATTTTGGTCAATAAATCAATTTCCTTCCTCTGCTTCTATATTGAGAAAAAGAACAGCAAACCAATTAAATGGTCTAATGAAGCAACAGTATGTAGCTTGGCTTAATGATACATTTCACTGTGTCTAGACCCTGACACAGTGAAATATACCACTTAGTTTAATGCTTCTCACTTAAAACATTTTTTTTTGTTTTGGTCTCCTCTATTCACAAATCATTTATCCAACAGCTTTTTGAATAACAGTGCACTATAGGAGTTGTTTGGGAACATATTAGCTTGTGAAACATAGCAGAAAGGCAGCCTTTGGTCAATAGGAAATGGAAAGCTATTCCACCGCCCAGCAACACTTTTGAGAGGTCAGACTGTGAATAAAATGAAAATACAGTGCAAGATTTGTTACATGAGTTACACTGCAAGGCAACAGAACTGATTTATTCAACAATTTGAAATTTGCCCTGTGCTGTCCTTGGCCAAGCAATTAAAGAACAAAACTCAGAATATGAAGGTGGCAAAACTGGCCCACCTCAGTGTGTAGTTGCACTCATCAAGCCAGCATTGTAGAACTTGCCACTCGAACCAACATTGCTGTCATTACTCAGCTGACTTTATGTGATGTGGCGCTAAGCTGCCTTTGTTTGTACCGTACCGTACCGTCCTCTTCCGCTTATCCGGGGTCGGGTCGCGGGGGCAGCAGCTTGAGCAGGGAAGCCC
>JBBBVU010000019.1:3874877-3889853 GCA_037177055.1 Atherinosoma microstoma
TATATAATATAACGATATACGTAATTTTAATTTCTGTGGTTAAAAGGATGTAAGTTACAGCTCTTCTTTCTGTTGTATCGTAGGGTCTGTATGACACGCGTGTCTTGTAAACAGAGAGCCATTAGCAAACCAGGCTCCTAATACGTTCAGGTTATACGGAGAGAGGGGGGGGCTTAATTCATAGGGCTGAAAACATTGCCCTTTGCCTCCACACTTTGTTTAAAGGTGAAGGGGTAGGGATAAGGGGAGAATTGAGATTCGGCCTACATGGTCTATGAAAGGATCTTTGGGTAATGACCAAAGATTGAAGTTAAATAACATGCTGGAAACATTCAATGAATTAAGCAGTTAGTTAATAGATGGATAACTTACATATCCCTGTCTTTTGAAATGGTTTTAATAACATAGCCCTCATTCTTCATCTTTCTGTCTCCCCTGTCCTTACAGGCAATGAGCTATTATACCGCAACCGGGATGGGGATGTTGTCAAGTTCAACGTTGACACAGATGAACAAACCATCTTGGTGCATAACAAGAAATTTGTAAGTCCTTTGTCACCATTTCTTTTAATCTTTTTTTTCTTACAACCGCGGGACAAAAAGGCTGACCGTGGCTGCTCACGAATTGAATTAAAGCTGTTCTTTTAGGGTCAGCAAATCAAAACCCCCAGAGCTATATATATATATAATTTTTTTTTTTTCAATAAAACTTAATCAAACAATCTGTTATATCAGTGGAATGTGAACTCCATATGTAAAAGTTGGAGCTTAGTTATGTGGGCAAACATCAAGATGGAGATGTAGCTTCAGTGCTGCGTTAGCTCGGGAGACGATACACAACATTATGTCTGCCATCAAATTGCCAAGCCCTAGTGCAAAGATTAATGCCACCCCCATTTACTTCAGGAGCCAAGCAATCTGTCAAAGGCAGGCATTTAAGGAGTAGTTTAATGAAAACAGCACGCATGGTTAGAGGTCTCATCTTTTTTTTTTTCTTTTTTTTTTTAAACTTACATCTTCCTCTGATTCACAGGAAATGTACAAAGCCAGCAAGTATGAGGTGTCCCCTGACATGAAGCATGTGCTGCTGGCCTACAACGTTGCACCGGTGAGCCTCTCATTTGTTTACCTGTTTTTTGAATTAGCAAACTGACAAAATATGTCAGCCGCTTCAAAAGAGGGAGGAGAAGGAAGAAAGGGGCATGCAGCTGAGTGGGGATATGGGGGGGGGGTTGGAGGAAAAAGTAATCATGGCAGGGCATGAAGGCCTGTCGCACACCGCTGCCTGTCATCGGCAGCGGCGGGGGCTAGCACAGCCGAGCAGAACTGTAGCGAGGGAGGCAGAAACACAAACAAACCCCTCGGCGCTGCACAGGCAGAAGGAGATGAGATCGACAGTGAGAGCAGGAGGTATTGGTCGGGAATTTATCATTTCTGTGCAGCTGTAGAATAAAGTGCCCCGTGACTACATCAGCTCTGCCAGCCCCTTGATATGCATCAAAGCATTTCAGCTCCTAATATAGGTAGATCAGATATATTAAATCATTTGGCAAGCTGGTGTTTGTGTGTTCACTTTATTCTGCCTCACTGAGATGCTGTAGAGAGAATTTGTTTCTGTTGTTAGTCTGTGAAGGATGCCTGCAGATATATAATCTTGTGTTATTGCCTGAGATGAACAGAAAACATTACGACACAGTGGAGTGTGTTGTACTGCATGTGTTTGCATTTATTATCCATCCAAACCTCCATCACTTTGATAGATGACAGTGCTTCCTCCTATATGTTCACTGTAGCAGCACACAGTGTAGATCAAATACATATTAAACACTGTGTTTGCATAATGTACATTTGAATGTGAATGTGTCCCAAGGGTGAAGTGATTTACTGCACTTGTGCACCTTTTAATGAATGCTGAACTTTTGGCGAGCGAACACAGGATGAAAGAACATGTATTCTCCTGTTAAAGCAAAACTCACTGTACACAGCATCATTATGCACTCTGCTTGTGACAGATCTGTTGTTTCAATGTCTCCTGAAAATAACCTCATGCATGACTTCTGTTTGCTGCATATTTGAGAGTCGAACCCTGTGCGGATCTGTTTTTTTAAATCCACTGCTTACTGCTCCATGTTGATTTGGGACTTTTCATATGATCAAAGCGTTTCATCGAGTTTGGCCCCTTCTTCAGTTTTCTATGTAATGTAAAAAAAATGAGCAGCAGTTAATCTGCATTTTTGTTGATGTGATATGTTGCAGTTTGGTAATGACTACAACTCAACATGTTTTACATTTTCTAGAAGTAATAAAATCAGGAAGAAACAGAATACAAAGTATCAGCAATATGTAACAATTAAAAAGGCTAACTGTGAAAAGTGGGTTTTAAGAAGAGACTTTTTTTGTTGCGTTTTATATGTTCTTATTTCTGTTTGTGAAGCACTTTGGGATTTTTATCTTGTATGTAGATCAAATTTGAATTTACTAAAAGAAGAATATGAGCTTGTCTGTCTGAGCTCTTTTTGCAGTAGGCGCAAACAGAAAAGACCAGACCGCCTTTAGTGACAACACGTTATTTAGCAACTGTTAGATGGGCACTAGCACTTAGCTGGTTCTTAAAGGTTTCAAAAGGTCACATAAATTGACAGGGGCCTGTCAATTTAAAGTTTTAAAAACAAGCACAATAATAGTGCAAATCTATTCTGAAGCTTACAGGCAGCCAGTAAAGGGCCCCAGAGACTGCCGTGATATGCTCACCGCTCCTTGTCCTTGTTAAAAACCACACAGGACCTTTCTCACTTCAAATGTTTGTTTTTCCTTTCTGATGCCAGATTAAAGTGCATTGCAATAGTCCAGTCTGGGCCGGAAAAAATCTTGTATGACCTTTTTTAAATCGACACGAGAGAGGAAACTCCTGATCATAGTCAGTTGTGCAAAACAACACTTTAGTTACTTGAGTTTCAAAAGAGACTCCAGACTAGAATATGACACCTACTGCACAGTTGTGGGGGGGAAAAAAAATTAGACCACCTGTTTTCTTCGATTTCTTGTTCATTTTTATCAAGTACTATCTCCTGTGTGTATCGTGTGACTTAAGCAGACAGAAAAGAAAACATTGAATGTGAAAAGCTGTTTTTTTGCAGTGCAATGCCATCATAGCTACTGATGTAAAAACTTCAGTGATTTAGGCTATTATGAAGAAAATCCATGGAAAATGGCTAGATATCAGCTCTTAGATTAAACTCTTATGAGTTTTTTTTAAATAACCATCATGTTTGTACAAACAAATGTACCTTTAATTGTACCAGGCATTTAAAATGAGCAAGAAAATGGGAAAACAAGGGTGGTCTACTGTATTTCAGATACATCTTTTTTAATATTTTTAACAAGACTTCACCAGTTTTGAGTATTTTTCAGTATGGATAGACAAACCACCATTGACCACTGTATCAGATGCTATTCTAGTCCCATCTTGTCTATTATAATTTACTGTACTCGGGTATCAGTCAGGGCTCACATCATCACCTCCAGCTGATTAGAAACACTTCAGCTTGACTCATTACCAGAACAAAAAGGCGCAAGCACATCACCCCAGTGTTCACCTCCTTACATTGGCTTCCTGTTGGATTTCATATTGATTTTTAAAATCTCACTGCTCACATTTAAAGCCTTAAATGGCCCAGCACCTATATGAATCTCGGAGTTATTGACCTGGTGTGCTCCCTCTCGATGACTGAGATCCACAGATGGTGTCCTGCTAAGTATTCCCTGATCACAGTTTGTGACAAAGCGGAGAGCAGACTTTTTCCATTAGAGTCCCATCTTATGAAACTCTTTGCCCACTGTCACACTGCGACTCTAGCTACATTTAAACCTTCATTATTTCTCCTCCTTAATGGTACCAAGTGGCGTTGTGTTACACATGGTTGGAAAGCGTGATTAGTCACCTTTACAATGAGGTATAACTTATAAGGATCAAGCTTCTGTGGAATGAGTAAATTGGCTAAACATGTGTGTAATGGCCCTTAAGAAATGTACCATTTCATAGAAACATGATCCTTACAAGTTATACCTCCAATCAGGCTTCCCAACAATGTATTATACGACACCAGCTGGTATTATTAAAGGGCAGAAACAATTTACCAAACACAATTTTTTCCAAATTTTGGATTCTCTCTTAGCCAGAGATTATAAGTCTGATTAGATCATGTAATATGATTAAATCTTAGATAAATGATGGAAATATGAATGGATTATAAACCTGCTCTGCTTTCACATTCTTACTGCAGCAGAATGAGATATTAAGCTCCTGGTTCTTTAGGAGAACTTGGGTTACTCCTGTTAAAAATGGCACATACAGTAGCATGGACTGATATGACTTTGGGGGTCATTTATATCACCATTACTTCAAACCTTTCCAGTGCTTTTCAAATTTTGTGGAAGAGCTCAAAATCTTTTAATATGCTATATTCAGTGTGTTCCTTTTTTATCTGTAAATTCAAAGGATTTATTATCCTCAGCGGTAATCTGTTTTTGTTTTGATTATTTTCCAAGAAAAAAAAGTTATCTAATGTAATCTTTTTTGAACTTTGAATGCATCCGTGATTAGAGTAAACAACATAAAAAAGAAAAACAAGTTCTGATAATGTGATTTCTTCTTTTTCCAGGTTTACCAGCATTCCTACACAGCCTTCTACATCATCTGTAGTCTGGAGACTCCGTAAGTAGTTGTCAGGGTCTATTCACACTGAATTTTCATGTATTACCATGTAATATCTCCCCTGACCTTCCTGAAAGAGACTCATTCACAGCTGTTCTCACAATTACCTTTCCCAAAACACTACAGCTTCTCACCAAACCCCCATTGAGAGTACTCAGAGGTGAATAGGCTGTGATTTAAATGATCTGTGGCCTCAATTCATAGCCTTATGGACACAAAATGCCCAGATCTGATGTGCCTCTGTCCTCCTCATTCGCTCTGTAACAACAGTCTTTAAATTAAATTCAGTCTCATTTTCAGAATCAGCCTCTAAACAGGAGTGGTGATTAATGTCTTAATTCTTTTCTTTTTTTTTAAAGAAGCTATATTACTGTTTCATTTCTCTTTCCCAGTTTAAAAATAATTGAAAATGAAAAGGGCCTGAAGCAAAAGCTTAGGCACCCTATGGTTTGGAGTAACACCCCCTATGGCAGCTATCACAGCTTGCAAGCGATTTTTGTAGCAGCTAAGAGACTTTCAGATCTTGTTTTGCAATTTTTTTCTGTTCAGTGCTTTCAGGTCTGTGAGATGTTTTTTTTCTTTTCATTTTCCGTCTTTTTCTCAGATTGTCAGTGATATCTGGGCAGTCCAGCTCTGTACATAACAGTTGGAGAGATGAATTCACAAAATTCTGTACCCTTTTTCTTCTCAAAACATAGCTTTTCTGAGTGGAGTTGTAAAATTCTACGTGATTTCCATCAAGTCAGATAATCGAGCTGTTCATTTAAAAAATGGAAATTATTATCTGTGTGGCTGCACAGTTGGAAAAGTGAGCCACTACTCCAGATCTTCTTCAGTTAAACCAAAGTTTTGAAGGACTTTTGTGCCTTTTTCTTGCTTATTTGGTCTCAGTTATTTTGATTGGGAATCCTAGGCAGCTGCTTAAAAAGTACCCCATGATTACTAATTGTTGGGACAAGGTTGTAGGAGTGAGGCTATTTACAAAGCATTTAGATTATAAATCATCTGCCCGTTTCTAACCATGTGTGAACAAACTCATGCAGGCTAATTTGTGTGTGAGAATTTGGTAAATCTTTCCTCTTAAGGTTATGCTCCATTAATTTTTCCCCTCTTAAAAATTGTAAAGCAAACCGTTGACTCATTTAGTCTGGCTTCAAATGTTGAGAAGGTTGTTTCTTCTTTAACTTGATGTATCATTATTATGTTCTACTCATCATTTAATTCATGCCTGACACTGAAAGGGTCTGTGCACAATTTGTTTTATGTACTTTCCTTTGACTATCAGGTGACAGGGTGACAGCACTGTCTGCATCTTTATTCTTCAAATATATTTGCGTGCTGCCACCCAGTGGTAATACACCGGAAAAGCCTCTCTGCTGATGACCTCATTCATCCTCAGCTATAGACAAAGACATAGAGGCAGTGGCACCTCTAAATCAGCAGCCTGCACTGCACAGCACTTTTACCAATAAGGAGAGGTGACACTGTTACACAGTGCTGGTATTTATGGAAACACTTAAACCTTTGTTCTTATATGTTCTACACTTGTTCCACTGTCACAGCATTACTTGGAGCAGGCAGCCGCTGTGTTTGTTGTGCAGGGGTATTTATTCCTGTCTGACTGGGTTGTTCCCACTGTCTGTTCACCCCAGGGAGACATGGAACCTCAACCCTCCAGAGGTGCGAAATGCTCAGCTGCAGTACGCAGGCTGGGGACCCCAAGATCAGCAGCTGGTAAGATACTGTTTTATTCCTTCTTTCATCACCAATGGTTCAGTTCACAAAACCACAAAAGTGAGAAAAGCTTTCACCCACTACAAAGAAACATGTTTTTCTTCATTTCCAGTTCAGGACGGATAACAATTTTCTTTATTTTTCACCTTATTCAGTCAAGAAAGTTCCATTAAGAGGAAACCTCTCTTTTTCCAGAGAGTCGTGCTTACAATAATAACTTTCCCATCTGTCACAAGTTTTGGGATGGAAGTTTTGTTTTAAAGTTTTAAAATGGCTGGCACTGAAATCTGTATGGGTGAAATAAATCTCTGTAGAAAGACCCTGTTGGTCATACAAAATTTCTTTGGAGTCTAGCTTCAACACCAGAGGAAGAAAGAGAACACGTTGCAGAAACGAATAATAGCAGGCCATTACTTCTGGCTTGTAGTGTCTTTGGAGCTGCCCATTTTTTGGTGCTATATTGTGGACAGAAGTAGAAAATAACATAAAAACTGCATAGGCCTAGTGGTGCAACAGTGATTCCACATTTTCATGTAGAATTACATGAAAATAGGAATTGTGTTTCTGTTACCTAAGACCAGTTTACCTAATTTATCCCTGCATTGTTCAGAGAGTTATGCCATCATGTTTGTAAATTCAAAATGCACAAGTCAAACATTTACTCTGCGGAAACCCTTTCTCATTTTTTACTCTCACCACAATTTCTCCAAGAAGTTTTGAAGGGATGGTAACATTGGGGTTTTATAGGTGGCTGCACTTTGTAACATGCAATGTAGCTTACTTGCACATAGTGGACCTTTTTAAGTTTACTTCCTTTATGCATGGGCGCAACAGATGCATGTCCCCCAAACTTCCCTTTCTGTACTTTCTGTCCCCTGCACATTTTGCAGCCGTTGTGATGGTTTACTTTGTTATTAACATGCGGTAACATGTTTTTCCAAACCGTCTTTAAATGCACCATGAGCATACACATTAGTCATGGAAAGTTTAGCTCTTTTCAAATATTCGGCTCTTTTGACTTGGCTTCCTTAGAAGAGTCGGCTCTTTAGGCTCCCAAATGGCTCTTCGTTTAGTAACACTCAGAGCTTCGAATTTAGCAATTATGAGTGGTTTGTTTGTTGGTAAGCAATTTTTCATTTAAAATTTTTTATCATACAAGCATTATTTTTCTGCAATTTTTCAATAGAAAATAAAGTTATGTTTAATAATTTGTTCAAACCTTTAAACAAACAACTGAACACAGAACCGGACCAAGCAGATTAAGTAAATACACCAAAGTATGAACATTATTACACTTCAAATTAGCTAATTTCTCCATTTTTCCCGACATCTAATTTAAATCTGGCTTCCAGCTCTCTCATGTGTACTGGGTTTGTACCACACTTCCTGTCTTCTAAGAGGCCCTTCTTTCTTTACATAGTGGTATGATCCTAGTCTTTCCACTATAGAATTGACTCCGTGGTGTGCCCATCAAAATAAAGTCCCGCCCCTTCTAAAGATTCTGCTCTATTAGACAGGATTTGGTTATTTTCGTCCCAGATAAGAAATATGACCAACAAGAAGGAATCGAGTGGAAATCTTTTATCATGGCTAAATCAATGATGAAGTGGTGTTGTGACCAAAGCTATCCAAGGACAAATGTCTGACAGAGCCAAAAAATATAGAATGTTATTGTTCAGTGTCACTGATGCTATGTGAATGAAGGTAAATATTTTACAGAATACAGAATGATGTTAAAGATTTGATGTGAGACCTTAGCATACAATATAAAGACTTCATCAATAAAAATCCAAATTTGCTTATCGAGATTTTTACTTTTGTCAGACTGGAACAACTGCTTGTTGAACAGGATCAGCTTAATGAGCCATGCATTTACCAACTGCAGTGCACAGTAGAGTAGCTATAGGATGGGCTGCATGGTGGTGTGGTGGTTAGTTAGACAAAGGCCTCATTTAAAGCTTTTCTCTGAGGAAAACATATCCTTTATAATAATTCAGCTCTGAGTCTTACCTCCACTCCCTTCTGTAGTTTTTAACCCTGGTCATATGTTCATTAGCATTCAATCTACCATGTTACACATGGTAGATTGAACGCTCCAGTCTTGATAACTTGTAGGGGGCAGCTGTAAGGACTTGAAGTAATTAAAAGCTAGCACAAACTATGGGTTAGCTGCGGCTTGCCGCTGCTTCCCAGGCAGAGCTAACAAGTGCTAGCATGTTATCTGCCTGTCCTGGACCAAGTCAGTAAGCAGACAGTAGGCAGTTGCTCGGCTTTTGACAAAATTAAAAGCTAGCAAAAACTATAGCTGCGGCTAGCCGTTGCTTCCCAGGCCTAGCAAGCAAGTGCTAGCAGCTTTCTTCCTACTGTGGGCCAAGTAAATATGCTGTAGTCATTGGCACAGAGCCCAGGCTGAACAAACGAGGACTTGGTCTAAAAACTTTCTGAACTTTTCTGAACTCATTATGATCAAATGAGATTTCAGAAAAACCTATTTCAAATTGAGTGCAGTTGTTTGAATCACAAGAAGAGGTCCTTTGTAACTCTTTTTAGCGGAGTTATCCTCTGTCTTCATCATAACACAATCAAACTTGTCAGAACATTAATGAGCCTCAGTCTTGTGGTTTGCAGGGCAGTTAGGATGTAAGTGATTACATCCTGCAGCACAAAGCTATTAATTACCTTCTATCTCATCAGTTGATTAATTAAAACAGTTGCAAGATTGATGAAGCTCCAACTTTTGCACCATCAGTCATGAGGTGCTTTTAATTCTAGCAGGCGAGATATGTTTGCATAAAGCACAACAGCTGGTTTCCCTTAAGGTTTGCATGTCCTTTGTGTAAGAGGTTGAGGTTGACGGGAGAAAATCTCAACATCTACAACATAGCTACATGCACAGACTTCAAGCCAAAGCCTGTGTTGTCATATGTAGACTTTAATCTGTGTAGATCAGCCCACCTGTTATCCTAGTCCAGAATCCCTTGTGCAGTTGATTAAATCTCCTTTTTCTCCTCTGTTGAGAGTGCTTTCATACATGTCGGTCCACAAATACACCTGTCCGGCCACATTATTCTATTTGTTAGTGTAGTCAAAAGCAGCATTTTGTAAAACGCACAAAGATGGTTCTTAAAGGTTGTTTCTTTTTTACTAGTAAAGAGAACAATGGGTGGCTTATCTTTACCACAGAACACGTTTGGATGCTTACTGTACCCTCAGGAAGTATTGCATTAGATAGACTTTATGTGGAAAAGAGAGATGGAGGGAAACTGCAACACAGACTTTGTCCAAATCACTTAGCAGTGTAATGTGTTTTCTTTGCCCTGAAGCTGTGTGTAATTTCCTTAGTCACATCATTTTAAGCTTATGCTGGCCAGTTATTGATTAAATGAAGACTTGCTGTGAATTAAATAGCACACTTCTTTAAAAGTAGAGAGCTCTTGGTGCATTGCTCTTGGCTGTTCCATGCTTAAAAGGTGCTGAAAGTTGAAGTAATATAGTGTTCTTAAATCAGTCGTGAACAGACACATGACCATTGTCCGTAAACATATCTACTTTTTGTATGAGCAAAATACCACTTAATGTGTAATCAGCTGCTACTGACTGCTAATAGTGGATAATATTAGCTAACCAGATAAGTTAATTACCACATCTTTTTCACCATCAAGTGTGAAAAACATCCTGAGCTCTGACTTCTTTACCTTGCATAATATATACATCCAAAAATGCACCATTTTTCTTTGGAGATACCTGCAAGTTGTATGAAAATGTGCTGCTTTTTTTCTATTTTTGCAAAATTGTTTCATCTATTTGCAAATCTGTGGATCAGCGCATTTAGTAAAAGTTAAAAATGTATGGACTGAAGAATTAACCTCCTCAGATTAATGACTAATTAATCTTTGTCATGCTCAGAGAAGAAAGGAATTGCCTATCATGACTTTGGCCTCTTGAAAGGTTGTGTGGAGATGCAGCAGCAGAGTCACACCATATCATGACAACAGTTAGAAATCTTATCCTTCACCAAGACCAGTGCTTTTCACAGTTTAACAGAAGTGATCTTGATTCACAACAAAATTTTGCTTGCAAATGAGCAAAAAGCCAAACATCAACATTACCAGATCGAGGCAAAAGTAGGACAGGAAGTATCCTGGGAAGTGAAATTCATATTTTTGTAAATAATTTGATTCCTGTGAAGAGAGTGTTGATGACTTAAATGCTTCAGTTCCTCACTGGAAAGGGCTGACTTTGTAGAACCAGATTTGAATTTGTAGCTTCTGTAAATGATATATTGTACTTTTAGCATTGATTGTTATAGACGTGTACGTTGACGTTTCTGTTGACAAATCAGATTTTTTTTGATGGTGAAGACACATTGTTTAGTCTTCTTATACAATCCCAGGACAAATAAATTTGAAGGACACTGTTATACTTTTTAAAACAAATATAGTATTAGTCATTTCTATGGTGTCATTAGTTTCATTGTCATGTTTTATAAGGTGATGTTTTCTGTATTTTCCAACACTACACCACTTTACAATAGCTTTACACAGGCAACAAAATATTTCAGAGAGATGCACAATACATGTTGGGTTTTCAGTACTTTGTTTGTAACTCTGACATAACACTGGACTTGTTGCCGCTGCAGATGAGTGTATGTGTAGATAAAGGATGATGTTCAAAATAGCTCACATCTTAACATGCAGATTTTCAAACAGGTTCAATATGTTGACTGTTGTAGTTTAACTGTATATATGTGTTACAGAAATAAGACTTATAAACCAAAAAGAAAGAGTATCCTATTATATGAATCGCAGAAGTTCAGTATGACTCTTCTTAGATTGTAACTGTATCTTTATTGTCTTGCTTCTGGCCTAGTCTTCTTTTGCTTTGTGCACCGTTTTAAACAGTGACATCTAAGAAGATTACCCGATCCCACTTTTTCCCATTTCACCTACCAATCTATTTTGTATCCTTGCAGGTGGTGTAGGTACTTTTTTTTTTCTGGAGATCAAAGAGTAGTGATCTTCTCACTATCTACAGTAAATGCTCCCCCATTTCCCCAGCTGAAGGGCTAGATAACTCGCTACTTCTGTGATCTCTAAAAGAAAAGAGGAACCTTACCTCTGTAAAAAGGTGTCATAGGACCAAGTGCTAGGGTCAAGTATGTAAATTGGGGTCGGATGTTAGTGTCGAGTCAGTATAAATAGTATTGCCCTATCATTTCTTAGTCTTTTTTTCAATGTCAAGTTCAATGGTGTTTAAAAGACCTGCTTATTACGTCTGGACAGGCTTATTAGGTGTGGACTAAAAAGAGATGCTTTTTGTTTGTATTCCACTCTCATTTTATTGATATCCTTTGGAAAGAGTGTCTTAATTTCCAGGTGTTTTTTTCTGTATCAAAGTTGAGATCCAAGAAAAGAATAGAAGCAAAGCTTTTACAGCATGGTGCAGCAATCTCCAGCAGCAGCCACATATCAAATGTGCATGTTCACATATATTCAAACAAACAGGCACATGTATAAAAATAAATAAATAAGTAAATTGATTTAGTCGCAGGCTAAAGAAATGAGCAGGCTAAAAAGTCTCTTGGAGTATTGAGTGCAAAAGAGCAGTAAGGACAGCAGTTGGTTATTGGACATGGTGGTTGGGTGATGGGGATTCATGTTTCCTGTAGTTTCTTCACAGCCATGGAAGAAGAAGCTGTTTTAGAGCCTGTTGGTTGAGGTTTTTATGTCTGAGCCTACCAGAGGGGAGGGTAGTGAATAGTAAGTGTCTCGGGTGGGTGGGGTCACTCCGGATCTTTTTGGCCCGTCAAAGGAGATGGCTCGAGTGGATCTTATCAAAGTGTGGAAGCGGGGTGCCTCACGATCCTCTGACCAATCCTATGACCCGCTGCAGCTGTTTCCTCTATGCTGAAGTGCAGCTGGGGTACCACACCATGAATCCGTAAGTGAGGACACTATATTGTGCAGCAGTGCAAGTTTTCTAGCAAAGGTGAGCAGAGTTTGTTCCTCTTCAGCATTCTCAGGAAGAACAGACACTGCTGGGCTTTTTTGATAAAGTGGGTGGTGTTCACAGTCCAGCTCAGGTCCTCTCAGATGTATAGTCCGAGGAACTTGAAGTTTGTTACACCCTCCACCACCTCCGCGTTGATGCTCAGGCCTGACTGCAGTGTGTACACCTTTCTGAAATCTACGGTGATTTATTTTGTCTTCCTGGTGTTAAGGTTGAGATGGTTGTCCTTGCACCAGGCCGCCACCACCTGGACCTTCTCTCTGTAAGGTGCCTCATTGTTGTTACTAATCAGTCGCACAATGGTCACGTTATCGGCAAATTAAAAATAATTGCACGGGGTGCCTATGGGTCAGTAAATTGAGAAACATTTCCAGTTTCCTTTTTAAGATGACATTTTCCAACCTAGACTGCTCTTTAATACGCTTAATATTTGTTACAGTGTCATCAATACCGAGCGATGTCATGGATGTTGCTGTGGTTTCACTTGTTCGAACAAAGCAAAATGTTCAGATTCTGGATTATATTGTCAGAGCAGATTTCTGCCTTCTTTCAGAGAATGAGGCCAGGTCTTCTCTCTGTGCTGTGGCCTAGATTGGCTTCTATACAGGGACTCCATCTGCACCAAAGTGACGCCAAAGCACATGGGGCTCACAGCTTGCGCCTCCTCAAGAGAAACTAATTGTGACAGATTCTGCAATATGCAACCTCTGCTGAAGAAATGTTTCACTGCTTATACTAAATGTCCCATTTCTGAGACAAATTGTTTTCTAAAAGATTAAATCACTGAAGTTCCTCTTGTAGTGCTTTTGACTTTTAAGAAGAAGTCAAACATCAACATGCAGCAATTAGACTGCTGCAAGATTAGACTTTCTGCTGTGAAAAGTTTCATCATTTTGGCCGACCAAAGAGAATATTTGTTGGAAATCACTTAAAAGCTTATGCTATTATAGTTGCTTTGGGCAAGAATTGTCCCCATCCGTGACACAGTGTGAGCCTTTTTCTATAATAGCTGGGCATTTATATCAGCATGGCATCAAATCTGTAACATTTTAAAGTTCTAGCCCCATGACGGACCCCACTTTACCAAGTCCTCTGTAGGTGCTGATGATCTATTATTCTCTGTAATGAAGGAGTTGACCGTCAGTGATCTTGAAAGCCCTGCAGGCCTGTAGGGATGGGATGTCAAAGTCTAAATCTTTTCCCAAGGTTTGCGTCCTCATCAAGACATTAAAGAACTTATTTTTTTCCCTTTTTCTTCTTTTGTCAAAATCTGTCTTTTCCTCTAATCAAAAGGGGCCTCTGCAACTGTGAGTGTTGATGATTTGTGTGTCACAAACGGAAAGTCACAGTGTGAATCTGTGTTCCTACCCCGAAACACAAACTGGGCCTGGCAGGTCTTCCATCTGCTTTGAAATGTTGTAGAAAGAAAATGCAAACCTGAGCCCTGTTGAAAATACTAACGAAAGAACCGCTCATTCAACATATAAAAAAAAAAAGCACGGGGAAACTTCAGCAAGACGAATGCTTCTTATGAAATCATGAGCTTTATTTGTTTGGTTTGAATATATTTTGTCTCTTTGTTGGCTTTTAGATCTTCATTTTTGAGAACAACATCTACTATCGATCAAAAGTGGAAAGCCGCTCGATTCGTCTGGTGTCTACCGGCAAGGAAGGCGCCATCTTCAACGGCCTCAGTGATTGGCTGTATGAAGGTAATGTACAAAAAACATTCAGACATTGATAGAAAAATTTTGTTTTTTGGAAATCCTGCTTCAGGAAGAGACTCAAAAACTGAAAGTGATGAGGTCTGCTGAAGATACAGGGCAGTTGGTGCTATAATTTGGGGGCTACAACATAGAAGGCTCCTCTGTGTACTGACCTAATTTTCAGAACAACTAAATGAACTGATTGGTAATCCTAAGTGATCCAGACAGCACATATGGTTGCAAAAGGTCAGAGAGATACAAAGGATCTTGTCCATTAAGTGCTTTGTAACCTCTACCATCCTAAAACATATGGGGAGCCAGTGAAGGGAAGACAGCACTAGGGAGATGTGCACATGCTTACTTGTCGAGAGACGGGCTGCAGCATTCTGGATCAGCTTATCTGTTTCTCATGTTTGAAATCAGAATCTTATATCACAGATTTTTTTTAATAAAGGGATTTACATGATATGGTTTAAGACCACCCAGATCCAGATATGAAGCACTATAAACACCACTGTGCCTAAACATCGTTACTCTAGTTTATTAATCATTTTAAAACGTTCCTTATCTTCTTGCCCTCTGAACCTTCTCTTCAAATATCTTTCATTGTCTAATATGTTGAACATGTCATCATAAAAAAAAACTTGGTGGGACTTTATTATTTTATTCCATCGGTTAGACATTATGCTAATATCAGAAATTTTACACCTCAAACATTTAAAGGCAACTCTAATTATAAGGTCCCGGAGATCATTCCTGCCAGCAGCCATCACCCTCCGGAACAAGGCCCTATCTTCGACTTTAATTTAATTGT
>JBBBVU010000019.1:3899844-3921195 GCA_037177055.1 Atherinosoma microstoma
TGTGTGTGTGTGTGTGTGTGTGTGTGTGTGTGTGTGTGTGTGTGTGTGTGTGTGTGTGTGTGTGTGTGTTTGAAGTGGCAGGAGAGGCATAAAGAGAAAGGAGAAAAGATGAAAATTAAACGAAAAATGTAAAAAAGAAAAGAAGGAGAAGAGAAGCAGACAAGAGTCCTGCCAGCTGTGTGCAATACTCTAAAATGCCTTGAGTGTTGTGCCATCTGTCAGCTGTCTGATTATGGAGGCAGCACTGATACTGACACATCCTGCAGTGGGATGCGGCCTGAGGAAACAGCTGTTTATTGAGCTTTGGCATGCCAAGATAAAAACCCGCCGTTGCTTTGATTTGGATTGTTCTTGCTGGGTGGATGTTTGGCCAGATGACTGTCGAGAGGCTTGTTTGTGAAGTTGTTTCTGTTTATCTCTAGGTTTGTGTCGGAGCCTGCGGGGCACAAAGTAACCACATAATCAACACTTGTGTGCAATAAATAAATAAAGATTAATAAAAGGGAGTTGAAATGTTGGCTTTAGTTTGATCGAAAAACATTTTGGAGGACTCAGCTCATTGTTTGTAAACTATTATGCTAAATTAACTCAGTACTTTTTAACTGATTTAATTTTTTTTTTTTTAATGATCTTTACAAGATTTTGTACTTCAGTGATTGATGATTTTAGAATACTATTTGGAGTTACTAATAATCATTCTATTCAGCCAGTCACTACATGTTTAGGACTTAACGATGGAAAGTAACCAGGGGACCACAGTCTCTTTCAGTTAAACATGAACAAAGGAATAAATAAATGCATACAAACAATCATCTGGTCCTTACTAGGTCTTAACACTTAGTAAATACAACCACAGAATAACAACACATGACATATTCCATGCAGAAGCAATGTGTAAACAACAACATTTTTGGAGGAATTTTGATGCTCTTCTTTACAATATTACTTCAGTTTCAGTTTAGCAGCGCTTGTGACATTTGCAGCGTTACACAGCTCTCTGAAGATCCTGGCACAGCATTTCAGCCAGGCCGCGCTCTGGACTTTGGGCCATTTCAAAACCTTGATTCTTTTCTCTCATTCATTCAATTGCAGATTTGCTGTAACAAATCTCTGACATGTTTCAGTTTCAGTTTTAGTCAGGCTGTCGCAAAGATGGCCTCGCAGATAACTCTAGAATACGTTGGTACACAGAGGAGTAAATGGTTGGCTCAGTGACTGCAAGGTGTGAAAACTGGTTTGAAATGTGTGTGTGTGCTAATGTGCCATGTTTGTTTATTCTCCAAACGTGCTGCTGTGCATTATGACTAACATCTCCTCCTTGAGCTTGTCTGCCCAGAGGACATTGTTCCAGAAGTCTTGTGTTTTTATTTTTAGAAGCAACTTTGCATATTTAAACTGTGCTGACATTTTCTTTTTAGAGATAGAACACCCTTCCAGACAAGCTATACCTGTCCACTGTTTTTCACCTTAATTCAACATGCTAACTGAGGCCTGTAGAGTCTGAGATGTAGCTCTTGTTTTGTTTTTTTGCCGTTTTTCTGAGCATTGAACTGCATGACCTTGGGGTGAACTCGCTGGGACGTCCACACCTGGGAGGATTGACAGTTGTCTTGGGTGTTTTCCACTTGTCAATAATCTTTCTTTCTGTGGAATGATGGGTTCCACATGGTTGGGAAATTACCTTATAAGCATTCCCAGGTTGATGAGCAGCAAAAATAGTTTCTTTAAGATCACTGCTGATGCCTTTCCTCCTTGCCATTGTGTCAAAACACATCAGATTGATCCAGACTAGAATTTCTTTTTATAGAGGTGCTCAAATCTGTGCACTTTAACGTCCTTATTTCTATGGAAACAGTAGAAGTGCACTTGGTTTCTCTCAAACTAAGTTTTAGGCTTTATGAGGTTAAGTGTTAAACGAATATTGGTAACACATTAGGTCTGAAAGGAAATGAGAAAGACCCTTGGAGTTCAGATGCATGTGGTGGAAATTAGTTTTTAGTCTTAGGAAATGGGAACAGGAGGAGGATGTGCACAGAAGATGTTCTGAGGCTGACTTCTCAGGCTGGCTTACAGCAGGAAGACCATTAGACCAGAGTGATGAGCAGATAAACACATACCATCATGTCATGATTCTCTGGAAGGGCTGCTGTCCTTGATTTGACTCAAGCTTATTGATTTTCAGTAGATGTCACTTCAGACCTCAAGCATAAATGTATTTCACCTGAGCAAGGATTTCATTTGTTACACGTGTTTGCTTTTCATTTTCAGGAAATATTCCATTTCAAATTTGCAAAAATAAGTAAATAAACATATATAGTTTTAGTCAAATATTAAAATGTGTCAAATTTGACTGATTGATGGTCCATTTCTTCATTTTAAACACATTCACAATCCTCTAACTGGTTTGTAGGGCACGTTGCTTATGAAAGACTGCTCAAAAGATGAAAAAAACATGTCGGGTGACACAACCTGCACACACATAATCCACAAAGGCTGTTAAAATGAATAGAAATAATTATTTTTCAGTACTGTAAAAGGTTGAATATATGTGGTTAAATCCACGTCCATACAGCACTTGCAATATATCCTCACTTCATGCAGAGTTAGCTTTATTGTATTTATAGTAACAGCTGTGTCACCGACAAGTGTTTTTAGTTAAAAACAAATAAAAAAAACCCATAACAATGCCATGTCATCTGATCAGTTTCCAGTCAGTGAGTCAGAATAGAGATTTTTCTCTTCAGTCATTATAATCTATAAGCCATAATCCATCCAGGACAGACTTAGTTTTGACAGATATTATTGGCAGCAGGGAGCTGCAGAATAGATGCAAACTATTATTTTGGATACCAGACTGCAAAAAAAAATCAAAAAATCACATGATGTGGTTCGACTCTAAAAATAAAGGCCTGAATGTGCTGCACAACTGCTAATGAGTCACCGCTGCCCTCTGTTGGAAGTATAATATTCATTCTTTCTATTTAATAATTTTGTCAGAATATATTTCAAATGCTAACATCCCAACACATAATTTATGTCCTACTTTTGTGTTCAATGAGAAGTAAAAAAAAAAAAATGGGGGGGGGAGTACATATATCAACCAAATACCACGTAGAATGTTTGATTTTCTTTATCTCATCAGTGCAGTCTACCTGAGTCTGTCACCTTGCACTCATTATTTCCCACTGGCCACTTGACTCATTGTATCTCATGCATTTATAATGTGCTTCACTCTGTGAATAATGTAGTCTGCACAGAAGGATGGAGAGTTCGTATTGAGGAGATGAGCTCACCTTGGTGATCATCACAATGAAAAAAAAGAAGACGCAATCCCATTACTTTAGGTAGAAAACGTGAGTTAGCTGATTAAAAGTGGTTCACTTACATCTTTTTCTCTTACTGTTACCCTCAGTCCCTTCCATACCTTTACTTTCTTTTGCAATCACACACAGATCGGGACTTTTCTAGAAAGGCAGCTACTCTCTCCTTGAGTAGCCAAGGTGACTGGGCATCCCCAATCGAGCGGATCCGACAGCCCGCCGGTTCCGCTCTACGTGGAAAGCTTTTCAAAAGCTGCCGCCGGTGAAGTCGTCAGGCATCTGTGGAGTTGTCCATGCGGGAAATCTTTTTCTCTTTTTTTTTTGTCATCTTCAAATGCACTTCAATGCTGCTCTGTCCATCATCAGGCAGCAAGATACAATCATACCCCACAGATCACCGCCTACAGGGCTCACACGGCCACGCCAGGTCCTGGCCGTCGGCCATATTTCTTCACATGCCACCTCCATCGGGACAGCCGCGGTTTTAATTAGCTGAACTGTGTCCAGTGGTGGAAAAATAGTAAGAAGGGGCACTAATATGTTGACAGATCTGTATAAAAAGAGCAAGCAAATGTGCATCTTTACTGAGAGTGTTTGACAAATGAGTCTGCTTATCAAGTATCTCCATTAGAGCATGCACGGTTAATAAAAATGGTCATTTGTAGTTGATGTCTGTTAATTCCATGAAGCTGACACCCAGTCCCGCAGATAAAAAGCATTAATTAAATTTTAATTGCAAAAGACGGCAGCAAAAGATGGCAGAAGGCTGCAGCGATATGTCAAACACTGTGTTGTTGCCACAGATATAATAATAGGGAAGGAGTGTCAAGGCCATGTTTTATGTTGTCATAAAGTTCCCTCGGCGAGCGCTTATTTGCATAATTTCCAAATGAGTCACTGCATGTTGATAGAAGCCCTACAGTAGATGCGGTGCAGAGATGTTTTTGTCCCGCAGGAGTGTGTCGGACTCGACTGAACCTTTTGACGTCAGAAACGTGAAAAGAGCTGAAGTGAGTTTCTTGTTGGAAATGGTGCACACGGCTAGTAACAAAGCAAAAAGTTATCTGCGCTGTTGCTGCACCTGCAGAGAAATTGGCGCTTGGTTCATTTCTAGGAACTGAAGCCCGTTTCTATTTTTGTCAACAGGCTGCACCGAGATTAAAAGCTGTTGTGATTTATGACCTCAGCAGCTGGTACTCGGTGTGTTTCTGTGTGTAGGTCTAAGAGGGGCGCGCAGATTGAATTTAGGATTCAGGGCAAGCGAGTGTACTGTATTGCTGATAACGGCAGAGAGGTGGGCTTTGTGTTTTTGGCCAATTTGATCTGTTACAACAAGGGTTACATTATCGATCACTGTTCTCTGATTAAATGCTTTATATTTTTTTCCTACTATTGTGTGATGTGGGCTCCAGTCACCGGTTTGTAATGAAAAATGTTTAACTTGGCACACCTAAATCCCATATGACAACCAGTAGGCGAGAGAAAAAGAAAACAAATCTCTAAAGAAACTCCTACAAATGAAAATTGAGCCTTTTATACTTTTTAAATGAATTCCTCCCCTTGATGCCTGTTTGTATCCTTGACGAGCAACAGCAGTCTGATGCTGTTAAATTGCATCTTTTGCTCCCCGAGATTTTAATGTACTGCCATGACTGATAATCATTTTGTGCTCTCACTTTTCCAGAGGAGATTTTCCGCTCACACATTGCGCATTGGTGGTCTCCTGATGGCGCCAGATTAGCGTACGCCACCATCAACGACACTTTGGTGCCCAAGATGGAGCTGCCAATGTTTACAGGCTCGCCGTACCCAATGGGGAAAGAGTATCATTATCCAAAGGTGTGCATTCTGCCTCTGCTGATACTTTTGGAACAATTCTAATCAGGTCTTTGCAATATATAAAAAAAGTGTTGTTATCACAACGTGGACTATATCAATATACAAAATGCTGCATGGACTGTAGTAAACTGTAGGCTTTTTTTGTAAGATCAACATTTTGACTTAAAAAAGAAATTATAAGCACATGTGTACTAGAGAAGATTACGTTCTACTTAGAGGAAGTTCTGCTTTCGTACATGTTTAACAACTAACCAGCGTGCATTGGAATCTATCATATCTGTTTATTTGTTGCAAGAATTATCAACAACACAATATTTGGAAAAGACATTACATGCTTTCGTAATATTGTGCAGCCCTAATTATAACTGTATTCAATTAAGTAAACTAGCATTGCAGCATAGATTTGAATAACTTAAAATTGTGACAGTACTTTATGTTTCTTTATAGTGCACAAAGTTCAGTTTTCTCATCTTATATGTGCCCCATTCAGGCTGGTGAAGAAAACCCAGTCATCACTCTTTATGTCGTGAACCTAAACGGCCCTCTGCATACCATCGAGATGAGGAGACCTGATGATCCCCGCATCGGGTGAGGCATGAAAAATGTCAAACTGGCTCAGCAGGCATAGATTCAGTTCAGGTTTACTGTCATTTTCTACAGATTAAAACGAAACATTCACAGAATCCAAATTTAAATAGAACTAATATTATGCTGTAGATTTTTTTTCCCGTGCAAGCTTTAGCATAACAGGCAATATGAAGCATTTAACCATTCCTCAGTGGTAAATTAAATTAATAAATGGCTTATGGTTTTCTACATGAACTGTACTTTTTAATGGCTTTCACATTTAAGCTTTGGCTTTCCTGTATACAATCCCTTATTCCTTGGATGGCCTTCTATCAGCTTCAATAAATAGATAAAATGAACAAAGACAGATATTGAAAATTGGATTGGGTAATGTGTTACATGAGAGAAGACATTGAAAAAGAACAGAGACACACCAAAGATCCCCAGTATAGGATTTTACTTTCTCAGACAGTTGTGTATCAGGAATGTTTGTAAATCCGATTTAATCTTTTACTGCATAAGGAAGTAGCTATCATTGGCTTCTCATCTGTAAACTCTTATTCAGACATATCTGCACGATGTGTGTGTTCTTTTTCACTTAAATGATGTAATTAATCACAAATCCCTAACTTTGTATGATTCAAGTGTATCACCCTTACTAATAGGTATTACTTTATAGAGTGCCAGCTGTGTGATCTTCACGTCTCCTAAAGACACTGGCAGGTTTTTTTTTTCTTATTTGGTCTATTTCCATGTGGCACTGTATATTGTCCATAATAAGATGCTCCGACAATGTGCATGCCAGACATAAAGATTGGGTTGTGTTTCTCCAGTAATAAACTTTTATTGAGTGTGCCTTTGTGTTAAATCCCATAAAGTTTAATGCCTCCATTTCATCATATCTATACTTCATTTCCAATCTGCCTTTACTCTCTTTTTATATACTACTTTATTTTATCTTCTTTTTAAAACTACAAAGCATTGTAGACTGCAGTGTGCAGATCAAGTTGATAATAGAAAAATGTTCTGCATTTTCCAGCGAGTACTATGTGACCATGGTGAAGTGGGCCACCACCACCAAACTGGCCATTAACTGGCTCAACAGAGCTCAGAACATCTCTATACTCACACTGTGTGAGGCCACGACGGGAGTCTGCACTAAGGTACCGTCCAGTGGGAAGGTTACATGTGTCGGAGGCTGTTTTTTGTTGAATAAAACTTGTTAAATCTGCTCTTACAGAAACACGAGGATGAAAGTGAAGGGTGGCTTCACAGGCAGGTGAGCATTTTGAGCACATTTACGACTTACATTTAGAGCGTTGTGGAAAGCATTGAAGGATTAATTGCTCAAACCGATGGTTTTCTTTGTAAGAGTGATTCAATTAAAGTCACTGTTTACAGCTTTGTTCTTGCACATTTCCTCGCCTGATTACAGATCAGTGTTGCGCTATAATTAGATTCAAGTCTTAAAGTGATTTGTCTTAAGCTGTCTATGTAAATCATAATGAGGTCATTGTTTTTGTGTAATGATTGTATTTACGAACTCATTAATCTACTTTTTCTTTCTTTTCCGAGGTCTTTTGTCAGCTGTTTCTCGGTGACTGATCTCAATAACCTTTTGTGTGTTTTCAGAATGAGAAGCCTTTGTTTTCCAAAGATGGTCTCAAGCTCTTCTTCACTCGAGCTATTCCCCAAGGAGGCAGGGGCAAGTTCTTTCACATCTCCATGTCCATCTCCCAGGTGAGAAGAGGTTTATGTACAAGTTGTTTACAGAGTTAAATAGGAACATGTATGGTTTAAATCAGAGAAAGACAACAGCTTGCAAAGAAATAATAATGATCAGTTTTGCTTTTGCAACTGACACATTTACCAGTTTTAAGTTTTTCAGAATGACCAGAGCAGCACGGTGCAATATGCTGTAATTACTGTCAGCAGATAGGTGTGTTTTCCACTTTCAGCAATAGTCAGCAGGCAGCAGTTGTGCTGCTCCTATGAGCAATAAAGTGAAACATTAAAAGAGCTGCTCTACTTTGGTCACTATGTCTTCGGGCTGGTTTTACTGCTGAGGATGGGGGGAGGGCTGAATCCAAAGAAGAGGGGAAGCAGATGCTCAGCATACACTGTGTTTTTGCCTGTTAAGTTGAGTAACTTTGAGAAACAAGGCTTAGTTTCCAAGTTGCATGTGTTTTGTAAAACCGTCTGTCTTGAAAAGTCCAAAGAATCAAATATTCTGTTTCCCTGCAGTCTAAATGATAAGACTTAAATGAAAGAGGGATTTAATGAAAAATTACCTTTAAGAGCAGCAGGGATGAATAAGTTTAACCAAGGAAGAGGATAGAGAGGAGAAATCAACATTGATAGAAATATTATATTTTAGATAAATCAGATTTTATTGATACAGAGGTGTTGCATCACCAGTGTATTTTTCTTTATTCTAACAGTTACATCTTATACTTTTATACAGTAAATCATATCCTCTGGAAGGATTCACATTACTTTAGAATTTCAGTAACAATTAGTCACGACATCAGAAACACAATAAGTCAGTGAATTTAATGAGTTGGCACCTCAGATGTTTCTTGAAAAGCTAAATTGATCTCACCATCCCACCTCAAAATGTTAGCAAAGTGAAGTAAGAGAACCAAAGTTCAGTTTGGGAATGAAACAAGTCACTCCACTGAAAGCGAGTGAGAAGCGAGGCTGTTGTTGTGCAGTACCTCATTTTATTTCATACAAATTTGATATATCGCCACTCATTAGAAAATAACTCCCCACATTTTAATTTTTTTCCTGTTCAAAGCCAAACACCAGTACAGACACTCTCCAGTCCATCACATCTGGAGACTGGGATGTCACTCAAGTTCTGGCCTACGATGAGGACAGCCAACTGATGTGAGACAACTTTTCTATTTTTTTTATTTTTTTATTTCACATTCTTCAAGCTAGCTGCCGATTCAGAGGTGATCATTCCAACATATTGTATCCAAGTTTTTGCTCGTTGCAACGGTTAAGTATTTCAGCACCATGGACAGAGACATTCCCACCACGTCAATGTTTGGATGCCAAACTCCTGAAGTGTATTTTGGATTTAATCTCCACCAGATTTGTATCATTGCTCCTTAATTCTGAAGCATTGGCTTTTAATTGTTCATGTGTAAAACTCATGCAGTTTTACACATGAAAGTGCCCTAAATGTTTAGGGTGTAAACGTGCTCGGGATCCCATAAGATGTGACCCATCCCCCCATCACTCCCGGGATAATTTCACACCCACATTCTAGGCCACGAAGCAACTATGATCTGATACAAACACAGAAACTGTAGTCCTTTTTGGTCCCAGATTTGAAGTGTTTTGAAAAAATAAAAAAAAACTTTCCCTCATGGAGGGGGGGGGGTCAAGACATGGCCTACTTCTGCTCTAAAAGGATTCATCCTTTTTTCTTTACCATCATTAATTTATGAAGCATCTATTCTAGTAAGCACCTGACAGGATTTGTGTATTCCAGGTGCTCTCCTTCTTTTTTTTATTATTATTATTTTTTTATTTATAGGCCATGTTCACCCCACCCAACTCAGTGTGATTATAATGCACAGATAAGCACCAATCTGTCATTTATTGTAGTTATTTCTAATGTTAACATAGATACTTCTTGAGCACTGAGGATGGCCCAAAGCGAAGACATCTCTACAGGTAATGGTTGTTCTAATTTCAGCTATGGTACCAGTTGTTGTTTTGACAGTGGAACAGATGTGCTAAATGTTAACAATGTCTTTGTTTCCATAGCGCCGACACATTTGGATCTTTCAACCGTCGCTGTCTGACATGTGCTTTGTCCGACAGCTGTGGTTACATCACCGGCTCTTTCAGCCACAACATGAGCTACTTCCTGCTCAGCTGCCAAGGTAATTAACATGGTTTCCACTTCCTATTTCTTTAAAAATTGCTCAACATAGGGCACATTTTGAACATCTTCTGTGTTTGCACGGAGGCTTGTGGGTGTCCTGGAAATTAACCATCAATAAGCCATCAGATTTACATTTACATTGTCACACTTCGAGCCTTCTGTCCTCACTCACTCTCAAGCTCACTCGACCACTGCACCCCATGGTTCAGAGAAAGTGACACAGTTTCAACTTATCAAGGGCTGTCAAGCAATTTTCACAAGATTAACCTGACTCATTACGTGTGTTAGGTTAAATTAATCTAAATGGATTGCATAAATTCATTTTTGCTTGTTTAGTATTTAAAAGGATTAATGCAACTATGCCCTATTTCCTTTAAATGTGAATGATGTGTGTGTATTAACACCAAGGTAGTGGTGATCCCCTGTCAGTCCAACATATTTGGCTCCGGTCACTATGTCATGTTTAGGTTTCTTTTCAGTAATATATTGTTAAGCAGTAATATTTTTGACATAATCACAGCAATTTATACAGTAAGTCTTCTCAGAAGATGTGCTATCTGTAACATCTCTGCTGACCCCCTGTCCTCTACCATAAGAAATGGTCCACTGTTATTGATTTTGCAGGGGAGCATCTTTGTTGGTTAACAGCATATTTATTCAGTTTTTGTTTGAACACCTGGTTGAAGCCTGGTTCTTATAGTCCAAATGGCCGCCCTAAAAGATCCTTTAAAAGGTTCCTTTAGTTGAAATGCAGCTGTAGCAACCCTCACTGGACACAGTTTTACTTGAAGACATCATACAATGTATGGGAGCAATTCATATTCTTAGGAAGATGCCTCAGGTTTTAAAAGGGAAATAATGTTATGGAGGCTGTCGCATTAGCAGTTTTATACTGTTGGCAGCACACAACAATGATACACACTGCTGGATTTTTGTAAAATGCTGATAAATGTGTTTTCTGTGTTTTTTTGACTGAAAAATATTAGAAAACTTTTTTTTTTTTTGCATGTATTTATGACTGTGTGCTAAAACCATTGATTTCCTGGGAAAACCTTTGATCCATATCTGCTGTGTTGGGCACAAAAACACCAAAAGACCAGACAAAGCACTTCTAGAGATCAGAGAAATACTGAATGTCAAAGAATTGTTGCTTGAAGATTTGAAGGCAGCAGCTTGAATATTTAATCACACATCCAGCGCTTTTGTGACAATTGCCCCTGAATCTTGGCAAGCAATTGTCACTGTTCGCAGATCAGTCAGGGAGTGACCATAATGATGACATCAAACCCTCTCTGCTGACCCCGTGCGCAATGATCTTGTACCTCATGTTTTTTTAATTTGGTTCTCTCTGCCTCGAGGCCTGCCTGTGATCTTTCGAGATGAGGTTATGATATCATTACCATGAGGAAGAGGACGAGGAGGAGGAGGAGAGAGCAAAGGGGAGAAAGAAAAACTAAAAAAAAAGGGAGAGAGTTTTTCACCAAACACAGACACTGTGTTCCTGTGCCGTGTTCTCAATTTGCTAAGTGCATCGATCACTTCATATTTGGTCCCTCCTCCCTCAGCTCTGCGGCTTCAGGGCTTTGCTTCTGTTTGTGGCCCAGATATGGAAAAACTCTCTCAGCTACTGCATTACATAAATCCAATAAGCAAAGATTTTCCTGTTTGTCTGGTGCGCGGGAGATCTGCTGTTCTTTTCTTTTTCCTTTGGTGTACATTTGACAATGAAGGCAGACTTTGTTCTGCAAACAAAAACTAAATATGAAAACGCAGCATCATGTCATAACTTTAGCTTTTAATAGAAAGTTGAATGATCAGTCATGAAAAACGTGCATCCAAACACACTTTTTGAACCCTCTGCTTTCCCCTTTCAGGCCCAGACATCCCATTCGTTGCCATTTACAAGACGCAGAGAGACGCAGAAAGTGAGACACAAGACAGAGAAAGTGAGTACACCCTCCAGCCGAAGAATAAATCTGCACTTACAAGACTCCGACTTGCATTACAGAAATTTCCAGTGACCTTGTGCGCAGCAGCATAATGGCTCCATTTAATATCACCTTGTCAGACGGGGGCAGGAGTGTCTGCAGTGTGGTGCAGAGTGACCACCTGTGCACTGAGTCATTGTTTGTCTGTAAGCCAAGCCTAGCATGATGGCAGTAATCACATTACTCCTCACAGTGGAGGTGCTCATTACATTATGACCTGCCCAACAGCAATATCACTGTACTATAACTTCATTCTGTGTGTGTGTATGTGTGTGTGTTTGTGTGTGTGTGTTTGTGTCAGTCTGTCATTTTTAAGTAATAAGATCTGCTCTCCTTGATCATGTTAAAAACAGTCTGTTAATGCTGCATATAATTGAATTAATTCACCTGTTTACAGTGTTTCCAACTAAAGAGCTTGCAGTGTTTTTAAAGGTCTGATGCTCATAAAGTATGCAGGGTGTAATAGCTTCGCAGTGCATTTAGCTATAACAGAATGCTTGAGCTAAACTTCCCATCATGCAATATTTAAGATGCCATTAGCTTCTACATACAGTATTACAGTTCTGACCTGAAAAACTATGAAAACTTCATGTAAAATCAGCAAGAGAATGTCTAAAAGAAATGTCTGTAAAAAGATTTGATGGCAGCCTAGTCATTAATGTCTTTCTTTGTATGTGAGCCTGAGGAGCAGCAGAGACAAGGTCATATCAGAATTCATCTATGCACGCACTCTGAAACTCACTGATTGATGTGTGTAGCTTTTTAATCCAGACAGAGTCCCTCTCCTTCCCTCTCCCTCCTCTCAGAAGGTTTAATTGAAGTTTTCCTCCAGGAGCCCAGCAGGTTTTATCTGAACTTGTAGGTATAAGCAGCTGCAGCAGCTGTTGTGTTGATTTCCCTCCTGGATGTCGCCTTCTGACCATACGAACAAACCAATTCCAACATACAATGTTTGCTGCAGTCGCTCTGACCTCACTAGTTGTGTCAGCCAGCGGTGATAAGTTGGTGTTTTTGAGCGAACCAGCTGCAGCTGTTGATTAAGTGCAACTGGTTCTCTGCTCAGGAGGACAGCTTCTTGAAGAAGGAAGCTTGCCTCAAGAGAGCAAGCACGTGTTGGACTTTGTTTTTCTCGGAGTAAACCCAGTGACCTTTTTTTGAGTTAAAAACAGTGACATTTTAGACGAAGTTCAGAGTTATTTGATTAAACTTTATCATTTACTACATTTTTTATAGAGGTTTGCAATTCTGAGAAAACCAACTTGCCTTATTAATCAACCCAGCACTATGTTGCTGATTGGTAGAGCAGAAGAAGAGGTATTCTACCTTTTGGGTAGTCAAGGTTTAAATTCTGTTTTTACTTTTACATTAATGCAAACGCCTGTGATGGAGATGGTAAGAAAGCTGCTAGTTAGTGGAACTCTGCGCTTTTCATCTAGAGAATACTTTGACTTAAATATTGTACTAGAAGCTGATAGTTCCTGTGTTAAACATGTGGTGGCATCTAGTGGCATGAATGTAAAACTGTATACCCATCAGACTTTTAAAGACGTCACTTGACATGGAAACTTGATGGCTCTAATCTAAAGTAGATTTTGTGCTATGATAGGGATCGTTGCATGACTGCCATACAAACTTAAGCTGTCAGACACATTGCTGGCCTCACATTAGACTATAGAAGACTTTGGAAGTTCATGGTTGAATCAACAGCTGCAAAATGTTGAAGTTTCACTGCATGGTTGGACATTGGGGTGAACTGTCTGTCATGAATATTTTCCCCTTTGGGGTAACTGTTGTCTTTATTGAATGATGGACTCCTAATAGTTTGGAGATGAACTCATAACCTTTGCCAGATTGATGTACAGCAACAACTTCTCTAAGATCATTCCTGATGTCTTTCCTCCTTGGTATTTCGTTAACAAACGCCTGAATGATCCAGACCGGCAAACTGACTAAACTCTGCTTTTGTAGAGGCCATATGGATGATGATCATTTAATCAAGTGCATTTGACTACAAAAACCTTACTGCTTTTTACCCTCTTGATTCCCGTGGAAGCAGTGATATAGGACTTAATTCCTCACCCACTGCTTCTGGATTTTGTCTTATCTCATTCATTTACCGTCTACAGGTATTTCTGAAGTCTTTAAACTGGAAAGCAATGGGAACCTGAGGCTGACACTGGACTCCATGCAGATGCCCACAGTGGAGTACAAGGAGATCAATATGGATGACTACAGTATGTTTTAGCCTCTGTACAACATGCGATTGCATATGAAGAGAATGCATTACAACAATTATTTTTGGCAACACCATTAGGAAGGAAAAGTCTTTACCATTTGTTTAGCAACACCTGTGTGTTTGAAGTTCATTTACTCTGAAGTTGCCTTCTTTTTGCAAATGTCACATAATTCCGCTAAGTGGTACCAAAGGATGCTAAATAATCTGCATTTGTATTCTAAATGCAATTGCGTTACTCTGTTCCTGTGAATGTTAACAAATATGGTTCAAATTATTCAGTATGTTAATCCAGTGAAGGAGGTTTAGTGATTAAGTGTACTTGGTCTTTCCAGCCTTATCGATGCAGATCCTGAAACCTGCCGGCTTCATGGAGGCATCACACTACCCACTGCTCCTGCTCATGTACGTTTCTGCACACAGTAATCACACAGCACTGCTAACGTAGGTTCACTCCTCTCTCCGAGTTACAAGAGGACACGTCCGTCCTGAGCAGACTGTTAATCAGACAGATTAATCTGACTCTGCTCGTCCTCTACTCCAGCTGGATGATAATTACACAGAGAACAGGAAAACTTCACTTCCTCTCCCCTCTGCTCTCTCATTAGCATTCCTGCCCCGAAGCCTTGTAGTTCAAATGTGGGCTTCTCGTTTAACTCTCTGCCTCCATGTTTTAGTGGAACCGCCACCATATTATACAGTATAGTCATTTATTCCTATGAAAGGGATCAGGATATCTGACCCATTAAACTGGAAATAACTCCTCTACATGTTTTTATCGTTATTAAACTTGTGATTCATTTAGCAAATCCATCCTTTCGCGGCACAATGCTCCCTCTGGCAAAGTCATAGATTATGTTGTGTACCCAGGGTTATGCAGTCTCATGAGTCTCTTAGAATGATATTAAAAGAACCCACATTTATCAACATGTGTCTGTGATGTAGCGATGGGACACCCGGTGGCCAGACGGTGTCGGAGCAATTTCACATGGACTGGGCCACGGTGCTGGTGAGCAGCTTCGGCGCCATCGTGGTGCGCTGTGACGGACGGGGCAGCGGCTTCCAGGGCACCAACCTGCTGCACAGGATCCAGAAAAAACTGGGCATGTTCGAAGAGCAGGATCAGAAAGAAGCCCTGAAGTATGTGGCTGCTTTTTGTCATTAGAGTGAACAGTGCAAACTGCTGAATTAGTCCAAGAAATGAAAGGCATTCAGATGTAGAATTATAGAAGATGAGGTAGACTGTGTTTAGAATCTTAATGGCTCAGGTTCATGCACATTTGTCATTTTAAAACAGCTTATTTTAACTTTTAATTTCCTTTTCTACAAATGGTGATGTGCCATTCTCACACATATGACAAGTAGTGGTCTGGGAGAATCCAAAATGAAGATGTGAGGCATAATTATCACACAACCAAACAGTCATTTTATGTTCTTTATCTTCACTTTGAATCACTTGTGAGTAAAACTAGAAACTCCCATTTATTTTTCTTCCTTTACAGTTTCATTCTTAAGGAGCCTTATGTGGACAAAACCAGAGTCGGAGCTTTTGGAAAGGTAAGAATAGTCCTCACTTGTACTATATGTGAGGGAATAATACAAGAAAAAAAAAAAACTCTAGCAGCTAGGCCGAATTATCATATTATTGAAATGGAAGCTCCAGATGGAGTAATTCTACAGGAGAGTAAGAACTATACCTTTTTATTACCCCTCTGTGCAAGTGAGGAATCCAATTATGTAAAGTTTGCTACATCAACTTTTATGAGTTAGAAAATCCAGTTACCAATAAAGAATATTTTGTAACTCTGTCATGCATAGACCTTACAATGCTTTAGATACTGTCTAACACAGAGCTAGGCAGTTTTTAACGCATGTTAAAACCCTTAGGTTGGATGGTCTGCTTTGTCTTCTAGTTAACTAAACCATTGACATATTTTTCCTTGCAAAGCTACAATTAATTGGCTTCCATCTTAGCTATAGAGCTACAACTTTAAAAAAGAAAAAGAAAGTATGGGGTGTTTTTAACTGCAACTTTGTTCACATCCGTATGCCTCCAATCCAAAAATGACCATCAGGGCACAATAAAGTACAGGACTGAAAAATGGTCACTTTTTTTTTATAAATAAAGGAGCTTTAACATCTGAATATATGGTCAAAGTTTACTGTAAGAACAGTGTTATACAACCTTAACGACTATGCAGCAGGCTAGTTTTCTCTGTGTCATTTCCACATATTCGGGTTAGCACAGTATCTGATCAGTATCTCAATAAGAATAGTCCATGATGCACTCTGGTGTTTACAGCACTGCTTGTTTCCTCTGAAATGACACCCATTTGTTGGACCCCAGGTGTATGGAGGCTACGTGACCAGCCTGTTGGTCAGCAGTGAGGAGTCTCCTGTAAAATGCGGAGCTGTCCTTTCACCCATCACTGACTTTGAATTATATGGTGAGCTTTGTTTTTTTGTTTTTTTTTCTATTTATGTCATCACATGCAAAAAAAAAAAACAGTCTCAGCTTCTCAGCTGTGTGTGGTAAACAAATGCAGTAGCTCGGTGCAATCATTCAAGCTCAGGCAGAGCTGTCAGAATGTATTCAAAGAGAAAAAGAAAGGCAGATTGTAGATGTAGCACCTTTACCCTGCAGCTGGCAGTTCTTGCAGTGACTAAATTATACTCGTCTGTACTCTGTGAGGGAAAATAATACCTATCAGCACAATGCTGCTGATGCACTGGGAACCCAATCATACACAGCCTTCACCTCAGCCTCCAAAGGAATATAATGTGTGAAATGTAAAGCTGTGCATTGGGAGAGTGATGGTAAGTGAGACAGGGAGAGCGAAAGATGGCGCTGATTTAGCTGTTGGCGCACTGAGTCAGGAAACTGCAAATTAGGGAGGAGCTGGGTGTCACAATGTGACCGGTTTCCCATCTATTTGATTTGCCACAGGGGGTGAGACTTACCATGACACTGTGTTAGTTTGGAATTGTAAATGAGGAGTGTGAATATATTTGAATATGAAGAGGAAGTGCCTTCAATAAGAGCAGAGAACATGATAGAAATTATGCACCAGTCTTGCATTTAATAGGATGTTTCTATTTTTTTATTAGATGTCAGAAAAATATTAACTGAAACCTCCATTTCCTTTCAGCCTCTGCTTTTTCTGAGAGATATCTAGGACTGCCTAAACCTGATCCAAGGGCATATGCAGTAAGATTTTATTCCATTTCTATCTAGATTCAACCTGCGATAATGAATGAATAATCATTTGAATCCATTTGTTTCTAAGATGGCAAATTTAGCACACAGAGCATCTCAGTTCATGGATAAGAAGTTCCTCATTGTCCATCCAACAGCTGATGGTAGGTGATGAACTGTTACATCCTAACGAATTAATACGTAGGAGAGCAATCTGATGTTTTTTGCATCTGTTTCCCCAGAAAAAGTCCATTTCCAGCATACAGCAAAATTTATCTCCCAACTTATTAGTGAAAAGGCCAACTACACCTTACAGGTATGTGGTTTGTTTTCAAAGATGTTGCTCATCCACCTATTCTGCTCATCTTTTTTTTTCATGGTTCGTTTTTTTTTTTCTCCAACCTTCAACAGCTTTGTGATCCTTAGGTGGTCCCATGGCAGACAGAGGATTAGCCATTGACAATGCTTTCAATTCATATAATTGGATTATGTGAGACCGCCTTGGGCATCCTGTTTTAACATGAGGACTAATCCATTTATCATACAAGGAAGTGTAACTGGATGTTCATCAAAGCTCATTACTGACCAGTTCTTTCTTTTTGTCTTAATCCATTTTTTTTAATCACATGCATTGGCAACGAGGGTTTAATGAATTGTGTAAAGTGTGGATATGAGAATTATTGAATCTATTTTTCATGCTTGAGCCTGGATCTTGAATGTACCATAATTTTTGTTGTATGCCTATCTATCTATAGCATTATTGATCTCATGATTATATTAATCTATAAGTAAACTTTTGTGGCTATTGTCGTAGTTTGAAAGCCAGAGGTGAATTAATCTGACAGAAACAGAAGATTCTGGGCTAAAAATGTGCACACTTAAGAAAAAAAGAAAAAAAAAAGTGAAACAGTGCGAAAAACTTTAACAATTAAAAAGCAAAACATAACATGCGATCCCAATAGATTGTGCAATTCTACTCTCTTCTAGTCTATGCACCACGTACACTAAAATATTCTACTTTTTGCTAGAAATGGGACCACACTGTGTGCCAGGAGGTTGGATATGCAAAGTGCTGAGCAGGCTAACAAACTTAGCTTGAAAATAGAATACAATCATATTCTATTTTGCTAGTATTGATACTGAAATTATGGGAAGTTGTGCAACAGTCTAAACATTTTTTGCTAAACTGACCACCCCATAGACTTACATTTTATGTTACTTCTCGACTTCAATTATTAGTGTTGTTCTGCCTCAATAATTCCATGGACATATTCCTTAAAACCGGAAAATGACAAAAATTTGGCTTTCGCTTTCGCTGTTCATTGTTCATGCATCAGACAGAATTATAGAAACACAATTTGCTATGTGAGAATGAGTGAATTATTTCCTAGTTATTAAACAAATTCTATATGTTTACTCATCTAAAATATAAACATGAAACTTATACAAATAAGAAGCAAATTTTTACATAAAATGTTTTTCTTTATCTGTGTACATGTCTTCACGAATTGTTTGAGTTAATAGGAAAACAATTAACTAATCAAATATGTGCTAATTTGCACAAATTTGCGCAACTTGCCCAATAATGTAGGCAGAAATTTAAAATGTGGATCACTTTTTGTAACTCTGGCTGTGTTGTTCTTTGGAATCTCGTCTGGTAACTCCAGTATATATTGGTTTAGAATCAATTAAATTCAAATTCTACAAAAGAATGGACATGAATTTTAGTTTTAAGTTGATGAAGCTAAAAAAAAATTTTTTGTAAATTGACCCTCAATGTCTAAAGAGTGATATAAATATATTGCAACTTGTATCCAGTTTCTTCAGCCACATTTTTGATAACTGAGGCCATGGTTACATGACAACGCTGTGAGAACAAGACGCAACAATTGTGTTGCGATTTTGCCTCTCTTAAACACTGCGATGGAGTGTCGGGGCTACATCTTTTCAAGTTATTTGGTCTCTTAAAACAAAACGTACTCATCATTCAGCATGTATGTCGCCAGCGAATATGTTGTCTTCCAGTTTGAGGATGTAGTAGGAACTAGTGTAAACATGGGGTGTATAGCTGCAACTCAGTTTTCACTGTCATCTAAAGGCCTGGCATGCATACTACATCCTATTCACTCAATTCGCAGAGTCGTAAACGGCGATGGGATTAACTTCCAAATGTGTGATTAACAGACCAAATGGGATTTTGGCATCAAAAAAGCTCTTGATGCTCAAAATTGGACGCTTGACACTGGTAAATCAGACGCTTGACATCCGGCATCAAAAACGTTCTTGATGCCCGAGACGCCCGTCTGCAGGACCCAGATGTTTTCCGTTGCCGTGTAAACTAGGCCTGACATTAATAGATAAAAAGAAAGTTTGCATTGCACAAAGAAATAAGAATTTATCCAATTTGCATCTTTAAATTTATATTGTAGTCTTATAAACAATTTATAAAAATTCCAAAGATATCCATTCTCACCCTTTTTGTGTTTCAGATCTACCCAGATGAAGGTCACTTCATTCACAGTGAAGCAACAAGGCAGCACCTCAGCCAGTCTCTGGTGAACTTCTTCGAGGAGTGCTTCAGACTACCAGAAAGAGTGTTTGAGGAAGCTCTGGAAGAGGAGCTTGAAGATGAGGGTTAGATTGGCATAATGGGGTCCTATGCCCCACATCTCTCCTGCCCGTTTGGTCATCTACCTACCTTACATCGTGTACCTGTGCCCTTGCACAACACAGCTGTCCATTACATTAAACCGTCCTGTTCCGTGTGTTTGAGTTTAATTCGCTGCGCCAATGACTGCCTCTGTGGCAGACAGTGGGGTTTACCACCTCATCCATCATCCCTCCCTCACCTTTTGCCCTGAGTTGGATTCCAAAAGGCCCTCTTAAGAGCCAAAAGTGACAAATTACCTGAGATGCATTTTGGAATATCCTAACAGGAAGCAGTCTCCTTCACAGCAGGATGAACCTGCTTCTCAAAAGCAGCAGAGAGAAAGAATCCGCTCTCAAACAGACTTCCAAGCTGTGAGGAGGAACACCCTATAGCACATAACCTGTGGGCTTGTATATCAATCAAAAGACCCCTGAAGAAAACACTTGACTGGCAGTGTTCATAATGGGTGTCTGGAATTGTGCAGATACGGGAAATGTTACTATTTTTAAAGTTGTGATGAACTTTTCATGTTGGACTGTGGTTGTGTCTGTTGTTCTTACAGTATGTAAAATAGCACACAAACATTCACTCAGCTATTACAGTTGTATTTTCTTTACGTGTTCATATTTGCACTGATATTATTTTTATCTCATTGTGTCATTTTGGTTTTCAGTGATACTGAAATTATTCTCTGGCTAAATGTTTTAAAGAAAAAAAAAGCCGTAATGCATTTCTTATTGTTCACTTGAGACTATTTTATTGTTTGGTTCTGGTTTTATGATACACCACCCAAGAAGAAAACAAACAAAAGCATTTTCTTGTTTCATCTCTGTGCCTTACTTTGTCAGAAAACATCCAGCAACCAAGCTGCATTTATCAACAACAAAAAAGCTGATTTTTTTTTTCTTTCAAAACCAATCAGGAAAAATCACTCTTGAAATAATTTTCCAATGGCTTTATCTCAAGATCAAAAGTTAATTATCTAAATCCACAAACAAATCCACAGCCGTAGCTGATGTGGGCTGAAAATGACCAAAGGCCTTGTGACTTTGGAAGTTATCTCAGCCAGCCAAGCTTTATTTGAGCAGCTGCTGGCTGAAGCAAAGAAATGGGGATTAGACAACCTTAGATCTTTCGCTACTATAAGAAGATTTATCTGCTCTAATAACAAAGCATGCATACCATTAAGCTCAGTTATGATCTTCTCCAGAAGTCAAAGTTTTGACTGTAATGTTAAAAGCGGAGTTCATTTTTTTGTTAAGGAAACTGAACCTTTACATAAAAAAAAGGTAAATAAATGACCAAGTTTTTATGACACCATCATTTTTATGCTGAGATAATTAATACATTTCTTATTTTTAAAGGGATTATTGTATTTATTTATTTATTCATGTGAAGCACTTGTGAGTAATCAGTATCTCACTCACAGCATACGATGGTTAGCATTCTCGCAGTCAAGAGAATCATAAAGGTTTCCTATTGGATGAGGTATAACTAGCCTGGGCTACAGAGGAGTGAGTTTTTTTGCCATCTAAAACAATGATTTGGAGAGGGGATTTATACACAATCTCCTCCATTTAAATACATCATATGTTTAAAAAGATTTTTTTGTAACCCGGAACATGGACAATGTTTTGAAATGGAGGTTATGGAG
>JBBBVU010000019.1:3921295-3932643 GCA_037177055.1 Atherinosoma microstoma
AAAGGTTTCCTATTGGATGAGGTATAACGAGGTATAATGAGGTATAAGGGGAATGCAATTTCCCCTCGGGGATCAATAAAGTATAATTCATTCATTCATTCATAACTAGCCTGGGCTACAGAGGAGTGAGTTTTTTGCCATCTAAAACAATGATTTGGAGAGGGGATTTATACACAATCTCCTCCATTTAAATACATCATATATTTAAAAAGATTTTTTTGTAACCCGGAACATGGACAATGTTTTGAAATGGAGGTTATGGAGTTGAAAAAAAATGTAGGCTACTACTAATACAGAAGTGACTGGACATAAAAGTCCACAACAGTGTTCAAATTGCTGAGTTGTGTTTGATGGCAGAAAATATACTTCTTTCATGGCCATATATTCTGAGCAGCTATTAGCTTATCTCACCTGTCAGGACAATGGATTTTCCAAACTGAGAGTGCTCTGACTGCAGGTAATAACTACACATTAGTACTGTAAACACAACTTCCCAGTTTCCACGCCAATATCCTTTTAAGTTAACTAAAATAAATAACTGCAGTCTCATTTTTTTCTCAGCTTCAATGGATATTTCTGTGGTATTTGCCATTTTGTGAAATATGCCTGTGTACTTTCTTGCCAACAATTAAACGGAAAGTTTCTGCCCATAAAACACAAAGCAGTGGGGGAGCTTAGCTAAAGTACCACATGCTATGGGAAACTGCTAACTCGGCTAGCTTTTTAGCACTCATTATTAGCTTTTCAGCACAAAAACTACAATTTGTGCTTTCATTATATGTTATGACTCAAACTATTTATTTGACAGAAGTTTTGAATCCCTGGAGTCCCCAGCTGTGCTGGTGGATATATCTTTGTGACATTTTTTGACTGAGGCTAACTGTTTAAGTTGTCTTTATGCTGCGTTCGATTTGTACATGGAAGTCGGACTTTCTTTGTTCCCAGTCGGAAATACAACTTGAACGCCTTCTTAAGTCAGAAATCTAACTCGGAAAGCTGGAGCAGACCTACCTACCCCGAGTTTATTTATTAAAGATGGCTGCCGAAAAAATCAACAGTGAAACCAAGAGTAAACATACATTTATGTCTACATGTACTTGTTTAACTGTACATGTAGACATTCACAATATTTCTTTCACAATACAATTAAGCAATTTCAATTTAAACAATTTCATATTCTTCTGAGAAAATATCCATGTAGGCTACTGGTTTAAGTCTTCTGTAAAGCCAGAGTGCAAGCAAAACAAAGGGGATCCTGGCGGCATCAATGTTGGTTTTCCAACCAAGCTCTCAACTGGGTTATGATGTCATTCCCAGTTCCGACTTTTGACCTCTAAGTCAAACTGAACGCAGCATTAGTCTCAATGCTTTTCTGCGGCTGTTACTACAGTGTATGAAAGAAATATTAATCTTTCATACACCCATCAGTAAGAAACATGCTAACTGCCAGTAACAAAAAATGTTGTTTTAAATCCCGCTTTAGAAATGACGGGGATGTTACATTAAATTATTATTATTTTACAGGCAAAAGTTTGCATGCATTCTTGAAAACTGTCCAATGACATCCAAACATAAGTTAACGTAAGAAATCTGCATGCAAATTTGAAAATGGTTCATTGTCACTGAAATGTTCGGGATCACTTTCACCCAGCATAAATCGGTGAATATGTTGTGTAAGGATGAAATATAAGCCATTAGTATTTCTGTTATACCCTGATATGTCAGCTTATGAACTGAAATGAATCCTTGAGGCAGAATTTAAGCCCATTTTTGCTTTATTTAATTTGAACGCCCATTTGTGTTATGGTCCAGTGCATGTTCATAGGTACTTTACAGCACTATCCCTGATAGCTCAGTTCGCCATGGTAATTTTTGACATCTTGAATGTTCCTTACTGGACTGCATAAATTACATTTCCAGTAGTATTGTGATTGAGATCCCAGTCTCGTCAGCTTGATGTCTAAATGTTATTCAAATATAATTTCATTCTGAAAAGATAAACAATGTTACCTGAGTGTTATTTGTGCATAAAGCATTTTGGAAGTTACATTTGATTGTTCATTTCTGTTATCCTGTTACTGTCCTTGAACTGAGTTGAAAGTGGACTTTATAAACAGGAACAACACACTTTCTTTCCATTGGTTGAGGACTTTTTAAGATGTTCAACTTTGTTATCCAAAGCATAGAAGGAGATTAATGGCAGATTGTGGCATGAAAGTAAATGTTAGAATAAAAAAGTAGATATTTTATCAGCCTTCAAAGTCTTTTGGCATGTTCTTTTGTTTTTCTTTTGATTTTTAAAACTGTATTGTTCTTCTTATTCTTTATTTTCCTCACTTGGGAGCAGATGAAGCTAAAAAGACTTTCATGTTTTCAGAACAGACTGCATATCAAGAGGAAGAGGAGCGACATTTGTAATCCGTTTAAATCCTGGTCTCGGGGAGCCAAGAAACCGACAATGATCAGCTACAACATTCAAACCACTGACAGATGAAGTGGAAACCTTGTTTACTCTGAAATGCATTTCCTACCTTAAAATATGCAGACCAACACATCACACCATGGCTAAGGCCTTCAATGTGCCCCTACAAACCACAAAAATGACTCGGCTAGAGCTTGAGGAGGTCACAATTCCCCAGCACACCATCCATCTATGCCTCTTTAAGATGTTCCAGAGCATCCTATAAACTCAACAGCAGTGCTCTTTAACTCTGTTCCTTCTGGACCATGCTATGTAGGTCTTAGATGTGTCCCTGCTCAAACACACCAGACTCAAATGAAATCTCAACAGTCTGTCCTAAAGTTCTGCACATGCTTGTTAATGACCCTTGAACAAGGACAACTAAAAGAGAGTTAAGGACTTTGCAGTCAAAGTCCTTGTTCCAGATACCATAAGAAAAAACAACCTGTTCTGGTGGCACCCCAAAGGAACCTACATAATAGACAAGTGGTTTTAAATCCCCCACCTTGTGAACATCTTCATAACTGTTCATACAAACGTCCAGATAGCAGCTGCTGCTTGATGACAGATTCACTTTTTTTCAGAGATTAACATTCACAGAATACGGTTGTAAGTTATATCCAAGCCATTTTAAAGACACAAGAGACCTTTTTATTGAAAAAAAAGTACAATATTGAAGATGAGTTTCCAGTATATCTGGACTGCTGATGTGGGACTTCTAAATTGTGGCTGATTTGTCCAACATTCACCCTTGTTCTGGTCTCCAATAAATCCCAATGCACTTATTCTTGATATTGAAGTTCTAAATTCTCCACATTTACCACCATCCAGTTGCTCACTGTGTGGATGGGAACAGCAGAGTGAGAAAATAATTCAGAGACAAAGATGACTTAAAATAAGAATATTTCCAGCAGCAATTAAATACAGCAACTGTAAACCCAGCTACAGCACCCACAAAGCATGTTTAAACTTTATTTTACATCCTGCACAGCAGTATTTATATTTATGTTGCAGATATAATTCTATTTCCAGTGCACAATTTGATTATTTGCAGGATAAACAAATGGAGAGCAGCAAATATTAAAAAAAAACTAAAGGATAAATTATTGGAAAACATTCTCAAGCTGCAGCTAAAGTAGCTAACCAGTCACTGATTATAACAAGTGCTTTGCAAAGGGGCATTAGAAAAGGTACATTTGCTCAAAGGCACTCGTGACTCCAGTGTAAACAGGGTTGTAGTTGTAAATCAGAGCTTTGTTCTCCTCCTCCTGAGATTCAAATCTGTGAAAGCTTTTCCTCGCTGCAGGGAGAGACAACAATGACAGATTTACAAATCACACCTGAGGTGAGTAGCTGCAAAGATTCAGAACATTAAGAAGCCAAAAATAAATGTGTTTTCATACCTTCACTGACAAAGAATTCAGCCATGTAGAAGGTTGTTTTTACTGCTGATGGTGAATGAGGAATATACGGCCTCGTCCATTCAAACGCATTTTTCTCTGGATGCCACTGCGTCCCATAGATTGGATAATTATAGGCTGTCCAGAAGTGAGTAAAAAGGAATGTTCATTAAAACACATTTTAATGTAAACTTGCACTCTAGTGAGAGAATAATTATGTGTTGCATCTACCTTCCATTGTTGATACAAACTCTATGTTTCCGTCTGTATTTGTAGAGAGAACTTTGTAAAATGTCCTCAGCTCCTCATTTGTGTTGTACGTCTGACAGAAACAGAACAGATGGGTCAGAAAGAGTATCATTTTGGTTTTGCTTTAACACTCTTCATGAAAAGCTGTTGGTGACTGAAGTCTTCTCTCATCATATTACAAATGAACGACGTACTGACGTTGCCAAACTCCACTGGTGAGAGTTTTCTGTGAGAGGCTCCGAAGCTAGGGCCGCCAGGACTTCAGAAGGGAAACCTTTAAACATCCTGCTGTGCTTCACGTCTGGAGTGAGAGCAGATCATTATAATCATTAATCAATCATTTATCTACTGAAGCGTATTGCATTCACTAACAAAGAAATAAAAAAAACAAGCTTTGTTTTTCTGAATTAACAAGAATTTTTCTAAAAAAGATTTTTTTTAATTCTATTTTTCTGAATTAACGAGATATATATATATATACATATATAAAATGATTTTACGAGATAATGTGCTCTGCTCGTCAGCATTATTAACAGTCTACTTCCCAACAAGAGACGCTTATGTTTCCTCCAAGTTATTGAGTTACATTCAGTTTGACACATTAGGAGATATCTCCTCTCTGAGCTATGTAGATGGGATTGTTGTAGTTTGTTGACTTTGTGCAAACACCTGAGGACTTCGTGGTTGTTCAGGAGGAAAGCCGAGTCGCTGGACGTGGCCATGTTTCTTGGTCACCTCATTCAGGCTACATAATGACAGAGGAGACAATCAGAAGGAGTAACGCCGGGATCCTTAAGTTTTCGCAGCCACTGACAGACTGGTCACGGCCACCCTGCGAGCGCCCTGTCGGTGGCCGTTACCACTGACTCTGTTAGCACTGACTCTGTTAGCACTCAAACTGTGGCTGCAATATTATATTATTTCAATATTATGTTGTTAATTCAGAAAAACTGATTTTTATTTTTGTTTTAGAAAAATTATCATGTTAATTCAGAAAAACAGAGCTTTTTATTTTTTTTTAATTATCTCATTAATTCAGAAAAACAGAGCTTTTTATTTTGTTTAAATTATCTTTCTAATTTTTTTTCTAATTTTTTTTAAGTGAATGCAATATGCTTCCGTAATTTATCAAACAGTACTTCAGCTTTCAATAAGAAATCTAAAGTTCCTATGATTTCAAATTTGATGTTTAATAGTTTTTACATGATCGGTCCTACACTACACATCTTGTATTTGTCCCGATAACAAAAAAGATGATTTTGTAGGTTTTGATGATGATAATTAAGAGTTTATAATTTCCTGGACAACTATTTTAAAAACTAGTGACTACTTTGGGACTCTGAGGCATCTAATAAGTGGTGTGCTGTACTGAAGATGATCAATCAGACCAAAATGGGCTTATTCAGGGAAGAAACATTTGAGCTAATTAATGTGATGCTGTTGTAAAACTGTGTTGTCACAATCTTTGATCAAACTTATAGTGTATAATTTTGAGGAATGAGCAATAATACTAACATACTGTACAGTTACATACTGTAATTACTTAATCTTATTACATAAAATCCAGGTTTTGTGTTATGTTAAGGCATTTTGACCTCTTAAAGAAGCACTATTGAACTTTGGCAGATTTTCTCAGTGAGGTGGCCCATTAACGTCAGCATCCACCTTGCATCATGTCTCTTTTCTGAGCCAGTAAAAATCTGTGTCATGTTAAATCATGTCTTATCTCCTGCTATGTCCCTTTCGTTCTTTTTCCCCCTCTCTTCTCCTGATAATGTCGTCTTGCTGTCCTCTTGCATTCTTTTGAGTCAGCCACGGTGCAGTTTCAAGACAGCCAGTCCAGGACCGTATTGTTTGTTTTTTTATTATTTTTTCCAACTCAATCAAATTAATAAACAATATTGTTTCAATTTCATTGAATTATGATTTAGCAAATTTATCTTTATTATTACTTTTTTATTTGAATTAAGAATTTTGCCTTTTCTTTAATGGAAGGATATGAATAATTTTGCAGACAGCAGTACATTATAAATGTCCCTCTGCCATCAAAATGAGTCAGAAATACAAATTTTTAAGGTAATTAAGTTACATAATGCTACTTAAAAAGGGTTGTGACACACCAAGCGGATGGTCGGCTGTCAGAAACATCTGGAGCATTTATGAACATCTGTCTTTATCTGTTGTTTTTTTTCCTCCCAGCATATCCTGCATAATTGTTTATGTCTTATTGGGTTGAACAGTGACGGATCACTGTCTGGCAATCCTGGAGTCACTTTAACATGATGTTATTTGATCTGTTTTCTTTCTTTGTTTTTAAATGGATCAAGCTTAAATGCTTATCAAAAGCAGAAATATTCAAAGTAATCAAGACGATGTGTTTGTTTATAAACGAAACACCCATTTTTAGATATGCAAAATATATGACAACCCATGAGAACAGTTACAGTTTCTCTTTAATTTATCTTATGGACTACTGCACCTTTCTAAACTGTAGAGATATGTCCTATTGTGCAGGCGTAGATCCTAGTTGACAGTTCAATGTGGCCTTTTTGTGTGTTTGGTAGCAACACTTTTGCTATGATGCCACAATGTGAAGAGACGCCATTTCAACTGGTTCTTGAAGTTGATTAGAAGTCGGGGTGTTCAAACTTTTGTTAGTCCTGCGTTTAAAAAACTAAAGTAAAGCCTGAGAACCATAAACAGCTGAGTTTGGTCATGTTTACAAAAATCTTCTAACAATTAATCCCTCACTTAATATAAGCACTGAACATACAGCTGAAATGAAAACGAGTTAACAGTAACATTCCTTGACTGTTTCTATTAACACAAAGACCTACCTTCAGTGAAGTTCAGAGGCAATGCCACGCCGCTCGTATTGGTGTGCAACAGGGAAAACTTCCCACTCGTCAAGTACGTCAACTGTTCAAATCCAAGACAGGTGCCCCAAACAGGAAAATAGTCGCCTCTCTTGTATGCCTGAGACATTACAGTTTCATTGCGACACACTCCAATATGATCAGACTGTAATATAGCCCAAAGTATTTTACACCTTTTACCTCAATGGCAAGCTCATAGAAGATTTTTGCTGCCCTTTCATAACCAGATGAGATGATGCTGACGCCGCCGCCTGGGTACAAGATTCTGTCAAAGAAACAAAACACAGACACTGATTCACATCGGCGGGGGAAAAAGGAGAAACTTTTAGATTTTTTGGCTTGTGTGAGCCAGAGGTGTTCATTTCGATGTGAAATTTTTAGTTAAATTGAATTTTTAATGATCAAGCTGTGCTGACTCAACATCACATTGTTTTTGCCTTGAAAATCTGCTAACCAAACTTGTGTCAGTCATATGAATGTCTGCTATGCAGTATGTTTACACTGTGTCCTAAATTAATCTTAAAACTGGAGTGATTGGCTAAAGAAAAATATCCAATTTTCATCATTGATAGTTTTGTTCAATAAAATCCAAACTATTAAATAAACTAATACATTTTATTATTATTAAAAAATATCGTATAATATTTGGAAACCCAACATAATAGCTGATTATAATATTGCACTCGTAGTTTTTAATTTTACAACTTTTAATGTTTATCTATCATCATGATCAAGAGTAGGCTAACTATTTTTCTTAATGACTCCTTCAACGCAACAAACATAAGCTCTAAATGTGTAATAAGACCGTTTTTTACCCATTAATAGAGTTAAATAGAGTCTTGTACTCCTCCAGGGTCTGGTTAATCCTGCACAAATGACAAAGGGAGACTAAGGTTAAGATCAATCTTGTAATGTAAACAAACATGGCGCTGAAGCCCGTCCTTTGAAGCGTTGACGGGTTTGCCTTGTATAACTCACATCACAGGTACAACCCTGGCTCCCGCAGCCTCCAGAAACTTGACATAAGAGGCAGCAATGTAAGCTGTTTGGTTTGGTTTCGGTGAGAAAACCTCCTGAGCCAGAACTCCTTTTGAAAGAAAAATAAAAGGAAATAGTTTTAATATTTGGCAGATAGTCGGTGACTTTGTAGCCTTCTGTGTGTAATTCTATCTGTTAGCTAAACACCCCGCTGTAGTAAATAACGCGTTAATAAACTCACCAATTATAGGTCTGTCATTTCTGTCCGCAGTAGAACAAAATGGTCGACACGAGAGTGAAGTGAGAAACAATAAAAACAACATTTTTCTGAGAGTGAAACAAAACGTCGCACTTGCAACTTTCGCCATTCTGATGCTGGTTAAAATGTTGTCCGCACCCCGCAGTACTTCCGGGAAGGCGTTTTCAGAATTAAAGCATCGCTTTAACCAAACGACTTTTAGTTGTTTTTCATACATCTATGTTTACAAATACAGTATGACTTTTTTTTTAAAATCGTAAATAGATCTAGTTAATTCACTAAGAGGTGCTTCCCCCTGTGAAACTGGTCATTTTCATTCTAGTCAACTTTTTCTGCTAATTCCTATATTCCACATGAAAGTAGCGTCTAAATTTAGCGCAAAAAGTAGGGAAACTTGTCGCCCTTTTAAAATATTAATTAATATTGTTGGAAAGCGTCATTAGTCACTTAGTCAGGGGATTTTGGCACGTTTCTGTGCTCATTCAAATAAACACCACTATCCTTAGGCTCCCTCACTGGAAAGGTGACAAATCAGGCTTTCCAACCATTTACTAAACCAATTGGTCCTATTAAAGGTCATAAATGATTGATCAAACACAAATTTCAGCTCAAATGAACATATTTCAAATTCATTTCTCCTTTTGAGCTTTTCTGATGTTCTCTCCTAGAGCTCTATACAAAACCCATGTTTAGAACAAGTGGTTGAAACTGGCCCCTGCAGTAACACACAACAGTCAGCAAGGACGTCTATACCTGTACAAAAGAGGATTCTCTGTTGTTCTGCTGAAGGATAGGAATTAGTGCTCATCAAGGGAAACCGTACAGATTAAATGAACTCTAGCCTATTGATTAAATGAATGAATAAAATCACTTGTGTTTGCTTATTATCGTAGTTTTGTTGTCTTACCATGTTATGTAGTTATATGGTTATTTAGAACTTTGCCTGGGGTTTAGGCAATGTGACCTGTTGGTTGTGGAAAACGATATAGAGACAACAAAGGAAATTAGAGAAACTTACAATGATGAGATTGTGGATATTAAAAGCTACAGTAGGCCTAAGTAGTCAGCAAGAATCTCAGTTATTGACAGACCTGATATTATTTGAGTTTGTGAATCAACTGAAAAAGCTGAGAATCTAACAATATAGATTGGATGTTACTCAGCTAAAAGCCATGTGAGACAGACATTTCTGTCAATTGTCACCTTGGTCTGTGTTTTGGTCCATAACTTACAGATTATGCCCCTCAGAGTTTGACACTAGCAGGGGCAGGGGGTTTTAAGCAGGAATTCTTCCAGTTTTATGTGATATGTTAATGAACTTACAGTGAAAAAATGACTGTTGTAGGGAATAAGCAGGGTTCAAATTACAGAGAGGTAAGGTGATCTCAGCTCCCCTGAAAAGCAGAGCAGCTCCCCTAAAGACATTCAGCTAATACTCTAAGGGGGAGCCCTAAAAATTGTCCACTTTCAGGTTACATTAAATTTTTCCATAAGGTTTGAGATGTTTTTTTTTTTCTTCTTCAAAGAATAGCATTACTTTGCCAGCGTTTTGTGTATAATCATTAAATTGTAGAAGTAGCAGAAAGTTTTTTTGGTCATGACCATATTTTTGGCGGCGCTACGTGCACTAATATGCATGCAAGTGCACCTGACTTGCAAAGTTGCAGTGTACACCTGAAAATAAGGCTCCCCCGAAAGCCCCTATGTAATTTGAACCCTTGGAATATGTAACTTGAGTTCCTGACTATAATTTTTTATGAAAGTCATTAAAAAGTTTCATGAATCGCAAGGTATACACTCCATACCTTACACAGCTTGCTGTTATTTCAAGGTTAGCTATGTACAACTATTATTTACATTTGTCTGCCAGGTTTAAGTTTTTGTGCTGCATTCTTAGAAATGCTGGGTTAAAAACAACCCAATCTGGGTAGTTTTCTAACACAGTGCTGGTTAAATATTGGACAGAACCCATGCTGGGTTATATTTACCCAACACATTGGGTTGGTTCTTTCAACCCAACAACTGGGTTGTTTACATAACCCAATTGGTTTGTTCATATAACCCAATTCAGGGTTCACATTAACTTCACTGTTTGGTTGTTGGGTTGCTGTAAAATTGTGTGATTATTGAAATTAATTTGAAATTTCTAAACTTATTTGATGGATAGCCCCTTGAGATGCAACATCACATTTTCGAGAGGGTCTATAAACAAAAAAATACCCCAAAAATATTATTATTAATAACTAATATTACAAATTAGACTTATTATTACTGATTAGTGTTACAATAATCATTAATATTTATAACAGGTTATTGCCCCTTATGATGTGCATTTCATTGTCACAACTCATGGTCATCAATATGAATTATCACATAACAATTGTTTAAAAATTATTTATTCACATTCCAACATACTAGAGCACTTCCAGTCATCAAATGTGTACTCTTTCCAGTATAACCCAAAACAATAAAAGAAAAAAACTTTTGTCCAGTTTTCTGATGGGTCAATTATTTATTTATTTATTTTTTTTCCAGTTTCAATCCAAGGAAAAAGGAAATGTATCCACAATCCTACCGCAGGAGGGGTGCAGCGCGTGGAGGGAAAAGGTCAAACCGTGTGTTGTTATTCAGAGTGTTCTAGGATCCTTTCAGCATCCTCAGGAACAGATTCCATGGGTTTGGCTCGTCATCTGATGTCTCCGTGTGCACGCCGTATGCTGCAACCGCACACATGCAGGACAGGCAATACAGAATAACTCCATTTATCTCAATTGCATACACATAAAATTACCATAAACCACCAGAGCAACAGAACAGAAAAACAGTATTGTCACCAAAAACAGGCTTATAATATCCCAAAAATAAAATGCAAGTGATTTAACACGGATATGTTCAGTCAGGGTTAAGTTATTTACTCAAGTGACCATGTTTTTCCCAATACCTAGTTCTATTAATATAACCTAATTAACTCATTGACTGCCAGCCATTTTCACTTGAGTGAAAATGGCTATCTTCAACGACGCCAAATGGCGTCGTTGGCAGTCAATGAGTTAATAACTTACCCGAAATCCCAACTTCCTCACTGATCTGCCTCCACACAAGGTCCTTTTTGTTCCTGTCACGGT
>JBBBVU010000019.1:3932743-3960001 GCA_037177055.1 Atherinosoma microstoma
GATAGATAGATAGATAGATAGATAGATAGATAGATAGATAGATAGATAGATAGATAGATAGATAGATAGATAGGAAAATATTTTTCATACTCTCAAAACATAGTTTAGTCTTGTTTCAGGCTTAAGTTTATGTTTCAGAGGTGCCAAGGAAACTGATTCTGTGATTACGTTCTTAGTCATAAATTTTAGTGAGTTATAATCTACACAAATATATTTACAAATATTTATTTTCTGTTTGTTACTATCTTTTCTGCTCAATGCATAAACCAGCGGTGGGGAACCTTGGCCCTCATCCTGCTAGTATTGTGTTTCCCTGCTCCTGATTCAAATGAATCAGTCACTGTGTTGGAGGTCAGGTAAACATGTAAAACTTGCAGGACTGCGACCCTTTGAGAATCAGGGTTCCCTGACTGGCATAAAAATACTTAAATAACATTTTGCTGTGGTAAACGAAGCACAGAATTCACACCACAGAGAGAAAGATGTCTACCTAATTGTGCATCATTTGAAAAAATGAATCAGGAATTCAAAAGCTAAAACCTACAACATAATACTGTATATTACAATGTTTATTTGGATTTGCATCACATTATAGTTTCCCTTGCAGTTTAGGCAGCTATAACTTCCTTGTTCACCTTTTCACCGTCCTCTGCCTTGCCATTTGTAACCGTCACAAGCAGTCTGGTTGGTGACTGTAAGACGGTTTACATCTACACCAGCTGCTGCTATCTTGTCACGTAACTGGCTAATTTTGTCTTCAGACATCGTACGACTGCGAGCCAGAATCCAAGCAAAGTCAATGTAAAACAGTCCGAAGAAGTCACTGCAGGAGTACACCAAAGCGTAGGACTGGTAATCCGTGGAAAGAACCTTGTATGGAGATTCAGGAACTCCTGTATGTAGAAATACATAAATAGAGGTATTCTGTTGGAAAGGTATAATAAACAAGCTCAATTGTCTATAAAATTATCTCATACCTTTAAAGAAGCGAACACTGAGGATGGCAGGTTGAGAAGCATCTGTCACTTTGGCAACTCCCACAATTGAATTGATTGTCCCATCAGACCTGTGTGAAGAGGAACAAAGCACTCATTTTCCATCTTCCATAAGATATAGGGAGATAGTTTCATAAAGCAAGTATGACAGATGAATTAAGATAACTTTTAGCCAAAACAAGATATTATAGGCAGGGCTGTTAAACCTTACAAAAGCTCTTCATTGTGAACTCTGACGGTCTCATCAGGGAGAAGACTGTAAGTGGCTTGGATACATTTTCCTTTTTCAAACACAGCTGGGAGCTTCTCCAGTTCATACCAGGTGCCCATATACTGAATAAGAAAAACAAACGTCTCCTTAAATAAGATACACAAACATGTAAGTGTTCATGAGGGTTAAAAAAAACTTGAAATCATTCAGGTGATTAAAGGGAGGAAATCAGTTTGTACACAGAAATGAGAGTGCACGCAGGTAACAGCCATTTAGCATTTTACCCTCGTAACATTAAAGTTTTCTTGCGTTACTGAATCTGGGCAACTGCCAATGTGGTATGACTGGCCATTAGTTGCTGCTGCAGTCAGGAGAAGCACATTCAAGACCTGGAAATAAAAGTTTGAACAATTATCACATTCAGTCAAAACCACAACAAAAGTGCAAAATAGTTTGTATTTTACAGATATTGTCAATATTAGAGAAAAATAGCACTTATTACCTGTAATGCCTTCATAACTTAGTCTTGTTAAATAAGAGCACACTGTAGTGTTCTTCTACTGCTGCTATGCTTTGTACTCTCAGTTTAGTACAAAGTGCAGGTCACATTATAAGGTTTCAACTGTTTCTCTTTGTATGTCAGACCTTTGGAAGGAAAATTTGTTTGAAGAGCTATTTTTAGAGAAAATGTTTTTACAGACCTCACACGTCCATGGTGTCATTGGCTCATGTCAACACACTTACTGGCTAAAAGATGCAGCACATAGCACATCCCGGACTAAATGAAATAAGAAAAAAAAATGAGTTGATATTTGTGGGTTGTGTGTGGTTTTTTCTCCTTGCCCACCTTGGGTGTGGTTTCTTTTTATTCATTTTATTGTAAAGCACTTTGTGATTTATTTTGCGAAAAGCACAATACAAATAAATGTTACTAACTTACTTCCTGGTGCTGATTGATGTCTCATTCAACCCAGCCCTGATAGAGCTGACAGCCTCCTTCTTTTGAGCCTGGGTCTGCTCTTCAGTTAGTTCCACTTTGTCAGCTTTCATGCTGTTTTGCAAAGCCAAAACCTTTGAGTTTTGTCTTCAGAAAGAAGAATTTGTGAATTTATCCTGTTTTTGTTTTTGTTTTTATCTCCCTCACTTCTGGATGTCTGGTTTCAGTAGTAACTTTGTTTGGATTCAAACAGCCATGTGCCTTTAAACCTCAGTGGAAATAATCTCCACCCATCAATTTGTCCACCTGTCAACCTGCTACTCTGCACTGCCACCACCAATATTCTCTGGAAATACAACATTTCATGTACATCAGGAAAACTCAATGGTCAGTTAAGCTCAGTTCTTTATCTAAGGATCTCTTGTCAAGTATACTAACCTGAGGACTCGTCTGTTGTCGTCTTCTCCTGCAGTCTTCACCATTTCCCCATCCTAAGCCACCATACAGCCCCAGCAACTTCCATGACTTAGGTCATCTTGTGAAATAAACTCTTTACTGATTTATCAGCTTGGCTTCAGACTCTTTTTTGGGTTACAAAACCTTAACTCATACACAAGTGTTGCCAACACTTGAATGAATAATGTTTTGCCCAAGGGCACAACAGGAGCATAACTGGGATTAAGACCCTCAACCCTCCGGTTATTGGACAAGCTACTCCGTCTGATCCACTGCTGCTACAATTACTATAGTCATGTAATAGTAGTCTAGTATCAAATACACTGACACAGAAGCTTAGTTTATCTGTTTGATAAAGTTAATTAATAACACATTTGGTATCTTAATGTGGAAATGCATATGAACCTTAGATTTAAAGATTTTCTGTGACCTAATTGGACTTTAATAAGTAGACCTAGACATTCCTGATAACTATTTATCAGTTTAGTTATTTTAACACATTGACTCTGTTTTCTAACCTTCATTCGGTAGAACCAGCTGTATTTATGTCTTGCTGGACAGATGTCAGATGTCTTTAAACTTTTTTGAGAAATCCCTTTTGTCCTTCAGAATTCATTGTGCCATCACCCATGGTAAATTGCCCTGGCCCTGATGCAGCAGAACAGGCCTAAAACCCCAGCACCACATTTCACAGGATTAGATACAAGTCTTATGATGGAAAAGTGTCTTCCTATCTGACCTAAAATAAAAAAACTTGTTTTGTTCTCATTGGTCAAAGGATGGAGAGAAAGACAAAGATCAAACTATTCATGCTAGAGCCAAATTCATGATCCAATAGTCAGATCCTAAGAACCTCCATAAAAATATTTTAGGATGAGAAGTAAAACATTTCGAAGGACAAAGTGAAAAATTCAAGTTAGCTTCTATTTAAGCAGGTAGAGTAAGACATGTAATTCAGAACAAAAATCTGAACAGCATGGTTTTAGATGCTGCCCTGCTCTAACACACCAGATTCAAAATAAATGGATCCAACGGCTTATCAAGTTCTGCTCAGTGACATTCATTGGAAACAAGAAAACATCTAAACCTTGCAGGACTGCGGTTGTCTCGGAGCCAACTTGCCCACATCTGCTTTAAGAAAACAACTTATCAGTGAGGCCAATCGAAAAAAAGTGTTCATTTTCCAAGGGGTCACAAGATTGGACTCTGGAGCTATTAAAGAAGGTGCCTGATATGTCCAGATTTACCCTGTGTTTTAGAGTGATAGTAGCATTAGGGTAAGAACAGAAGCAGATGAAGTCATGCAGCCATCATGCCTAGTACTGTACAAGCCTGTACAGATGACAGATGTATATTCCAAGATGACATTGCCAGCATTCATGGGGTTCAAACTGTGGTCCAGAGGAGCATGAGACACAATTTTGGCACATGGATTGGCCACCACAGAGTCCAAACCTTAACCCCAATGAGAAGCTTGTCCAAAGGAAGATGAATCTGATCAGCTCTGGTGGGGATCAATCAAAAAGCATTTTAACCATTTGAGCACTGTTCCTATTTTTTAGACCTCTACCCAAAATTGTATACGAAATTTTTATTTCTGCAATCACAAGGTTTCATCTATGAGATGTGTTAAGATGTATAAATATCAGTATGTGTTACTAGTGAAGAACAAATGAAGGTGGCAAATAGCAAAAATGGAAAATGTTTCAGGCTTCCTTAAAAAAAAAAAAACTTTCAGGATTAATATGAATGCCTCTTTGGAATGATGCATCAACTCATAATACAATATCTCATTATCTCTGCAAAGGCCAACTCGAGGTTAAACAGGGTAATTCAAATGATTTATTAGAAATGTTGGATGCAAACCTAAACTTTAGGGTAGTTATGTCATTTTATTGAGCTTTTGAAAATCTTTGATAGGACCTGGAAAAAAACAAAAACCACAACCACCATTCATTCACCTTACGGCTGTTTTTTTTGCTTCTTTTTTTCATAATAATAAAACAGTGGAGCTCTTTATGGAAACAACTTACTTTTCAATTGTACTGACAATGAAATGAGAACAAGTAATGAAAAGAGAAATCTTTATTCAACAAAGCACCAATATTTATACAAAACATGTGCTCTCACTTTTGACCTCAGATATTTAGTTTTTAATCCAAACACTAAATTGTGTTGTTTGATTTAATGTCACCTTTACAGCTGGTGGAATTTAAACCAGACTATCATCAACATTCAAAAGAATTCCCCTAACTTAACTTAAAAGGACAATGTACAAAAAGACAAGAGCGAAAGGAAAACAGTCACTGGACAAACGATAAATTACATTCTTAAATTGAATCATTTGATTTTATGTTATGTGCTGTGACAGTATAAATAAATCATTGAATTTAAATTATATAAGCCTATTGAGTGAAAGAGCGGTTGAAGTGAGATTACCAACATGGATGAAAAGCTGCAGCAAACACGCTCAAAAATGTTGAAATAGGAAACTTTAAAAAAAAAAAGAAAAAGAAATACAGTGCATCGAAAAAGACTTTGGTGGCAAAACTGGTTGTCTGGTCTTCCCTTTGAAAGCTGGACAATATAAAGTTCCGACCTTTGACATAGAGAAACATGTTTTTTTCCTGAAATTCATGGAGATGATTTAGAAATACGTCCAAGACAACCTGTAAACAAAAAAAAACCTAGCTTTTTATGCCTCTATCACAAAAGTCTTTAGACGTCCACGTTTCGGGACAGGTGCAGAATCCCGCTGCCGTTCTCAGTCTCTGTTCGTGTTCAGAAGAACAAACAAGCATTTCATCCTCAACACAACTGGGTGGCTGCAGGGGGAAAAAAAGCCATCTGTGTAAAACAGATGTGTTGATCTGCACCTGAAGCCACTTCTCCATAAAAAGATGCTGCGTGTATCATTTCATCACCATATGGTGTTTGAGATCTTTGTATTATTTTCATATTCTCAAAAGCGGAACCCTCAACCTCTTTGGTTTATTTACATCCCAATATGTGCCACCAGGTTTGAAATCTTTGAACTAATTTACAAAAACAAAAAGACATTCCTTCCATTTGTTTGAAACTCGATTCCACTTTCACAGCACAACATCAACTCCATCTAATCTTACCTTGCCAGAAGAGACCTTGCGCTGCTGTCAGGATTAAGTTAAAGTCTCCCTCCTCATAAATAGAGCAATGTCAGACGAGGAGTGAGTGGCAAGTCCCAATGGAAAACGACAACAAAATGCTACACGTAGCTTCAAAGATGCGCTGAAAACGACATCTTTAAATCTTTTCTGAGAGTGCTTTTTGATTTATGATGGCGAGGCTGGGTTCCTGGGTAGAGTGGCATTGAGGGTGGGTCAGTAAGTTTTATGGGTCTCGATGCAAAGGATGATGTACTCGTTGGAACAGCTTCGCGTCTGCTGGCCCAGGAGCAGACCTGAGGTCAGGGAGGATGACTGGCCCGTGACGGAGATGTCATCTGCTCGCCACGTCTCACAGTGCTTGTCCACCACTCGGACACCCCTGTTGGTTGAACCGTGCCAGATGCTTTTCTGAGGCCTGAGACGGAGGAGGGATGAAACAAACACATCACACTGCTGTTGACAAAAACAGACTCAGAGGGAAATAAGAAATAAGCAGTGAATCAAGTGCACAGACCAGAAAGGGTCAACTAAAACATTGCGGCCATCAAAGGAGTAGATGGGTATCCTGCCATTGATTGGCCCCCCGTTGCCGTTGAAAATCGACCGCCAGTTGCTGAACATCATGTCTCCCTGTGGCAACAAATAGAGCATGACAAAGATTCAGGAAAAACACTTTAAGGATTGATAAAGGTTTAGTTAGTTTGACAGCAGAAAACAGCAGGTTCACCCTGAGGTTGGTCACTGGGAGAGTATCACGGAATCCTGGATAGACCACATGGACCAGGTCTTGTTTGTGGGATGAGATGAAGGCGCGGTAGTTGGGAGGCAAACCCATCGCTTTGGCCTGCTCATAACACATCCGGTCAACCATGTCGAGCCCCATCATGTCCCCAGAGTGTGGCTGATTTAAAGCAACCAGGGTGAGCTTGAGAGGGAGGAAGCAACAGAATTTTAACATCTAAAGAATAATACATAATACCAAAAAGATACTCTGCACTGAAACAAATGTCAGACAATTTACAGTCTTAGTAAAACTCACCCTGTCTTTAACTGAGGGGATTCTTTGCATTGTGCCTCCTCTTACATGATATGCAACTTGAGGCTGAATGAAGAGTTGAAAATATTTTGAAATATATGATTATAATGCCTCCACTTATAGTGTAAAACGTCATAGAAATGCACAATAAGTACCTCATCTTGTGGGATGATGTTGTTGGAGAGGTAGATCAGACTGCCAAGCTGTAAGGACAGAACACAACAATCTAAACCAGATGTTGCATTAAGCTTCAGCTATAAACTGCACTAAAAAGTCAGAAACTGTCAATGTGCCAAAAAAAACCATTTTGTTTGTTACATTATAAAACACTAATAATTGATTGTGTTGAGTTAAATCAACAGTTCCGATGTGATTCAGAAACTTTCCAAAGTGGATCTGTGGAGAGACTTCACTAACACAACAGTATTTCATAAAAGGTCCTTGATTTTTATAAATGGAGGCTGCTGCACGCTGGGCAGAACATCATAAATCATCCTCTCAAAAAGACAGGACATTTCACCTTCAAAATGCTCCCAAATGATTCACAGCCAGAGAACTTTTCACAAAAACCAGAATAAAAGAATCAGTCATTCCTTTGTGATGGCTGAAAGATACCTCATTAACACAGCTTATAAATTAATCATCAACACCGAACCAATCAGACAAAGCTAATATCAGACTTATCTTGACCAAAATGTATCCCAAATTATTACCTGTATCTCTTTCCATCCCTGGGAAACCTTGAGGAAAAGGCTTCCTGTTTCTTTAACGAACGTCAGAGTCCCATCTGCATCCCTGAGGGTTTGCTGCATCATACTCTCTCGAGTCGAAAAAGTTTTTAGCTGAAAACAAGTACATGTATCGCTGAAACGATTCTGTATTATAATGCATGAGGGAAAATAACGGTTGGAGTGTAAAACTTGGAGAATCAGGGAGGAGTTTTGAAGAGAAAAAGAGCAAAATGTTCAGCATAATAAAAAAATATCATGGTGTGTTTTTCTGCTGGTCGTATCCAGAAATACCAACTAGGAAGCAGAAAATATTGGCATGAAGTCTGGTGAAGAGAAACCTTACTGTTTGTAATTCTTTGCAGAAATAATGGCAGCGCTAAGCAACAGGTGATTAGCAGCAGGACATGGTGACTACCCACTGATCCTGGACAACACAGATATTCTTCTATTGTAAAGTAAGTACAAAAGTGAAATGATGTAAAGTTTACTATGTAAACAATTAGCTTGAACTACTATATATATCTAAGTTTGAGTTGTTTAACCTTTTAAAACCCAAGGTCCGTCAATTGGGGGACTTTGAGAAGAGATGGTGACAAACTGTGAAAATATGGCCATTTTGGAGATCTCACCTGAACTGTTGTACTCTGTGCTAAAACCACTCTAATTTTGTTCTGCTTCACATTATCAGATGTAGCTTTTGCAGAGATAATGTTCACATGTTGTACTTTGATAAAGGTTTAGAGCTACAGCTGCATCATTTCAATGGAATATTCATATTCATCCTGAAATATCTATTTATTTTTAGGCAAGCCTGAATTTTTTTCATTTGTGCTATGTGCCATCTTCATTTATTCCTCAATAGTAACAAATATACTAATATTTAGATATCTTAACAAAACTCACAAGTTTACTATGACTCCAAAAGTATTTAAATAGACCTCATGGTTTCAGAAATCTACTAATTTAATTCAAAGGTTTTGTTGCCATGTTGTGGTTTAGGTAAGATACTGGTTCTTTGAAATGTGGGTGCTCTGTTGTCTACTGCAAGTACTGGAACAATATTGAAACAGAATGCAGCAAAGACACAAGCACAAAAACTGTTAAACATCCCTTTTAATGAAGGGAAAAAAATAACTTACAGCTGCTGTGTTACTTGAGGCACCAGGAGGTCCAGGTGCTCCAGGAGGTCCTGGGGGGCCAGCAATGGTCAGACCTGCCACAACAAAAAGTCAACACCATCCAACAAGTTCATTTGAGCTGATTGATTTATCTAATCAGTTAACTGCTCTGTAGCTGTACATTTAAAGAATACCTGAACCATATCTGAAGGGCAACCCAACTGGCCCCGGAGGGCCAGGGGGGCCAGGAGGTCCAACAGGACCTGGTCTGCCATAGCCTGGAACACCAGGTGGGCCTGGGACGCCTGGGTGGCCTGGAGGACCAAGTACTGAATCCCCTTTGGGCCCCTGAAACAGATTACAAAGAAGTTACTGACTGCTTTGTTTTCTTTTGAAAAGATGGAAGAAAAAAAAATGATCGAGAAACTTTGGACTCACCACCAGTCCTGATCTCCCAGGGATACCTGGTTGCCCTGGATACCCAGCCTCACCCTTTTGTCCCTTATCCCCTCTCATGCCTTGGTCACCTCTAAACCCCTGTGAGTGCACACACACATATAACAGAATAAAAACAAAATAAACGAATAAGTACAAGAACATGACGTGAGTACGATGATGAAAGATAAAAAAATATTTTTTTAAAAAGCTCCAGTGAGAAACATACCCAGCCTCCTCTGGGAATAAATGTGCCTAGAAAAAGAAAAAGTTCAGGGGACAGAGGAGGAAGTTAAAACATTTATGTACTCTTAATGATGTCGCAAAGTATTCCTATACTAAAACTAGTTGTTTGATCACAGCAGGGTGGTTGCATTTAAAGGACTCAACAAGATCTACTCCTTAATTTATTTTCCTTTTTTAAAGAATTACTGAAACACCAAAAAATGTTTTGAAATGACTTAGTAAGTAGTTGTTGACTCACTTGGTTGGGCTGACATCCCAGGAAGGCCTCTTTCTCCCTTCTCTCCTTTTGGTCCAGATCGGCAGTTCCCTTGGAGACAACAAGGCAAACACAAGCTCAGTGGGATTTTTTAACTTTGGATCATTTACACTGTGACTAAGATAATATTACAAGTAGCTTTTATTTAGTTCAAAGGCCTTTAAAGGTGATCCAACCTACCAGCTACGATCGTTCCATCAGGATTAAGCTGAAATAACGAAGCAAAAACAGAAACAGCTGTCGGTGACACAATGCTGGCTGAGTCTGACAAACTCCTCACATTACCAATGTACAGTTATAGTCATCCAATCGGCAATGTCAGTGTATTAATCACCATGCAAATGCAGACTAGATGTGATTTCGTTCTACCTCAGTTATTTCTTGGCACCGAGCCTTCACCTTTCCAGGGTTGACATGCAGCATGCAGGAATATTTTGGAATCATCTTTAAAAGGTTCTGAGTAATAAAAGGTTAGAGTTTGTACCAGTGGGATAAAAAATATCATGCAGGCTATCTGGCTGTGAGAGAAAGGGAGTGAATTCGATTGATTAAAAAAAAAGAAGAACAAAAACAACAATCTTTCTTTACTGGAGGCCACAAATATGAATTAATGAGCAGGCAGATGATGTTTGATGGATGCTTAAGATGATTCATCCCACACTCTGAAGGCCTAATTTACAAACCCATGTCAGAGAAAATTAAAGAAGCATTCCAGCATAACAGACATGCCCAGAATGTGAAATACATTTTTAGATTCATTTTTCTCTAATAAAGCGGCTATAGTAACGCTTTAATTATAGCATGTTTCATCAGCACAAACATGGTCATTGCAGTCAGAAACCTACAGGCATTTTGCAGTGGGGTCTGGGAGGAATTGGGAACACTGTCTTCAGAAACCAGGAGAAGAGAAAAGAGAGGATGTAAGCAGATGAAATATGAAATAAAGCTGAAAAATGTAGACTGAGTCAAAAATGGAAGACATTGAATAAACGTGTCTTTACTCCTTTGGGGCAGTTGAACATTCCTGGGCGACCTGGAGGTCCAGGAGGGCCAGGAGGTCCCTGAGAGGAGTAGAAGTTTAAAAAAAAATTAAAATTTTTTAACAGAGAATGAAAAGGAGGAAACAACCTCACCCTGTAAATATCAAGCGGTCATGAATAAATGATACAAATATATACATGCTTCATTTGTAGATTAATAATCAGCATCTTGTGTACTATCCAAACAGTGTCAGTGTCATCCAGGTGTTTGACTCACTGGCAGTCCTCGAGGATCTCCTTTTTCTCCCTTAGGTCCCATCAGACCAGGTCGACCCTACAGACACAGAGGGATATCTTTATTATTAATCTGTTGCACCTATGCATTAATTTAAAGTTCAAACCTAGAAAACTGCAAATTGCATGATTCAATGTCTATTTTAATGGTATAAGAACATAACAGAGGCAATATATAATGTATAATATATATTTCCTATTATATTTTTAAGTAAAAATCCAATTATTAAAGGTTTGACGTCCAGAAATTCATTTATGGAGCTTTTTTTCTCTCCTTTTAAATCATGCTTTAGATACTTATTATGGTCATGGTACGTACTGGTCGTCCAGGTAAACCAAATTCTCCTTTAACCCCTGGTGGTCCTATTGGCCCCTGTCAGCAAAGAAAGAGAGTGACTAACTGGAAGTTTTCAATACATGTAATGCATAAACCAATCATAGCAGCAGAGAGCGTTTAATTTAATGTCCTTCAAACGGATGAAAAGTTGTTTTTGTTGCTTGCGAAGAAGACTTACTGAGATCCCAGGGGGTCCAGGAAAGCCGTTATCTCCCTGCCAACAAGGATACATTCATCTGTGCTATGATTTACTGCTTATATCTAAGGAAATCCCAAAGAACTTGCATACATCTATTATCTTGAGTAATACCACATGAAACTACTTTTTTAGGGAAGTGGGTTCAATGTGAAGGCAATAACAGGAAATGTTACCTTCATTCCTATGTGGCCGGGCACGCCAGACATCATGGATCCATTTGCTGCAATGATAAATCCCGGCTCACCCTTTTCACCCTGCATGAAGAAACACCAGTAAAACCATGTGTTGACAGATAAGAAAGCAGCGTCTATATGCAAATATGAACTTCTACTGCTTTTGTATACAGAAGAATGAGTGGAAACTGAATTGACTTTGACAGTTCAATGTGCACAAATATCAGAACTATTCTCTGTGCAAGTATATGTTCATCTCACTTTCAGTCCTGGAGGTCCATGCACACCTGGAAATCCCATGTCACCTTTTGGACCATGTGGTCCCTGCAAACATATTGCAAATTAAACATAATTACACAAGATCTGCATGCTTAGAAATCCGCACCTGGAGGACACGACTGACTGAGAGAATAAACCAGCCATTTCTAACAAGATCATTTTGTGTAGAATGAATGTTTTTTGGCTGATACTCACAGCAGGTCCCTGAGCTTCCAAAATCCCTGAGAAGTTGAAGGAACCGTCTGTATCATTTAGGAGAAGCTGAAAAGACAAATGTGGAAATTTGTTTGGGGAAATACAGAGCACCAGAGCTGGAAACAAGAAATTCTCACCCTGTAAGAGGCTGGTAGAGTGTTAACCTGGCAAAATGGTGCCTTTAATGAACTCTGATCTGATGGTACTTACATCCTGCAGGCTGATAATGGGTCCTGGTGGTCCAGGTGGTCCAGGAGGACCAGGTTGACTGAATCCATCTCGTCCAGCCTCTCCCTGAAAAAACAAGTTTCACAGTTTAGCGATTCTTTTAATAAAACACACGTTAAAACAGCCTCCATTAGCGATGGTTTCACCTTTTGTCCTGGATCACCTCTGTCCCCCTTCAGTCCCTGTAGATTTACACACACGATATACAAATCAAGCATACAGTTCACACTTTCTTTCTTATTGGCAAGTTGTAGGCCTGTCCTCAATATCATGATCTGATCAACTGAATGCAATTATTTGAGATTATCAAGACTGCAACAAAATTTTCTGGATCAACTTTCAACATATTTCCATCACGTTCTATACCTGTCCAGACTAATGTCAATAATGTTTACTAAAGCATCACTGTTCAAAACCATGTTGCAGGTTAAAAATCCATCCAGAATTTTTGATCATACGAACCTGAGTCCCTTTCAGTCCATCCAAACCTTGTAACCCTTGTTGCCCTTTAACACCTGGCTGCCCCTGCAGAAACCATCAGGAATCATAATCAGCGAGAGTCGCTGACATGAACCCTGTGTTATCATGTAAAAATGACAAACAAAAAGCAACTTGGCCTCTTCCTTTCTCACACAGAGACATTTCTCTGAAACAGATCTGAATTCTGTGCTGCAGTGGATTGTAATGCACAACAAAGCAAACTGTGAACTTGTTAGAGGACAACATCCCTATCCTCTTAAACAGCATGCTGCCCAAAGCTGATATCTCTCTTCAGCATGAGGCCTTTCACTAAAGAGCTTTTTAATGACCTAAAGGCTCAAGACTTTTAAGAAGCTTGTCTGATTTATGCTGAGATATCCTTAACATCTTGAGAAGCATAAAAGAGGGACAGCAGGGAGGAAAACCTGGCAGCAGACTCACCTTTTGCCCTGGCTCTCCTGGAAGACCCTGTCACAGGCATGAAAGAGACAGAATAAAGTGAGAGAAATCTTTGAAATAGATGTGTAGCTGTGTGTGGTGAGAAACATACTTCAAATAGTGTGTTCATTTCCTGTAGGCTTCCTTGTACTCCAACCTAACCACAGACCTAACACCAAACTAACTTTTAAGGGAGGTTAGCAGATATGTCAATATGCTGACATACAATAAATATCTTACCTTGGGTCCTGGAAGTCCAGGAATCCCTGGAGGACCCTATAAAAACAAGCCAATTAAATATCTTAGGTGACAACGGCAGCTGTTTGTGCTGTCATTTCATTAAATGAAGATGGAACACAATTATTCTGTACCTGTTGATCTCTAAATGATGTGACCCCAAACTCATCCAGCATCCCAGATCCTTCCAAATCCTCCAAAGGAAAAAGAAACAAACATGATTAAGTGTTTCATCCAAACTATCTAATATCATAACCCTGCCTCCCGCTGCCTGGGAAATCATTTAAATCAAAGAGCTCATTCCTCTTGTGCTCTTAGTCCCGCTGTGTGGGGCTGAACTTTGTGTTTCAATCAAAAAAATAAATAAATAGCCAAACTATCTAAAAAACTGTGCACAGTATTATTCCATCACTTCATGTTATTGTATTTACAGGCTTGTCCCCTTGAGAGGTAGTTACTGGGCTGGTTCTGAAAACTTCACAGCACCCAGACGAGTGAAGACAGCGAACACGCTGATCTGCTAACTTTAGCCATGGTTTCCATGACATGTCTGGACAGATTACGTTGCATGTCAAAACAACAAACATATAGAGCTGATGCTGGCTAATGTCAAACCAGTGTTGGACACCTACCGCAAACACTGGGGCATAGCCTCTCCCTATGGGTCCTGGGGTACCAGGAGGGCCAGGTGGCCCCCTGGGTCCTGGCTGCCCTTCTGGACCTGATGATCCCGGCAGACCTGGAAATCCTGGTGGGCCCTGATTGCCCTGAAAAAGATGAATCCAGAATGTTGCAGATTGTACATGTTGTAGTTTGGCTGGAAAAGAAACAACTGAACTGAAACATTAAGACCTACAGCTTCAGTTCAGAGACACAAATTACTAATGTGCAGTGTGAATAACACATATGATGAGAACACCAGCATAATAATTACTGCTAATATGGTAATAATGCTTCATTATGTAGTCAAATAAGCAGTAAACAGATCTTACCTTTGGTCCTGGTTGCCCGCTCACACCAGACTCTCCCTATTAACAAATGAAACGCAATAAAATCACATTAGCTACAGTGTTGACTTGAGACAGACTGTTGTTCCCTGTTTGCATTAAAAAGCAGAGCAGCTTTGGCAACTCAGACTTCTTTACACTCGAGCCCCCATTAAGAGCTTGGCTCTTTGTGCAATGAGGGCTCTTAGTTCGTGTGTAATTGTTTCTGCTAACAGAGCGTTGCTCTGCTCTAAGAGGCCTGCACATGGGAAATCAGAAGGCTCGTGCAAAAGTTAACATGGTAGAAATCGCAAGTGCCAGGTTGAAGCTGGTGTGCTGTGAATTCACATGCATCTGAATCATTGGCTGAATTCAGTGTTTATACCAACAACAATGTGGGGGGGGAATCTAAACTATAACCTCACCTTTTCTCCCTTCTCCCCAGCAGGCCCTGGATCACCATCATTTCCATCGACTCCCTGCAAGCACGGCAGCCCTTTATTTATATTCCAGAACTTAGCTGTACAGCATACAATCATGTGAAAAAGAAAATGTTTCTCTTAAACTAAGGTTTTATGTATCAGAACATAATAAAACTAGTTCAGCTTCTATGACAATTTCATTATCTCTAAAAAAATTGGGGCGATCTTGGCTCCCATTTACCTTGTTAATAATTGCAGAAGCAGTAAGGGTGTACTTAGTTTTACCACACTTCTGCATTTTGATTTAGTTTAAATTCAATTAATAATGGCAGACTTACATATCATGTGCTGCATTATTTCAACCAACCATGAGGATTTTCCATTATGTACTTATACACAAAAGCTTAGCATCAAAAGGATGCTCCACTTTCTTTTCACATGACTGTGGCACACTGTTTGCATCATGTTCGTCGTTGTTGCTTCGCAAATATGAACAAAGGCTGATACTGCATGCAAGCTTGTGAAAAACTGTTATAAGAACATATTAAACAAAGCTGACGAGCTCCCAAACCTGAAGCGAATAAATCGTCTATGATGCAAAACATCTGTAAATAAACCTGTGTATTATTCAGTGCTTCTCCCACACAGTTAGTAAAAGCCTCTAAAAATCTGAGAAAAGACACATTTACCCCAACAAATGCTACAGCTGCAACCATATCAAAGCTCCTCTTGTTCATTACTGGGGTTCCTGCCAGTTCACCGCCGCACAAGGATAATGGAAAAAAAGGTATGACCCATGAAGATATAAAAAGCTCCTGATGAGGTAGCTGCATAGTATAAAGATTTAATGATGAGGCCAGGGCAGATATATATAAGTACTTTTTAGTTCAATTAATGTGCACACACATCTCCTCGATGGCCTCTCTCTCTCATCTGTTTAATGTTTCTCATAGCGTGCAGCAACTGATGGCAGGAGGAGCAGTAAATGAACAAAGTTGGGGCAAATTCTGTCTTTTCAGCCCCTTGAAAGGGGTTTATGGTACCTGACCAGACCCTGACCCAAAACCAGAGCCGGAGCCACTAAACCACTCCTCAATCACCTGAAAACAGAACCTTTGTCAGTAAGTATATGCACATAATCAACCTTAAAACCAAACTTCAAGAGCTGTAGAAAGAAACCCTTCATTTGCTGTATTGTGTCTTTATTTATTTCTTTGAAAATGAGAATCAGTCTTTTGGAAAATTCTACATTAAATTCAGCTGCACCAAAGCCACAAATTCCAAATGTTGCTTCTTGATAAAAGTTAAAAAGTACATTTAATATTGTCTTTCCCTGCTTGCTTTGCAGTTTTGTCCTGCTTAAGTGGATAGCCAGACCCTGAACTCTTCTCCTACACCAGATACAGTAGCTGAAGGATGTCATGTTCCATTTAAAACCAGAAAAAAATGAAATATGCCCTTAGGGGGGGAAGAAAGGCAGGGTTCAGTAAGGCATGGACCCCATTTGTATCCTATTTTATGTAACTGGAACAAGTTAATGATTCATAAAGACTTGTTTCTGTAGGAATGGAAGAACATATGTAATAATACGCAGCTGTATGCATGACTTGTTTTTCTATTTTTTGTCAATATTTCCTCATTTAGCAAGCTAGAATGTGACTGAAGATTAAAGTGGGGCATACAATGATTTTGGAGGACAGGTGGAGAACAGCAGAGGGCTGAGAAAGGGGTGGGTGGTGGTTGATGATCTTGTGTCATGTGTACCAGAAAATTGAAATAATTTGAAAGAAACGTTTGTTTGATTGTTACTGAGGCAAAATAATCATGAATATGTGATTATTATTCATTTATTTGTCCTACAGAAAAATGCTTTTTCATGTTTAAAATTTTCTTTAACTGAAAATTTCTTGGCAAGCGATGCCAGAGAGGAAAATAACAATGAATGATAAACTCACAGGCAGCCCAGGTTCACCTCTCTCTCCATTCTTTCCATCTCTCCCAGGAGCCCCAGGTGGTCCAGGCAAGACATGCTCAGCTTCAGTCCCCGGAGGACCCGGCACTCCTGGGGGACCTGGAGGCCCTGGGGGACCCTGATAACCATATGACACCACAACTGTCAAAAAAAGTACTTTGCGTGTGTTCCTTCAAGTCAGGATGACCAACTTCACTTACTCGAATAATCTCTGTGTCACTGTCGAAGTCTTCAAATCCAGACCCCTCCTGATGGACACACACCACAATCACATCCAATCATAAGTCTAGGCAGAACTCCTTAAGTTCAGAACAAAAACTAAAGGGTTTGGAGTACTAAATGCTGAAAGGTTTAAAAAAAGAAACCAACCATGAACATGGAAGACTTGCTAGGGCGACCAGGAGGTCCAGGAGAACCTGGAGGGCCAGGCAGTCCAACACCAGTATCACCCTGTGAGAAGCAGAAGAAGATCCATTTGCATTTCTTTATTGTACCTTTGTGTCTCTAGAGTAAATAGCCTGACTATTTAGTCATAAAATGGGGGTTTATTAACCTTTTCTCCCTTGGGACCAGGGTCTCCTTGTAGTCCAGGGAATCCTGGGGGTCCCTGGGAAAAAGGATGATAACAGCTGGGCTCAATGCCACATCAGATATGAGGTGTTACACAAAAACACAGATAATGGTATCAGGAGTGAACAAAGACAGCCTGCAGTTTACTGTAATGGCACAAATCAATAAAGGTAAAAAGACATCAGTGCTAACATGAGGTGGAGCTAAAATTGATGTCTCTGTGTTAAAGATGACAACATAAGTGGACCAGATATCACTAGAGACACTGAAATATGAATCCCAGAGGAAGGAAGATATAAATTTAAAGGACTGGGAAGGCTTTACTTACTGGGGGACCGGTTTCACCTTTACTTCCCTAAAGAACAGGGGGAAAAAAAGGAAAACCAATCCATCACTGTGTACTCTGACCTGCAAACCTGATAAACAACAGAACACTGCAGCTCAGAGTCTGTAAGTAGAAAAGCTACGTAGTCTATAGTAAACAGATAAGACTCACAGGTAGTCCATTTATCCCAGGATGTCCAGGAGGACCTGAAAGTCCTGGAGTTCCTTGTGGACCTCTTGGTCCAGGCTCCCTTCCCTCTCCTGATGCTGTTCCTGGAGGGCCGGGGGGTCCTGGAGGTCCAGCCAGACCTGGATCTCCTTGCTCTCCTTTCTGTCCTGGAGACACCTGGAGGGACTGAACATAGAATAGACTTTTTTTCTTTTTCTTCTTTTTTTGGGGGGGGGGGGACTTTAACCACATCATGCTGTTTGAGGAGTTTATGTGGGGCAGAGGAGCCCTCTCATGTTAACTGGGACATTTGCACTGCAGGATTTTTGCTGCAGGTTGGGCAAGTATTAAACAGTACAGGTGTCAATTTTTCAATTCTAAATATCCTGAACATTTGAATTAATCATAGTACAAAACAAAAAAAACTTACAGCGTCAGTTTTGGAGGCAGGAGCAGCTGTCGGAAAGGATCTTACTGAAACCAAATTGAACACATTAACAAAACCAGGACAGGTGAGAGAAACAGGAGAGGTCAGAGATGAAGCTATACTGCCTCTTCAGCACCATCTGGTGGCTGATTTTAAAACTACAACAGCAAAAGAGTACAACCGTCAAGGAGTAGCTAAAGAAATAATAACATATATATATTTTACTTTCTACTGTGGTCATCTCCTCTTGTCCGGAGGCCTCAATGTTTTCATCTTCATCATCACTGAATGACACCTCAGTTGGCGGAGCTTTGACTGGGGTGCTGTAAGTGGGGTCTAGCTCTGGAAAGGGCTATAAGCATGGTAAGTGAAGAGACAAAATAAAGAATAAGATTAGATTGAATTCAAATCAAAACTGGAAAAAAGTGTGTTATCATATTCAAAAAACCATCAGTAAGTCACTCTAGTTTAAGATCCATATCAAAATCAATATTAAAAGGTGTTAAACTTCTGTCTTTTTGGTATTTTCTTTGTCAGCACTTTCATTTTTTCCTTCAGTCCAACAAAACTGCTGCTGAAAGTAACAAGAAAAATGCGAGACAACAAAGTGTTTGCTACAGCTGATAGGAAATATTTTCTCTCAGAACAGATCCAACATCGGCATCAGATTCACTGAAAGCAATATGTTGGGGTTTTTTCACATTGCACTGAGCTGGCTCTATAAAGGATTACTTCTGCAAGATCTGTTGCTCTGATAAAATGTCTTGACCTCATGCCTGAGGAAATGGGAAAAGGGAATAAATCTGTGTTAAAATCTGTGGTCCTGTGGAGGAGAATGAATTTGTCCATGCAGTAGGAGTGAACTAAAATCACTGAGATACTAATATAGTTAAACTCAGGTCGCATCAGGGGAGTCAGATATTTTAACCAATAGCATTATCTCTCATCTTAATGAACTAGTTCTTTCTACCTCCTTTTAGGTGAGATACCAATTGAGATTATTTCTCCACAGAGGTAGAAAGATATACAACCCAGATTCCAGAAATGTTGGGATGTTTTCTTTTTAATTTGAACAAGATGAAAACTAAAAGATCTTCAAATAACACAAGCCAATATTTTATTCCCAACAGAACATACATAGCATAACAGATGTCTAAACTAAATACTTTTACACTTTTATGTACAAAATGAGCTCATGTCAAATGTGATACTTTCTACATGTATCGAAATAATTGGCACGGGGCACGTTTACCATGGTTACCATGGTGCAGTATCATCTCTTCATCTGGGCAATGAGGTTGTGAGTTCCTGGAGTTTTGGTGTTGGAATTTAGTCCCATTCTTGCTTGATGTAGGTGTCCAGCTGCTGTAGAGTCTGTGGTCATCTTTATTTTAAGATTAATGATGCACCAAATATCCTCTATAGTGAAAAAACTGGACTGCAGGCAGGCCAGTTCAGCACCTGGTCTCTTCTCCTGTGAAGCCATGCTGCGGTAATAGCTGCAGTATGTGGTTTTTGCATTGTCTTACTGAAATACACAAGGCCGTCCCAAAAATGGACGTTATCTGAACGGGAGCAGATTTTCCTCTAAAATCTTTATACTTTTCAGTGTTTATAGTTTCTTCCAACACATGCAAGCTGTTAATACTGTATGCACTTATGCACCCCCGTACCATCAGAGGTGCAGGCTTTTGAACTGAACGCTGATAACACGCTGGAAGGTGTCCCTCCTCTCTAGCCCGGAGGATGTGACGTCCGTGATTAAATTTCTAATTAGTCAAATTTGGACTCGTTTAACTGTAGAACACTTTGCAACAGTCTGCAACATGAGTCTCGGCCCACCGGACACGACGGCGCCTCTGGACCATGTCCAAATATGGCTTATGTTTTGCATGATAGAGCTTTAGTTGGCATCTACAAATGCCACAGAGGTTTGCGTTAACTCACAGAGGTTTCTGGAACTATTCCTGGGCTCATTTAGTAATGTCAGTGCCACAATCCTTACGATGAGTGATGCAGTGTCATCTGAGGGCCTCCAATAAAAGTCTCGGACCTTGTCCTTTACACACAGAGATATCTCCAGTTTCTCTAAATCTTTTGATGATGTTATGTACTGTAGATGATGAGAGATGCAAAGAATTTGCAATTTGGCATTGAAGAACATTGTTTTTGAAGTATTCCGCAATCTTTTTACGCACTCTTTTACAGATTGGAGAGCCTCTGCACATCTTTACTTCTGGACGGCTCTGCTTCTCTAGAACATCCCTTTTATAGCTAATTATGTTAAAGAACTAATATCTATTAACTTTAATTGCAGGATGTTCCCTCAGCTGAATCTTTTCTTTTTTTACCTTATCGCTTTTTCAGCCATTTGTTGCCTTGCGCCATTTTGAGACCTGCAGGAGCATCACATTTGACAAGAGTCAATTTTGTGCATAAAATTGTGAAATGTATCCTTTTAGACATCTGTTATGTTAGGCATGTTATGTTGTAAATAAAATATTGGCTCATATGATTGGAAGGTCTTTTAGTTTTCATTTTGTTTGAATTAAAAAAAATGTCCCAACATTTCTGGAATTCGGGTTGTAGTAAAATTGTTATTGTTAATGAAAATTGGTCGTCTGTTATCAAGATATTTCAAATCCAGTTCAAAAATTGATCTTCTAGAAAGTTTTGATGGAATGTTTGTTAATAATTTTGTTGTCCAGTCAGTCAGGAAATATGTCAGTTGTTTTGAAGAGCATGTTGGCCAAATTACTGCATTTAACCTCAAAGCAATAATTTGCTTATTTGCTTTTTTGCCAAAATTTAGATGAGAAAATTGCACAACTCATTTTTTTGTATTGTAAACATGGAGCTGCTGCCAGCAGATAATTACAGTGTGAAAAACTGCAGCCTATATGTTTTTGGCTTAAATGATCATTCCAGGTTGTCAGAAGTGAAAAAAGGATTTTTTTTTTAAATGTTGTTTTCAGTTGGAGAAAACTATTTTCACTCAGTGCTGACTTTTTCCTTCTTTTAAGTTCAGTCGACTGAATATTGAATAAGTTATGTTCTTAATTAATTAAATCAGTTTGTTTCTTTGCATATATTTCAGAATGTACTGAGAATGGTTAAACTCTCCTCCAAAGACCTCCAAAAAAGCACTGCAACGTGGCACTTGATGTGTTTCTCTTACAATATCTTCACAAATACATTCCCATTCCTTTATTTCCTCCCCCACCATGAGCAACAAGCTGAAGAAAATTGCCCTCATATGGTTAACAGATGAGTTACAACTCAATGTGCCAGCTGTGGTGTAAGGAGGTTGCTGGTGTATGACACAATTAGCTGGAGAGCAGTATGAGAAATATAATCTTGTACCAGAGTCGCTGATAAAATGAGTCCATTTCCAGGCCTGTTTTAGGTTAAACAAAGGATAATTTAAAGTTGGGCTCCTTGCAAATGGTTCCTGGTGGACTCTAAAAGCATATTAAAAGATCATCCCTCAGCAAAACTGTATGTGTTCCGCTGAGGGAGAGACTGCAGACCATTTTCCTTTCAGCAGACTTTTTTCAGTTTTAGACATGATCAGTTTATAAATGTAATGACCAGAAATATTCAGCATTCGATCTGTTCCTTCACTTACAACCTCATGCCCACATATTTGAGCTTTAGTCACTTCTGTTTTCCAATGGTGTTTATCTCATATTCTGATATCATCAGTCTGGTCCACTAAGTCACCCTCTCCTTTTTCAAATCTTTCAATGTGACACATCCTCTTTACAACTCTGCTCCTACATCTCTGCCACCTCCAAACTTTGCTCATTTACTACTAGCTTCCCAACTACAGGTGCTCCAATCCCTTTCGATCATTTATGTTATGCTCTACCATGATGCTTCACTGCAGTCTAATCGACCAACATTTCTGTAAATCAGTCTTTTGTAAATTAATGCATCATTTTAATTGATCTTTTCTTATTTAAATAATGCTAAGTCTGCAAAACAACCAATACAATTTAGCATAAAATGAGGTGATCACTGCTACAAAATTTACTCAGATCAATTAAATGGAGGTAAAATGTGCATGAAAGATGGTTGGAATTCCAACAAAGATGTGAATCTAGAAGGGATGTATAAGCAGAGGGACAGCTAGTATCATGATGGCAGTAAATAGGACATTGCCTAAAGAAAAAAAAGAAACAAAAGGACTTTGGGGTAACAGCTGCTGTTATGACATATGTTATTTCGGTATAATTATCATCATTTACACACATCAAACATGGATACACACCCGTGAGGTATGTGTCAAGTGGATTAGGTGCCTAGACTCAACATTTCCCTGAAGCTTGTTGGAATAAAAAGTTGCAAAAAAAACACAAAAGAAGAGCATGTATTGTAGCTTAGCTCTGTCACGCGAACCTGCCAGCACTTATAAATCCTTCTAACGGATAATATCCTGTTTACCTTTGTTTATGCACATCAAATTGCTGGTTACCTCCAGGTCTCACAGTAACAAGATGGAGACTTGGACAGAGCCAAGCTACCTGCTTTCAGATAATCAGCAGAAGCTATTGATGCCACTCATCCTATCCAACAACTGGCAAATTATGAAAATAATAAACATCCCAGAGGAACCATTTCTGTCAGTATAATAATCTAGCCGTCCTTTCCCATTCCTTTCTACTCTGTGCCCTATTGAATGTCTTGGAGACCACATAACTGGCAGGGAGCAGCACATATTTACCACGTCCCAGTCTCCAACAGGCCTGCAGGGATAAGAGCTGTTTTCTTTGGTTTGGGTCCAGCTTAGTTAAAAGCCTGGAAAAAAAGAATCCAACAACAACAACAGAAGGACAGTGTATGTGTGTGTACACACCATTGTATATTCTCTCTCCTCCACAATCTTCTTCACTTCATCCATTCCCTCTAAGTCTTCGTATTCACTGCCGCTTCCGTATCCAGAGGCCTGATATGAACATGAAAGTGGGAAAAAAGGAACCAGAACATAAAAATGGACAAATAAGAAAAGATTGACAGAAAAAAGCCATCTGAGTTCAAACTGTTGGTTGAGAAAATTTAATCAGGAAATGGGCCAAAAATACATCTAAGAGGAAAAAAAGACTTGTTTGGTTCCCACAGTTTCAGTCCTGATATGGAAGGTAAACACTGACTTATCTTAAAAAAACAAAACAAAACACTGCATATCAGAGATGATAACGCTCCAAAACATGATTATATTCACAAGATGATAAAGTACTTAACTGATGACTTGTTCTTCATGAAAAAATCAATGAATAGAATCAAATATTATGAGAGAGAAAAATCAAAGAAAACCAACAGAAATGGAAACTGGCATACAAGCTGGGTTTTTAAAGAAATTCACTTTTGATGCATGGAAATGAAATTATAATTCTAACATGACACAATTAAATTTTACTTCCCCCTATTATTCATTACACGCTCCTTTGTAATTTCAACCAACTATGATCCAAGAAACCCAACAGAGTTTAAAGTGGCATCGCATCTGATGTGACTCTGTAAAATAGCTGTTTCAGTACCATTAGTCCATACAAACATAATGATATCTTCATGAATGGAGGCTGAATTGATTTTAATGCATTCTGACAATGGTTTGGTGAATGTTTCAAATTGAATATGAAACTTGCACATCTTCAGGTTTTAAGCTCAAGGTGTAAAGTGCTTTTTGTTTTGAAATCTATTTAATAAGAAACTGAATTAATGTTCAGATTTCAGACATCTTGCAACTTTTAGCGCCCTTGTTGACATGGGCACAGAGACACTTACATGGTTTATCAGATCATGTTTGGTTAAAGATAAGCTCCACAGACACTCATGCTGCAGCGCGTGTTTACTTTTTGACCACATACTCATGAACTGGCTACACAATTTCCTGTAAGACCTTAATTCTACCAGCAGAGGGAGTAACAGTTCCAGGTTTCTTCTTCAAAGGCCATAAATTTGAACTTTGAAACTGTGAATGTGTGTTTTCATGCAGACTCACATAAGGATCATCCTCTTCGCACTGGTCATCTGGGGCCGTGGGATCTGACTTCAGCACCAGCTGCTGGATGGAACCCTGGAGAGGAGTGAGAAGTGGTGTGGTCATCTGGTTCATTATGTGTCATTATGAACCAAATAACACCCCCCCCCCTTAAAAACCATTGTCCACAGTACATCTTTTTTTCAAGAATCTGTACTTTTATTTAGAATAATGTTCAGATGTTTTAAATGCAGTTCCAACTGTGGCCTGACTGAGTGGCATCTGTCTGGGGAAAACCAATCGCTTTGGCCAGTATTAGCCCTGTGTCCTTGGGGCTGGTGTTGTAACAGCTGCTACATCATCATGCCAACAGACCTGGACCAGGGTTATCATTTTGACACCTCCACACTGTCATTAAATCTTCTACGAAGCAGACAGAGATTAATGAGATTATGATGCCCTATACATGTATTTGAGTTCATTACAAAGAGGTTAAATTCAGTTATTAGAAGATCTTTCACGGTGGTCAATAATGTAATTTTACCTGGAAATTCCTGGAACTGCTTTTTAATTATCTAACCTTTCAAAAGACACTATCATGGTGCTGAAAGAGGAAAGTTTTGCAAATAAAGCAGAAAAAAAAGACATATTTTGCAGGATTTTTCTATTTGTGAGCATGATAGATAAATGTTGCCTTTTATAAATGTCATGTGTTGAGTTTTTGCCATGGCGGTAAAAGTCTGAGATGCACATTTCCGAGCTCCAATGAACCCAACGCCACTGCTTTTAGATGTCTAACTATTTGCACGGCCACGCTGATGAACATATGTGCTGCTACCTGGCAGCAGTTGCAGGTCAGATCATTCTGTTTTGACTAGTTTGAATACAGTCAAACTACATTTTAAAAGAGATTTCTCTGGTTCAGAAAGTGGGCTGCTCAAGAGGTTTCTCCTCATGTGTTGGAATCTTTTCAAGATCTGTTATGATCAGTAGTCTCTATGGCAACGGAGAAGCTGTTTGTCAGCTGGCTCATGATTGAGCTCTCTAAAACCAAATAAGATGAATAACACACCGAATTTCACACGAGCACAAAGATGTAGAGAAAAAGGAGAAAATTCGAACCATTTCTGGGAAAAGTGAGATCACTCACTGACAAAATGGATGAGCTTATAGTGCTAACAAGGACACCAGAGGAATACAGAAAATGGAGCATTGTGTGATTCATTGAGACATGGCTGTAGGAACCTATCCACGAATGCAATGAGTCTATGCACTTCTTTAAGCCTGGACGAGCAGATAGAGACAATAAAGTTAGCAGGAAGCTAAAAGCAGTGCTTATTTTTTTTTTTTTACTTGGATATGTCACAAACTGTTAGCAATGAATTTTCCTCCATCTTATCTCTCAACAATCAAGATCAAGAAGGCTGTCTCTGTGCTGGAGACTCAAAACTATCTGATGTATTTAGGAAGATGTTCTTCTCAAGTTTTAGACATTCTTCCACTGGTCTTTCAATCATAATCAGTCATTTTATTTGATCAGTAAATACTTGCTAAAGACAACTTCAGCCACATTAGATGATTTTAAGTTCAGACCAGAGGACAAACACCTGTTTTTAATGGAACAAAGGAGGGGCTGTGAAATTAAATGTTGGTAAAGAAGTGAGAAACAGAGGTGGAGGAGAGAATAGAGGCAGCAACAATGGGAATGGGTGGATAAAAGCTGGGACAGGAAACCAAATCAGAGACATCTGTTTGCGCAGTAAACAACACATCTGAAACAAAGAATGCGCCACGTAATCTCTTCCACAACTTGAATATGTGAATTCCCCCTCAAGATAAAGCCACCACCACGTGGAGCAGTGATTTAGCTGGTCGGTTTTTAAAAGTGTTTTAATTGGATAAATGAAATCTCCTGGAAGCAGTGGGAGAATCAGTTGATGTTCAGCTGTCTGACACATTTACAACCGCAAAAGCCTGCTAACGCTTCACTGGGTCTGCCATGCAGATGAGTGAACGTACTTCAGATAATCAAAAGGAGATTTGCTGGAGTTCTTAAAGTGAAGGCAAACATTTAAAGCAAACTAGCTGTTTGCACTAAATATTATAATCATCACATTAAAAGGACAAAGACAGTAGCCCCAGTCTCTGTGGACATGATGTTAGTGCCAGTGGTGGCCACCTCCTTTTTTCACATTAAGACAAAAACTACATTTTATCCTCAGCTAGGAATTACATTTCTGACACATTTTTCACGTCCACATGTTAACATGAAAAATGGCTTTAAAAGTAACCTAAAGCAGGAGTCTTCCAGTCTATACTGTGGTGTAAAAAATGACAGGAGATACATGTAGCTGCATCCACATGACTACCTGAGAGCTCCCACCTTTCCTCTTCACCCTGTCATACTTGTGATACAACTCAAAAGTTGAGAAAACACATCATATAACAAATATGGGAGGAGAATTGAAAAAAAGTTTGAAATTATAATAATGCAAAAATAATGCAGCAAGCATATGTTATTTCTTAACCCTTTGATCCTTGTGCCCATTTCTTAGGCCTCTGCTTGATAATTTCATCCCCATAATGAAATGATTACATCTCTGCAACCACAAGGTCTGTGAGAGGTACAGTCGTGCACAAAATTATTCATACCCTTCCATTACAAAAGGAAAAAAAAAAAACAGCAGTCACTGAAATAAGATGATATTGACAAAAGTAAGAATAAATAAAAATTTTATGAAAATCATGACATTGTTTCTGAATTGGGGTTCAAGAGAAATATTTTTAAAAACAAGCAAAAAATATGATAAACTAATATACGTTACGTCAATCATAAGCTAATATTTTGTTGAGCAATCCTTTGATGCGATCACTGCAATCAGGTGTTTTCTGTAACTCTGCATCAGACTTCTACACCTGTTCAGGTATTTTGGCCCACTGCTCATCAGCAAAGTGCTCTCATTGGTCCAGGACTGTATTGTTTGTTTGTTTTTTATTA
>JBBBVU010000019.1:3987097-4008680 GCA_037177055.1 Atherinosoma microstoma
AGAACTTTTACGTGTCTGACTCTATTTCTTGTTAACTATTCAGGTTGGTGTTGGTGAAGGGGTAAAATCCACTAACAGCATCACATCTTATTTATCATATAGTTCATTTAACATAAATAAAAAAAACTAATAATGCTGTACTGGTATTTTCTATAATGTTTTTATTGCAACTGAAATCAGACTTCAAATTGACATTTATTCATTTTTACTAGTTGGCAATTGGAAAATCTGATTTCCAATTTGTAACTGAATGCATCAAAACAGCACTGGTGACTAAATAAGCAACAATTCTGAGTCCTGGCTAGCAAAAACTTGAAACAGAGAAATGAAACAACACGCAAGTTCAAAGGTTATGAAGCCAATATGTGACCGAGGAATTCTGATGCAAATTCTCTGTGTTGTTATCAACAACCAGCAGCTGTTATACACTGCTTTAAAAACTTGGACCAAATCAACACACAACTTTTGATAAAATTATGCCTACAAGATGCATCTCCACAATCCAACGGTCGACAAGGGAAATTTTAGAATTTAAGATGAAATTGACAATTAAGTACTTTCCATCAGTCTGAAACTGTGTCAGCTTGGAACAAAATATCATAATGTGTCCTTGAAAGTCATCAGCTGGTCATTAAATGGATTTCAGATTTCAGAATGGATTTCCAACTTTCCCTCTTGCTAATTATCTAACTTTAAACTGAGACAGGACTAAAACAAAACTTCAAACAACTCATCTCTATTTGTCTGTACCTGTACAATACAGTCATTTCTTACATAACCACACCAGGTTTGGCTGAACTGAACTTGACACTGCTCCCGAGTGGAAACTTTTTCATCATTGTTTAATAACACTAAAACTTGCTTCATGTGCAAATATTAATAAGTCATGGAACTGGAAATTAAGCTGTTATTTAGTGCAGCCAAATGCACCTGCATCCAATTACTCCAACCTTACGTTCCTTTTCTGGAGACTAACAATAACCTTTTCTTTATTGCTCTGCAGCTGCTTATTCTCACTGTGCAGCACTTTGGTGTAACTTTGACGTCCCCTTGTCAAACTCAAATCCTTAGTCTAACCCCAAAATGATCCAAGTCTAAAACAATAAGTCAACCAAGATGACTTGCCATATAGGAAATAGATTATTGTCTTAAAGAGAAGTGGAATCTTTACAATGTTTACTATTTTGAATCCCTCCAAAATGATTTCTGCCATCTAATGAGAAGTGCTCAACAGAAGGAGCAGTTTGATTTACAGGGCAATTGTTGAGGTAACTTAATCCAGAAGTAAACGTTACAACTCAACATTAGTTCAGCTGGTCTAAAGCTGTGTGTTTTATGTGTGTGTGGTTTTTGCATTGGTGTAAAGCTTTCCAGATTTCAAAGCTGGCCTCTCTCCTTGCTAACAGTTGCCCTGGAACAGAAGATATTGCATGAAGCTGTTAGCTTCCATAAAACTCCTGCAGTACCTGCTGGTGCTCTGACGGGCTCTTTGATCCTCAGTATCAGACCTGGAGTTGATTTCCTCCAACAGGAGGTCAACTGACAGCATGATGATGACTGTATCTTAAAATGCAGATGATCAGGATTTGCCCACAGAGTTCAAGTTACAAGCTTGGTGACATGATTCATTGTGAAATGAAAATTTGATCTGCTAGTGTCAACTTTGCTCTGTTAGAGTCACTGTTAAATGGCGATTTAGAAGATTGCGAGGGGAATTTCTGCTCTGTTCAAGTAAAATCTGCGGGTTTCCGCTCCTCTGCCTTATACTGATAATGCCCACAAATTGGTAACAAATGCTAGAAAAACTAAAACACCTGCTGGATGAGGAGCTACAAGCCCAGCACAGATAGAAATCTCAAATAAACTTCTTGTATCTTGTCATAAACAGGTAAACATGTTCAGCGTTCTCCATTTGCTTTTTCAGTCTGCGTGATGCTCGTCCCTGTGATTCTGACCTGCAAACCATGAAACTGATGAGCTCTTCACTTTGACTCTAAACATCAGACTCCTTCAACTTTTCAAGCTTTTAGGCTGTAAGACAGTTAAGCCTCATGTCTTTCGGAGTGAGATCAGGGTTATGAAAAAACATTTCTACAGATTTAGTGTTAAAATAAATCTTTTAAATCCAGATGACCAGAGCACTTAGTAATTTTGAACGTCTCTAGTTGTGCACAACCAGCAGGAATAGAGCACTTCTTCACGGTAATTTTGACTAGCATGGGCTGCTACTTCATGCTACAGTTTCTGTTCATGACTCTCCAGTTACACAGTTACTAAATTAATATCGGCTTGCAATTCTGGTTCTGCTGTGTTTAATAATATGAATAAAGTAATAAAAGCACAAAATATAAAACTTCTTCCAAAATTCAGGTTATGCTCAGTTTAACGTCTAAGGAAAGTTATTGTTATCTGCTGGGAAGGAAATTGGAGCAGAGTGCATGTTTCATATTTGCTGCCAAAGGCTAAATGTGTAGAAGTCTCTTCAAGCAACCACAACATCACAATAAACTGCTTGTCTTCTTGTTGGCTATGTTGCCAGCTTGGATCCACAATGAGGAGGTATTCCAGATTGAAGATGTGCAAATGGGAAAGGACTAGACCTTTTCTTGTGTGTTTTTTTTTTTGTTTTTTTTTTTTGAGCTGGAGCTTTAGAAAAACAGCAGATTTGCTTCTAATCTAAGCAAAGGAAAAAAGTGTTGTTTTTTTTTACTGCATGAGGACATGTTGGTGAATTGATATAAGAGAAGACAAAAGCAAAAACCAAACTGTAGGCAACTTAAACAAATGTGTATTGTTGAAAACTGCATTATTAGGTTTGCCAGAAAAACTTCAAGTTAAATATATAATCTCACTTCTGCATCCTGCTCACCCACAATCCTGTTAGCCACCATGATGTTCATTTAAAACCACAGCATTAAACCTTCCCACATTACCAAATTGAATTCAGTTTTATGAGGAAAGATGTGTTTTAGTAAAGGACAGTTACTTCATAGTATTTCCATTTGGTAAACAAAAACATTAAGCTCATTATTTTGCTGACAGAAATTGCTGATTTTTGAGCAAATATGACAATATTCGAATTATGTGGTCTGAATTCAATGAACTCAATGCTAAAAATCCAAAGGAGAAATGTGAGCAGCAAGGAAATCTAATTGTCTGGTGGTCAAGAGTAAATGAACAACTGGTCTTTGTTTCAATGTTTGTAGAAGGCTGAAAATGTTGCCCTGTTTTTCTTTGGTAAAATATGCTGTTGAAAATAATTTGAAAACATTGGGTGCCACACAACGCTCATCTAATGGTTCCAAAGCCTTTCTGCCCCATAAAGTGGATAACTTGCACTTTGATCCCAGTCTTCTTAATTGTGTTTTCTCAGGAATAAATAGCCTGGTAAAATACAGATAATTAGAAGAGATTAACACCAGTTGTTCTATTTCCAAGTGTATAAGAAATTCTTATCTGCAGCTTAATAATGGAGCTGAATGTCAAACTTCCTGGTGAGCTTAAAAGCTTTTCAGAAAACTGATCTGTTTTCCTTACTGCTTTGTTCAAAAGGAGCTGCTGAAAGATTTCAGGTCCGAGTACCAGACTGTGATGTCTGGTGTTCCTTGAGGCTCTGAATGATGACAGCATTGTTCAACCGAGGCTTGAAAATGGGGCAGGGTCTAGTCTGGCCTCACTTAGGAGACATTCCAGTATTAGCCCAAACTACCATTTATCCAAATTTGTTCCTGGAGGATTAAATACCTCCATGCACCTAACAATAGTTCTATACAGTATATTTTTTCTTGAAAGAATTACACATAAGTCCTGAGTTTGTACTTTAAATTGGTCATAATGTGGAGTGTCCAAAGATCGAAACACTAACCAACCTGCTGTACCTCATGAGCCACATACACAATAGGATTACATTTTTAAAAAAGTTAAAGAAAAGTTACTTCAACATTCGCCTAATCAAGCTGCAATTACTGGAATCAGCAGCAGCACACAAGAGACATGTTGTAATAAGATGGAGCACATTTGTTCAACACATTCTCTCACAGATAATTGAGGAGGCCATTGAGTTTGGTAATCCACTCATCTCTTGATGAAGGTTTATGACCAGTTTCCCTGAGGGGTTTTGCAGGCAGTGCTTCAGAACGTTAGGCAGCCAGTGAGTATTTAGAGGATTTAGTGAGACCTGTTCAATGTCTATAGATGTTGCCAAGGCTGAACCTCGTTTGATTTTTACAGACAAGATTTCCAGATGTTTTCGCTATGAAAAAGGCATCCAGCATTGAGGATTAAAACAACATCAGTCCACTGGTATGCAAATTGGCACATCTGAATCTAAGACCTTGCTTCTCTCCACACACTAACACCGTTTGAGGAGGCTTGGACACCTTTTAGGCACTTCCCTATAATGGTTTAGGGGTGAATGAGAGCCTTGGGGCAACTAAAGTCTCATGGAAGACTGTTATGTCATAGCTGGCCAGGAAGAACTCCAGGTTTCCAAAGGAAAAGCTGAATGCTGAATGAAGCTGGAGAAGACACGGTTTGGCCATCACTACTCCCCCCCTGTTGTTACAGAAACCCTGAAATAGACTAAATGATTTAGAGAACAATGTTTCCCCTTCCCAATGCCAACAAGAAAATAGTAAAAGATGAACCACCTGCAAAAGGTTGCACATGCTCCACTCTCTCTGTGATGCATGTGTGATGATATAGCTCCAACTTCATTGCCTAATATTAAGAAATGAAAAAGTAATGCCTTGACATTACACTCAATTTGAAGTAATGACCCTTAATCATGCATTGTTTTGGTGATAACTTTAATCTACAAATCTGTTTCTCATTTGGAGCTGGGCAAGCATCACATGTCACTGAGGTCCGTGATATGGAAGAGGTTTGGATTCAGTAAAAAATGATGAACAGATTAATACAATGTACAAACTTTGCTGTTGGTTGGTAAGCGCCAAAAAGGGAAGCATGAATGATTTGTTTAATCACCTGAAAATGTGCATGAAAAGGTGGTCATTATTACTATTCTTTTGAAACTGACAGTAACAACAAACTCTATATTGCAAATAAGATTGAGATCAATCAGTATAGAAAATGATATTGTGATAATCTGTTTTAACATATTCCCCTAATTCCAACATTTTCATTTTCATTGCAAACTACAAAAATAAAAAGGACTTTTTCAATATTACACACCAATCAGAAGACTACTTGACAAGTGTGATCTATTAAAAGCTTATCCCGTTAATTCCAACAAGTAAAATTACAAATGACGACGCATGCACCACTAAAACATTGTAAAGGACAGTTACAATGAGGACAACACTAACAAAGAAAGATAAATCTTTATATTCATCCTGTCTATCTTCAGAAGTTACATAAGTCTAGAGAAAAAGAAGAGTAGCATAGACTGAAAGAAAAGAAGGGATTGGGACAGATGTTTGGTGATATTTACTTGCCAGCAGCGGTGAAACAATAAGGTAAATCAAGACCAAACTGTTAATTAGATTTGTGTTGGGACTTGCAGGGAATGAGACGCCTGTGTAATCACAAATGACCCAGCTGCAGACCAGCTGACAGCACACACAAGCTGCACCACTAATCTTACCTCCCAGTTTAAAATAATCAGATGCTCCACACGAGTGTGTCCTTCAGTTTTCCTTCCAGCAACAAATCGACGTTTTAAGCTTACCTCTGCAGTTACAGTGAAATCCATCAGAGATTTTTATCAACTCTTTTCTTCATAGGAAGCATGCAGGTGGTCTACTCACTCGGTAAGTATGCAACAACTATGGATAAACTTAGGACTTCCTTTCAGGTCTGTTTTGTTTGCCAACTTTCCACAAGTCATCTATCAGCCAGGCAGGCAACAAAACCATGAGGCTTCAGAACCCCAGCTGAACTGTGACCACACTCAGTCTTATTAAAGGTTGTCCAGCATGAGCACAGATAAAGTAGGCTGACTCCTTTTTATAAGAGAAAAAGTCCCATTACATGAGAAAAGCCTTACAGCTTTGTCCTTCCATAAAGCGAGTGAAAGAGATAAACCTGCCAACATAAACCTACCAATTAGAGTAATGAATCTATAAAGTGCTTTGAATCACCATGTTTGTCATTTTAAGTTTTTGATCATCAATACTACATAAATCAAATATCCAATTGGTCACATTTTCCCAGCATTTCATTTCCACCTCTCTGTCTTAGTCATCTCATGTTTAATTTCCATAGTTTTGCATAAAATATCTAAAGTTTGCTGCAGTCATTCATTCCTGTTCCAATCAGCTGAGAAGACAGAGCACAGACAGCCAGTTAGGTTTCGGGCTAGCTCTAGAATGAATAAAGAGAGAGGGAGAGCCTACTTTATGTATGCCCACAACTGCTTAGTAAAATGCATGTGCAATGCATCCACATTAATGTCACCTATACACCCATTTATTTACATCTAGCTAGGTTTGGTGTGAATGGGATATCTTTGAAACATTTTTTTTTTATCATTAGTTAAGGAAAACTTCCGAGTTCAAGTAAAGTGCCATCCTCATTCGGGTAGTAATTAAACTTTCTTATCTTCAACACCAAAATCCTGGTTTAGAGGCAGCAGACTGATCAAACAAGCAGAGATCAGAGTGCAACCGAGAGCAAAGGTAATATATGAGGGGGGAAAAGGAAGTCATCATAAATCTGTCCTCACTGACAACAGCTCTGTTATTAGATGAACCCCTCTCCTGAAGCACAGACACCCAAGCAGAAACATGTTTCACTCATGCATTCATATACAAGCCCATGCAATAGCACTGTGGGAGATTATAAATGCAGAAATCAGCAGTTTTTATGTAACATTTTTGAGCCACACACTGCTGCTCTGCACTCCGTGACCTTCGCTGTATGACAGGACATGTCCTCTTCGTCTGTGGTCTCCACAGAGACAAACAGACACCTGCTTGTTTCTGCTCTATCTTTCCACCCTGACATACAGTTTCCAGACTGTTATATATTCCATGTTTTCATCCATCGGGATTCTGCGGACAAGAAGCCAGGAAGCTGGCCGCTCCCAGAAAAATAAACACGGCAATTCAAACCACTTTACATTACAGTAAATGGAAGTTTGGATGCACATTTAAGCCCTACTGATGGCAGCATACAGTATGAGCATGGTATTTCCTACAGGAATACTCCCATGTTGTATCATGCGTCATATTTTATTCAGCACAATAACATCATTGTACATAAGGCTGTGGCTTAGTAACAACCATGCTCTTTGCAGCTCTGATAAATGTCCCGACACTCAGCTACTAAAAGGAATTTTCTTAAGATTCACATATATTACTCTCTTCAGTCTTCTGCCATTTGTCCCATTTTTCCCCCAGATGTGTTGTTCCAGCTGGTCTGTGACCAACGCTCCTCGCAGGATCGCTCCTCTTGACCTTACATCCAACAAGTTGACACACAAAAGTGCTCGACCTTTTAACTATCACTTCTCCCTGGAAGAAAGTCAGGCTACAGCTCAGCTAAAAGATTAGCATGGCAAGCATACGTCCACAGAATGTGTGGATGAATAATTGATGATGTGGCTGAAAATAAAATAAAAAGTTTATTTCTACTTAAATAGTACAACTTTTTCATAACATTATAAAATAATATGGAAATCTCAGAGTTGTTGAAGGGATTCTTCACGAACCAAAAAGTTGGATGAATTTAAATGTTGACCTGATGAAGACGGGGGCAAAATGTCAGGAGGTCAAAAGCACAGCATTTTTTTTCTTTTCTTTCTTGAGGGAGGAATGAATATGTGCACCAAATTCCAGGCTTTGAAACCACATAACAACATAATGGTGAGCAGAGGAAACCCCAAAAGGACAACTGAGTCATTTGGATTAATACTCTGCGAACAGGGAATATCTGTTAACGTTTCTTCATGCTAATCCATCAAATGAAAACTGTGACTTGCTGGGGGTGAAACAGAGACAAATTCAATGATATGCCAAATAGAAATCAACAAATATGTATCTTGATATTCTAAAACTACTCACATGGGAAGATGGTATGATTATGAACAGCAAGTAAAGAAGTGAAAGCGCTTTTTTATTTGATCTTTCATTCAATATTTACATAAAGTGCTCGGAGATGCAGCAGGAGGATGGAAGCTCTTTAATGAATGAGTGGCGATGGATGTTCAGAAAAGAATTAATGAGAGGTTTGGCAAAGAAAAGCTAGCTTTGGAGTTTGGACTTTTATAATGTACCAACAAATCCCACTAAGACTGCTTTTTCCTAGAAAAAAACTAACAAAAAAAAACAAAACTTAAAAGCTTTTCTAATTTATAGAGTTCGGGGAGATTCTCCCTCTGATCCTTTTACGACCTCTGGTAAAGTTTAAGTCAAAGAGGACAAACAAAGACTAAGAACAAAAAAAAGAAAGCAGGTCAAAGTGACATGTGGCGTCTCACCTTTATTCTCACACATGGAAATCTTCCTATACTTAAAACATCCTGTGTTTGTTACAGCTTTGAAGTGAGTCATCCATCTCGTCCTACAGCGTCTGTCACAATGTGCTCATGACTGAAAATATTTGCTTGTTTTTGTCCAGGACAAGTTTAGCTATTCCTGTTTACCCACAGACATTTTATTGGTTTAAGTATTTACAGATATGGCCCCTGAGGCCCAGAAACTGTCAAGCGGCTCTTCTAGTTTCCCTAATCAAACTGGAATCCAAATCCACAAATATCTGCTTCTGTGGCATCGTCTCATCAGTCTCAACAGAGCAAACAAAAGCTACGCAACAAAGTCATTTAAAGGTAGGGAATCGGGTATAATCCAGATGTAGATGCTCTCACTGTGGACTACACCTATTGAGATTGAAGTAAACAGATATAACCTGGGATACAGAAACTCAAACACAAACAAAAATGCACATCTTGAATCGGTTTGAGTTTGCAGATACATCAAAGTGTTACGAGCCACAAGAAATGCTTGACTCAGTATTTTAAAAACAAAGGGATGAAATGGGAAATATCAAGGATCATTTTAATCTAATTGTCTCTGAAAGGAAATCTTTACAGCAGATTCAAACAGAAAAAAAACAAAGCTTGGATCTGCATGTTAAAGAAGTACTGTGAAAGCCTGCAGCTGATTTGCTTTATGAGGATCCAATGACACACAGACAGTCTGCAACACAATTTATTATGAACTGAAACAGTTTGAGACGACTGCTTTAGCAGCAAAATAAAATCAGTTTATAACTGTTCTTTTCATGGTTTCATATACAATACTTGCTAAATGTCATAAACATGAATCATTACATTACCTCATAATGTGGCAGATATAGCACTTTTCATGCTCCCCACTGATAATTTACCATGGAAGTTAAAAAAAATAAACAGACTGATGTGGCCAAAGAAACATTCATTAAAACATTTGGTTGTAGTCATGGTGATATCGTGGTTGTTTTTTTGTTTAACAAAAGCTTTGGTGCTCAGAGCTCACTCATGTGATATTTTCCCTCAAAGTACCTGCTTAATATCAAGTGTTACAAGTGAAACATGTGTATAAACTGGATGCATGTAGACTCACTGGTGCATTATGTCATATTGTGAGGTTGGAAAAAAACTTACAGGAAAATTTCACAGACTTTAAAAGTCTCCAGTGTTTATGAAATCATAATTGGACACCACTGAGGATCTTAGCAAGAACTGGAATCACACTTTTAATCAAAAGCTGACATGTTACAGGCCTGCAGTCCACATGACCAACATCAAACTGTTGCCAGATTACGGTCACTGATGAAGGATTTGTCCTCAAATTAGATTAACTTCATCATAAAGCCTTAGTTATCTGTCAAACTCGATATCACAGTCACGTGACTGACTCCAAGTAACAAATGTTGTTCCCAAGGCCTGTAGAGAGACTGAAAAAAATTGGTGAATCTCTCACCTTTTAAAACCTGAGGTCCCCCAATTGGGGGACTTTGACAAAACTGTACCAAAATAGCCATTTTGGAGACCTCAGCTTAACTGTGTGTACTAAAACCTCCAAAAGTTTTGAAATAGACCTTGTGGTTACAGAGATTTACTTATCTTACTAGGAGTATGCAAGGTTCAAGTAGAGGCCTAAAAATAGGCAGAGGGCTCAAAGGGTTAATAGTTCCATCCAATTGGAGTTTTTGTGAATAGTATTTTTGGAAAAACTGCCACAGAAGGATTGTTTCTATCACACGTCTGCTTTACAGTTTTAATGGTTTATTTATTTCTATTGTTTTAAAAGAAAAACTTAAAGGAGAAGGTAAAATATGATAAGTAGTGAGAATGGTGTTCAAAGAACAAACTTCAGATAAACAGAAAATGATGACTCCTTTTTTTAGCAGCAAACCAGATAAAGTTCAAAGTTAAATAAAACCTGCACCAATTTCTAAAAAAAGGATCTGTTTTGCTTTGGAGTGATTTTGTTTGGATGAACCTAATGTTTATCTATGATCCAAAGCTGAAAATGATCTGATTCAACACAGCTTCATCCTGAAGTCAGAAGAGGGTCATGTACAAATCAGTCAATTCTCACCCACTTTATTATCTACCAATAACTACATGACTACAGGAACTTGTTTTTATTGTAATAATCATCAAAGTCATCTTTGTGAAATCTCCATAATCACATTCTTTAAGACTTCCATCATTGGCTGTGTCATCTTATTTATTAAGCCTAACTGTGTCCATGTTGTTTCAGATAATTAAAAACCTCAATTGTTAATAATTACCATCTGCACAGCAGATGGTGCAGGTTTGCAAGTGTGTTTTGAGTGCAGGTGTGTGGGTATATGAAAGAGCATGCATATGTACATCGTACTGTATGTGGTGCTGCACTATTTGTGAAAATGCTTCTCATTAGTGGAGATTTAATGCAGCTACTTCCCCGAGGGTCTGCTTTTATGACTTTTCTGTATGAAAACCATGGCTGCCGCACAACTCATGTCTGGATCCTTAAGAACTTGTGCCAAAGTCATTTTGTTTTTTTCATTATTTTTAGTCGGTATGTCTTATCTACTGTTGAACATCTTGTTGACATAGAATTAAATTAATTCAGACATGTAAAGAGACATAAATATCCTTCATCTATTCACTTTTGTACAACTACCAGATGAACACATCCACTGAAGTGTTTATCTGTTGTAGGTTATTTCAAGGCTGACACTTCTTTGATCCTCAACTTGCCCAGTTTCCTCAGTTTTTAAAGACCCACTGCACAACATGCTAGATAAGATTTGAGCTAATAGCTCTTTGGGAATCAACTTGTTAGTGAAATAAAATGAATACGTTTTTCTGTTAACCTGAAATAAACTACTAAAGGTAACATCAAAGTGCCTAAAACACTCTAAAATTCATTCTTTGCTAAGTTTTCTGTTATGTCAGACAACACTGGCTCATCCCTTGAGTTAGGCATCATTTTTTATGCCTCACATACTTCATATTGTTGGTCAGTGTTAAATGGATAAAGAAGAAACAAATAAAAAAACAAAAAAACACATTCCTCTGAAAATGGTCAGGTGCGAGGACTGGACTGAAAATGAATGAAAAAGCAACCGATTTCCAACTCTTTAGTTAGATCCCAAGATCGATGTACCTCTTAAGTTATTCATTCATTCATTATGTTCATAACAGTCCTACATGTTTAGCCATCACCAAAAACATCAGAACAGAGCTCAACTTTTGAGTCAGACTTAAAATCTGAGTGCTTGAATGTTCCAGTCATGGAATTTCTTTTGTCCTGCCAGTGCCCACCTAAAAACATCAAGACACACTAACAGACGAAGCTGCCCTATTTCACACAAGTAAAAGGACTCTATCAGCTTCATTTCAAAAGTCATGCAGAAAAATGTTGCTGTGGCGACAGCTCTGTTTAAGAATATTTACAGCATGCAGCCTGGAAATATTTGTCCCTGGTGCTCTCTCTGGCAAATCATCCAGCGTATGCGAGCACAAACACACGGTTCCTTTTTTTTTCCCCTCTTGAAATAGTGAATCATGGCAGAGGATTATAAATATGGCAAACACACAAACAGTCTGACGACGGAGCCTCTCCGGCTCAGCCAACATCTGCAGGATCTACAGTAGAGGAAACTGGACCATCGCATCACTGAAGCACCACCCACCAGCAATAAATGGGGGAAAGAAAAGTTTTACCTCCAACAAAATTTTTTTAGAGACAAATGTTATTCCTTCAAGATCATATTCCTCTCATCTCATAATGAGGGAAAGCACTTCCATTGAAACTGGTTCTACTTTTTCAATCCAGCAGCCCAAGTGGAGTGTAATTCAAAATATCAGATGGACAGTTAATCCCCGTGGGGCCACATTAGCTAATGAGACCCTGTAATCATCTGACTTAGCTTGGACAATGCTGCTTTTATGGCATGGGGGGTCTAAGTGGTGCTCACGGGTCAAGATACCCACACACAAACCTGCAAATGCCAATCTGGATTCCAGCTTGTTGATGAAAGCACTGACAGCTTGTTGGCGAGCCTGTCTGGATGAAAAACTAATAAACTGAAGCTCGCAGACTAAAGTTCCAGTTATTATCTCTCATGAGCACCTTGAAATACTCCGATTATCTTCCCCAACTTTATCATTCTGTGCCACAAACTGTAGAGTTTCTATCCATATGAACAATGTGCGGTTTCACCTGCTTCCAATTCCAGCGGTGGAAAAAAAAGTTCACTTCTTTCAGAACTAATTGGGAACATCTTGAAGGGTCCCAATTGATCCATTACACACAGAAGGAAATACTACAGCTTTAAGCTGTGAAAACAGTCTGCAGAAGTAGCAGAGGATCACACAGAGTATCTCAATCATGCACTCTAGCAACACCATACCATTCATTTAAAAAAACTGTGATTTGCACGGGAACATCTTCTTTTACCATCCACATAACTTCCTCACCATTTCAATTGAAAGGTGGTATGTGCAATGATTCTGAACCCAGTTCAACCCAGTATCCCCTTGGATGTGCTGATCTTGTTGAATAGTGGCATACCTTAAAAACACAAGCTCAAGTACCTTAAGACCTCTCTACGGTCTTTGCTATGTTAGCATATAAGTCGTAATTTGTAGAGAAAAAGCGGCATTACATCTAAGATTTTACTTCAACCATGACAACTTCAAATGCTTATCTCCTAAAACTGAACACAGATCTTGGCATGCTTGTCCTAAATTGTTAGATTACATAAATATTTAAGATGCAATAATCCAATGATCTCTTGAACAGAGCATACCAGTAATAGGAACAATTCTATGCTGTAATGTAGCACTGGTTTCATTCCAGTGTGAAGCATTTTTATCATTCTTATTTAACAGATGATTGCCAGCAGCAAGTTCAGCAACAGGAGACAAAAGGAAACAGTAAGAAGCAATCAGCAGACAGAGTGCACATACCTTCCAGCAGCTGATAGGCAGAGGAGGGATGCCAGCAGGACCTGAGCACGAGGAGATATAATCCAAAGAACCAGGGAGGATTTCTGCACAAAAGCACAACTGAAAAGTGAGAAACTGACTAAAAGTGAACTGACAGCAACTTATTTAGAGAAAACACTGCATGTTTCATTTACCGTGAAGTCATTTTCACTGATGGTGCGCTTTGATCCACGCTAAAGTTTCCCTGCTCATATGTGGTAGTGACAGAGAGAGAGAGATGGAGCTCACTCTGACTCTGTCTCACTTACTCCAAACTAAAAACCCCTCACTCTCCTCCTCCTCCTCCTAGTCCTCCTCCTCTCTCTGACTCTCCCTCTCCTTCTGGTTTCCAGTCAAACAAAGGCAGCTTCAGTGTGTCGGGGCTCAGGGGGCCCTCGCAAAGCTGAAATCTGACTCCCTGCGTCTCTCTACGGACCACCGCTTTCTAATGCAGCCCCCCTCCCCTCTCTCCCCCAGACATCACAACTTCAGATACAAATTAACACAGTCCAGTTAAGTCCTCCTCCCCCGTTCCTCCGGCTCCTCTCCACTGATGTGGTTTCTCTCACTTCCCCGGTGCTTAAAACACTTTTGCGTGGCCTTGACTTGTTGTGGGAAGACAACTGAGGACCTCCAGCATTCAACACATTCCTTCAAGTCCAGTGAGGAGAATACTCAGATATGGCTCCTTACTAACTCCTCTACTAAACCCTCACTGACAGCAGGGTTTAATATAACAAATAGCACATATTTTTCTAAGATTTGGAGACAATTCTATTTTTTATACACAATGTTATTCCCCGTCAAATTCACAGCTAATCTAAGAAATAGTCTAGAAAAACATAATGTTGGATACAGAATTAAAAGCATCCAGTTCCTATTATTTTTCTCACCAGGAAAACCTTTCCAGGTAATTTTTAAAGGAACAAGACCATTTCTGGCCCTGAGCTATGACCCCGGTCTCACTCCTAACACCTTACACACAGCTACTTTGCAAGGACCCTTTGACATCAGACTTTAGGTACTTCATCCTTTTTTTTAAGCATGCAGGGTAAACATGAAAAGCCATGAGTCAAATCATAATCTTTTCCTTAACCTAGCTAAGCCACACTGGTGCCGAGTACAGGAATCTAATGAAGAGAAGTACATCATCTGCAAAGTGACTAAGATTTACTGAAACATTTTGTCCTTTAATCCTTTGGGCCCTCTGCTTATTTTTTTAGGCCTCTGCTCAGAAAAAAACATGGTGAAATGAGTATATTTCTGCAACCACATCTATTTTTTAATAATTTTGGAGTCATTCATATTCAGCCTTTCAGGATGGAAATATTCATTCTGAATATTCACCAGTTGGACTGCAGAGATGAGCAGAAAAAGGCGGGCACATTTCTTTTAAACCTCTATTAATTCATACAATATGTGAACGTTATCTCTAAAAAGACAAACTCAGATAAAAGAAGCAGAACAAAGTTAGAGAGGTTTTAGTACAGATAGTTCAGGAGAGGTCTCCAAAATGGCCATTTTGACCGTTTCGCCATCTGCTCTGAAATCCTCCCACTGGAGGACCTCAGATTTTAAACAGTTAAGAATCGAAACATTGCCTGAACCGTTCCTTAAAACTTTGTTTTTTCTATCCTGTAGTATAATGGAGTTACTCATCTCCTCTGGTGTTAAAGCCATTGCTGCTAACCCACCTGATGCAATGTCTCAACTCAAGAGCATTTTACATTGGTGCCAAATGGAATCTGGCTGAAACACACCAACAACCTCCAGTCTAGCTGCAGGAGCCAGTGTGGTAGAGTGGAGGACAGATAACGATGTGTTCAGACCTTGTATCTGACAGCCCAGACAGATAAGAGTCATTGTGGCCACTGTGTGATGCAGTTCAAGAGGCAGCATCTCTGATGACTTGTTTTCTCTTTACTGACCAACAGACTGACCACTGCTGCTATCAAGTGACATTCCTCCGAGCTTCGTTGTGTTTGTTTGGGTAATGACCTTTCCTTATGGTTAAAGTTTTACTAAGTCAGATATTTGTCTAACTTTTACCTTAAAGCTTTTTCTCAAAGTTTTTGTGGCAAAGTTTAAAATCCAGTCTGTTCATCAAGGAGATAAAAGGGACAACTTTTTATTTAAAAAGTCCTACTGACTTTTTGAAGGTGGAGCTTTGATTTCTGACATTTTAAATTATGGACTATTATGTGAGTGTTAACGACTTCTTCCAAAAATCTATTTAGTTTAGTTGGAAGTCTTTATAAGCACTACATGGAGCAAAATCCATGCAGGTGTTCATTTTACTGCTCAGATGTGTTGTTAAACTGGTGCTTGTTGGTGTCAGAGTGGATAATCTGATAACTGTTTTTCTTGAGAACTCAGGCATTAAAGTGTTTTTTGTCCACAAATTCACATTTTGGAAACAATTCATCAATGGATGTACATTTGGTTTGAAGAAAAAGGTAAAAAGCAATGATCCCAAACTACATAATTTAGTATTTGCAATTATTTAAGCTGCATTAGAAATAATTTCCATTTAGCTTTATGAAACAGTTTGACTCAACTACCAAAAAGTTATGTATCCAACATTATTCACTTAATTAAGTCTTATTATTCCCCCCATTTATCTGTGGTGCTATAAGGTTGAGATTTTATTTGAATTCAGCTGAAAAGTAAAAAAGCATCTACTTTAACAGGGAAAAATCAGAAGGAAAACATTCCTTTAAAAGAAAAAGAAAATTGAAACACAATCAAAATGTTGATAGCTTTATCCAAGATAATGAGTTAAATCTGCGTTCTCATAACTAGCAGTATATTTTGTATAACAAATATTATAGCACAGAAACAAGTGTTTTAAGATCTTCAAGATTGTCTTTTCGGAAGCAGACCAAATGAAAGAACAACTGGATAAAGACAGAGACAAGACGACAAAGAACAACATGCTGGTGTTTCTATACAAAGAAAACAGCAATGCAGACAAGGGGGTGAGAGAAAGGATTTCAGTTTGTGGGTGGCTGCAGATTAAAAGGGCTCCAATCCAATGGTTTTACCAGTATGAGTCAGTAAGATACCAGATTGTCAACGCTCTTTAGACGACGGCTACGAGAGAGCAGGCTGAGCTGCATCAGCTGACATCAAAACTCACCAGTGGACAAAAAGACAACACATATGCTGGCAGTGAGGTGGACCTTTAAGGGAAATTCCACATTTTCAACCAAAGCTGTTTGTGGTGGTAACAAAATACAATGCCTCTTAAATGCACCCAGTTGATTCTGCTGAATATAAAACCACCAAAAAGCATAAAAAACACTGTACAAATACACATAACATGAACCACGTAGTAAATAGGAACAAAAATATGCAGCTGAAGTTATAAATAAAGGCTAAAATCAACTATTTAGATGCCTTGTTATGCAGCAACTCAAACAGAGGCCAGGCCAACGGATGCAGCCGACTCAACAACTACAGATAATAGTTACACAGGTAAACAGCCTGCAAAACCAGAGGAAGACTGCCATTCTTATTTACCAATCTGAAGCACACTGCCTCAAAGTTTTTGTGCGTAAAAACATCTGTTTATGCATCCGTTGACACAATGAAAGGAAATGAACTTGTCTTTGCTTCTGATCGATATTTGAATACGTCTGATCCCGATGCTTACTGTAGCTGACGGAAAGCGGAGCGCTTTGCAGCAGATATTCTATAACTGAGTTGGTATTGGCTAGCAGCTGCCGGCCCACTCTGTCCTCTTCATCCTTCTGATCGTCTCTTCAGTGATTTCTTCTGTCAATATGCTAGATAGGTTCAAATTGAAAAACTTTGAAATGAAAACATGGAGCCAGTGTACCGCAAGATGAGGCTGAGACCATAGCAACCGTTTCACATTGTGCCCCAGAATGCATTGCATCATAAACAAGAAGTGAAATTAATTTTTCAAAATTTATGAAAACTAAACAGGGTAAAGTGTTTTTAAGAACATTTTGATAGCTGAAGCAAATGTTTATTAAAGGAGATCTCCAAATCCTGCATTATTGGTGTGTTTCAGTCAGTATTAAATCACTACGCTAAATTAATCATTCTATTCTTGTTACCTTAGAACAAACTATATACAGTACAGCTATTTGTGCATTTGTGGGTCTTTCTATGTCGGAGAATGGCCATATTTGAATCCCGTTCTCGTACTGTTTGAAATACTTACTGCTAGAAATAGCACAAACACCAACGGTACTCTTTCTGGGCTACAAAGAAGAAATAAGTGGAGGAATCAGTGGTCGATACTGATGTTTTGTGTAACAGATTCTATTCTCTTTGCTTTTCACTTTCTCTGCAGCTGACATGGACTACACAGTTCACAGGTTTTGAAGCAAAGTTCTCCTCCGTCATGAAGGCTCATCTCAAAGCTGGAGGTGTATCGTGAGTTCAGAGGTCACACTCTGATTCTGGGGGTGGCATGATGGCAGAGCATCAGTATGTGCTCGTGTGTGTTCCAGGTCAACACAGGACGCAACAAGTCCTGCTGGTGTTATTCAAGCTGAAATTCAAAACGCAGCGCTAACAAAGAGGGAGTACCGCCACTGAAAACAAGCAGAGAGCTTCACTATTCAACCTCACAGTGATTGACAGGCACACGGGCAACAAGGTCAAGCTGCTTTCTAGCAGAGACGGATGAACTTCAAACAGGTTTAGACCCTGCCTTTAGATAAGACAAAGACAGATCCATGCATTCATTTAGAATTGGTTAAGAGAGAAAAGCTTTTGATTTAGACTGCACATTCCTGCATAAAGAAAACAGTCTGCATGTTAACATGGAAAATAACTTCAAAAAGCCAATTACCTCAAGTATTTTAAACAGTCACATTTTATAAATTAAATGATGTTTTTTTTTTAAAGTTAGTCAGCACATTTGTTTTCTATCCTAAAAGTTTTTTTCACAAGAACCCTATAGGAGGGAGCATGAGCAATGTGCCGTACAGAGGATATTTGCACTCTCTAGGAAGCATCAATCCTAACATGCAGCATACCAAAATGACAGGAAGAGAGTCAGCTAATAGACTACCAAGCATTGACATACAGAGAAAATTCAGACACCAAGCAAAATATATTCATATGGGAATGTAGCAAAAATATTGAAACAGCACTCTCCAATTTTGGGCTTCTGCTCATTTTTCCACTTCAAGCAAACCACGCAAATATAGTGTTATGAAAACAGACTCTGTTAATTACAAAGAAGTCTGTTTCAAAAACTCTGAGATATCCACCTGTGTAGATGTTGTAGATGTCAATACAAATAAAAGCTGAATGAATGGTGCCCTGAGATGACATTGTCATGAATTGGCGCTATACAAATAAAGCTGAATTGAATTGAAAATATACTTAATTTATTTTGGGTGTGTCATTTCGGACAGGAGGCATAGAAAATAAGACTTGTGAAGGAGAGGCTAATTGTCTCAAATACCAAAAATAAATGCTTGTTTGGATCTTAAATCAGAAAAGAGCTGCGCAAGAGTCCATTCCTCCAAACTTTGAGTAAGCCTTCCCAACCATAACCTCATCATTGGAGGTAATAATTATGTAATTAGGGCTTTGACTCATTCAGCCTGACAAGAGCCAAAGTGAGGTCCAATAAAAGAAGAGCCAAAATTCTCCTCCTCTTTAGCATTTCCCCCTCTTTACTTCTGTTAGTTTATATTCGCAAACTCTTTGCTAACATGCCCAAAGAAGTAAGAGATGCCAATGTGGTCAAGTTTCACTTTAAATCCATTTATTTTTGGACTTATTGCTACAGCGTGGACGTTATTGCTGTCTCCAGGTGTAATTATCCCAACAGGTGCTCCTGGCTACCTGTGTTGTCATTGTGACATACCAAATGTTTGCCCTCTACACTGGATGTCCTTGGGATTCAATGCTCCTTTATAGTACACAAAGAGGAGTGATGGTTTGAGAGATCGGGCTGCAGCAGACATAGTAATTATGATGTTCGACTGTCATGCAGCATTAGCATTTCTGCCCAGAATTTTAAAGTAAATGAAAGCAGCCTGAACGTAATGGAACCATCAGTCAGGGGAGGATTTAGCTGCAGCAGCCAGTTATTGTTCATTCATCCTGAACTCTGCTTCAGCCGCAGCTGCGGCTCAGAGGGAAATATAAGGCACTTTTTAGCACGATGGGTGTTTGAAGCGGCAACATCTTTTGTAGTAGCTTGCTATTAACCCTGCTGTGTCTAAAACAAAACATTTAGTTGGTGAAGTTTTCAGCTAGTTTCAACATTTGATGCCGGATTCATCAGAGCAGCTGCAATTCAATTTTGAACTTACATGTTTACCTTCTTCTAGAAACATATACTGTCCCAGTTCTCTAAGCTGTGAGAGCAGTTTTAAAACCAATTTGATCACAGCACTGCCTGTAAATGCTGCAGTTCACCCCTAAAGTCTTTGCAGGTTTTTTGTGCAATGCATGTACAGGTGTTGCTGACCTCCTCATCCCTTTCAGCAGCTGCTCTTCATAAAAAAAAAAAGCCCAACAAATAAACACAGCTGAGGTCAGGCCTTCAGCCAACTTTTCTCACATACTGTCATTTATCTGCCAAGAACTTCAACATATACTCCTTTATCCTCCTTCATGAAGCAAAGCCTGTTTAGGAATTTTAGTGAATCACCACCTTCCCAGGTCTGGTGTGAAACACGGGGTTAGCAAGTTTGTTGAAAACCAAGTTTCTTTAGATTTCAGTGCTTCTATTCAGGATTTTTTAAGCTTATTTCTGTTAATGAAAAACTTCTAACAGCTTGATGAATGCATGAAACAAACAATTTTCTACAAATCTACATCGCAGTTTGCTTTTTGTTTATTTTTAGATCAGCACAGGGAGACAAGATCATTTGGAAAGTGGACCTGCCTAGGAACAGGTATGCACTACACACATTTTCTCACACACTGAAAATTCATCACATTTGAAGACTTGAGTGAAAAAAATATTATCAAGGAATATCTTTTAAAGGACAAGTACTCGACATTTATGTTTTTAGGAGACACGATGGAGCTATTATCTACAATGATGAGTTTACAAAAATGAGAAAAGTCCTTGTTGGCAGCCAGGCCTTTTGGAAGGTGTTCAGGAAAAGACAAAAAAAAAACAACAAGAAACTGACCTACTTGTCATTCCAGACATGATGCACAGATCACATTCAAAATGCAAAATACTGTCAAGGTGCAGGAATTGCCATCAGGGAGCTTTTGTTTCATGTGAGTAGGAGTGCTGGGAGTTGTCTTATCCAAAAATCTGGTATTAACATCGGACTCAATGAGATTCCGTTGTTTCCCTTCATGTTTTCTGCCCAGACAAAAGCCCACCGGACTATAAAAAGATAATCTAACTCGGTCCAGTGTTTCCAGTCAGACCTCTGATGATTGACGTCTTAGCTGTGGGTGGATCATATTTTTTGAGGAACAATCCAGAGAGAATTTTCCAGATGAATAAACTTACTCTCAACTTTTTTCAATGATCTTTTCTCTCATGTTGCAGAGAGCATGCATAGAGCTCTGGTTTGTTTTGGGTGAGTGTCAAAGTTTCACTTCATCACCATGTAATGACGTGTAAAGTGAAGCTAAATGAAAATGTATGTGTTGCTCAATGAGCCTGGAGAGTTTTCATGAAGGTGGTGCACTGTTCTCAATGTAATAGTTATCCATTAGATTTTAATAGGATTTATTGATGCTTATTGAGGGTATGATTCAGAGATGATGCATTTAGAGATCTTCACCCACAAAATGAAGCCTGTTGAAGCGTAAAGAAGAATCTCTAAATTTAGAATTTGCTAGACACAGCTGTTGCTAATGACATTTAGGATGATCCAAAACAGAATGACATTAAACTGGTATTACAATTTAACAGAATGTACTCTTTGTGTGTCATTGCTAGGTTTTTTCATGATATGATGTGGATTGAATGAAAAAAAATTTGATGTTTGCCAAAGTGAGAAAATCTGCCGAGTTCAGTTGTGTTGCTTTGAAAAGAGTCTGTAGAGAGATACGGAACACTCAAAATGAGACAAATGTCAAATCAAAACTTTCCTTTTTAAAGCGAGGTTGTCAGCAAAAACATGAGTATTTCAAATTAAAGTATGGCCCAGATGCTACATACTTGTAAAATTACAAGACCTTAGC